>OU744725.1:18622647-18997647 GCA_916613615.1 Steromphala cineraria | reverse complement strand
GAAAAACAAAAGAAGGCAGTGCCAAGAACGGTGACAAATTTTTCTGAGACTGAAAAGGATGACATAATTGAATTTCTAAAGCGTAACCCTTGCATCTACGAGAAGAGACTCACCGATTACACAAATAGTCTTCTGAAGGAAAAACTATGGGCTGACCAAGCCATAGCTATGAATCGGACTGCCAAAGAGCTTCAAACTTGGTATGATTCTATGCGGACAAAACTTGGGAAGTTGAAGAAAGAAGTTAGAAAATCTGGACAGGCTGCAGACCAATTTACACCAACAGAAAGATGGGTGTGGGAGAGATTCAGTTTTTTGGCCTCGCACATTCAGGAATGTGTCAGGAGAAATGTTGCCAGCTTTAACGACAGACTCCAACCAGTGGCTGAATCACTCTCCGAGACTGAAGAGGCCAGAACACCATCATGCACAGTCAGCACATCACCATGCATTGACCCATCCCCATCTCAAACAACATCAGCATCAGCATCTCTGCTGCCCCCAACTAGTGCAAGATCAGATGCCCTAGCCTCGCTTCTTGAAAAGTTTATTGGACAGCGTCAGTCAACATCCAATTCGTCCACATGCTTTGGATCTTACGTAAACAGTTCAATCAGAGGATTCCCACCTTACCTCCGCAGAGAAGCAGAGATGAGAATAATGCAAGTCCTTCACGACTGTCAATCAAAGGCCGACCAGAACAACATTCAGGCACCACCTCAGACGTCAAACCAGGCACCAAGTCAGACGTCAAATCAAGCACCACCTGAGGCATCATATCAGCCTCCACCTCAACAGTTTAGGCAACAACTACAGCCACAGTTCAACATGTTCCCATTAAAACAGCAGAGGTCACTCGACTGGCAACCACCCCCAGAACAGTGGCCAACTGCAGTTCAAGGTCCAACCAGTGTCTGGGGATCTCAGGACCGTAGATGGATGAGTCAACAGTTCCCACAACAGCGATTCCTCGGTCACTCGTCCTTGCCGGCATCATTTAACACAGATCAAACAAAGCCAACCACATCATCTCGCATTGGTACTTACACAGGATTACTCAACAGTCAAAGTGAAGCCAATCTCAGCCCCTTCAGCATCTCTTCTTTCTTTGAGACGGTAAACAGCGGTGACAGGTCTATCAGTACACCACCCCAAGCAGACAGATTGTCTGATGAAACAACTGTGAACGTCGATGACATTGAAGTTGCTGATACTCAAGAGGATGACAGACAGTGAAAAGGCTATTCCCATTTACCAGTTTCTGTGAACGAACATTCTTTGAATTGATAAATTTAAACTTATGAAAGGACCCATTTTTTATTTAGTTTCCACTTAATTTAAGTTATCAAAAGGACCCATTTTGTATGAAGTTTCTACTTTTTAAATTTTGTTTATTTTTGTTCAGTTCAAAGAACTCTGTTACACAGGCTTTACATAATAATGTAATGCTCATGTTATGTATGTATTTCTTGGCTAGGAAATCGGGTGTTTCGTATTTTAAGAATATTTCTAATTGAGACCAGAAGGTTTTTTTATATGTTTACAATAATAATACACTTTTTCTACATCTTCTTTTTCTCCTTTACAGAACGAACATATACCATCTTTAACAATTTTCATTTACACCAACTTATCTTGGTGTAACTTATCTGACGAATGAATCTGTATTGGAAATCGTACTGGAAAAGTTTCCTCTTAAGTTTAAGATATCATTACAACAAAAAAGCTCTTATCTCCTTCAGTTTGCGCAAAATGCCTTTTATGTAAAGTTTATAAACTTGGTGTTTTTACTTGCAAAATAAAACTTTTGACTATCTCTTTAAGTTTTTATATTTTAATAATCAACGATTCGAAACAGATCTTGTTTGGTTGATGGCCTTTATTAAAGGTATGTGTAATATATGTAACTATTACACATTGTTAACAACATAATCTTCATCAACAGTATATTGACATTATTATTTGAACTTTAAAAGCAAGTTGGCAATAACATTTACAGAAAACCTCTTTGATTTGTGTTTCTACTTCAATGTCTCAAGCAAGGATAAACCACATCTTCTAATAATCTAGATCATGTAATATTACACAATTCAGATAGTGATGCTAGGCGCAATCATCCTGTCCTGCCATTCAACAGCACCTGCAGGGGAATTGAAATAGTTCTTCAAGTATTCTCTCTGTTGCTTGGAATCTAGAGTGTACCTGTTGGTGTTCCTTTCATGTGGTGTATCCACATCCATCCAGACGACATTATCCCTCCAATTCCGAGGTATGAGGTTGTGTTGCTCATCCTCATGGTCAACATCTTGAGCAGTAAGTTGTGCAGTACTACAGAAGCCTCAATAACCTCTCGCACAGTATCAGGTCCTTGTTCCATTGTCCCCAGGAAACATCTGAATCGTTTGGCCAGGATTCCGAACGCATTTTCTACAACTCGTCTTCCTCTGGAGATTCTGTAGTTGTAAATAAGATCTTCCTTGGGCATGGCTCTCCTTGCATAGGGCTTCATCAAGTAGCTTCTCAAGGCGAATGCGTCATCAGCGAGAATAAAGTAAGGGATGTTCTGGTTCCGGTCATCGTTAGGCAAAGGACATGATGGTGGTAAACCTATCTTGTCATCATCCAGCAATTCACACAATTCAGACTCATTGAAGATTAGTGCGTCTGACATGTGTCCCACGCCCCCTAACTCTATCCAGATGAACCTGTAATCTGCGTCCACCAATGCCAGGAGTGGAATTGAAAAGAATCCCTTATAGTTATGATACAAGCTGCCTGTGTTGGCTGGCTTTGTTATGGCTATGTGTTTCCCATCCATAGCTCCAACTGCATGTGGAACATTCCATTTAGTCTCGAACAACTTGGCAAGATCTTCCCACTCCGCAGGTGTAACGGGACAGGAGAAAACTTCATCTTTATATGTCTCAACGATTGCCCTACAAACCTCTGGAATCATGTGGCAGATTGAAGATTTACTGCACCTGAAGGCGTAGGAGAGCGATGAGCAATTGTCACCAGTGGCGAGATGTCTGAGTGTTAAGTCCAGGTGACAAGGCACAGCGGAATCTGGTGTCTAGTCTTGCAATTGCCGGTGTTATCCTTTCCCTGATTTCATCAAATACGTCAAGAGGCATCCTGACATAGTTGCTGAAGGTGTCAGCATCCTCAAATCGGAGTTCTCTCAGAAGAGTGTTGTATTGGCCAAGTTGTCTTCTTCTAGTTTCACTCATCCATTCTCTTACCCAGGTTCTTCTTAATCTTCTTCTTCTTCTCCTACGTGCGCCTCCTTGGTCTAGCCGGACTTGGTCCATTTGATACTGTTGTTCTTCTTCTTGCGTTGCTTGCATGTAAGCATACAACATACACGCAAATGCCACGTCCTCCTCATCTTGCGTGAACATCTTTCTCTCTGAATACATTAGAGAATAGTGAATAATACTCGTTGTGCCTCAAGTATACATGTACCGAACGGGACAAGAAACGTGCTCCAAGAGAGCACTTTCCCTCACGTTTATGCGTAACAGACCGTAATATAACTTATTGAGACTTTGGCAACGTAGGGTAACGTGCATAAAACGTAATGAACGTGAAGGAACCTAATGGGACGCAATGGAACGCAATACAACGTGATGACATTCGTGGCAAAACGTGACAGACCCTGCTCTTTCCGTAGTGAGCCTTTGCTTTACTTGGAGATATTAAACCCCCGTTTCTTCCGTAACAACACGTTCACCGTGATAGGCCGTCACACATCGTATTAGAACGTATCACAACGTGGCAGAACATGATCAGAATGACAAAACAAATAGAAATGTCCCGTTTCATTGCGTTTCAGACAAACGTGGCGAACGTGGAGACCGTGGACGTAGTGTAAACGTAGCATAAGGCTCTAAAGAATATGCTAGATATGTAATGATTACTAAGTGAGTGCTATACATCCATTCTTATGTCCTTACTAATTATCTTTCATCTATAAATCCTGAAAAATAAGTCAAAAGTATAAGATGTTACATTCTGTTAGATTCGTATTTGTAATAGTATTGTTTCTTTTTATTTAAGCGCACTTCATTCAACTAATCTCATCGAATGAAGAAGACAGTTTTTGGTGGCAGCCCCGATTGATAATATAAAATATGCATCACGAGATGATATAAACATGTTTTTGTTAAGAAGAGACATTTTTTCTATGTTTATTTTTCTGATTTTACAAACTTGGACTACATATGAATTATAAACCTATATCAGCAAGGGTTACTAGATGTCTGCTTTCCCACAATGATTTTCCTATCTTAGTTCTGGTGTTTGTATATGATTTTCCAATTAAACAATACTGCTCTTTATTTGCTCACAGATGACATAAATATAGCTTAAAGATATACGAATTGTATTAAATTATTTCAAACTAATTATCAAAATGTAGAATAAGAGCCGTTTCCATGGAAATAATAAAAAATAAAATTTCCAGAAATGTGAAAATATCAAAAGGCACCACTTCAGTAGGTGGGCAATACACATGTAAAGTTTCAGAAAGATATGTGGACCGGTTTTTGAGTTCTGCTCCGGAAACGAAACCTAGACAAGACAGTGTCATCAACATGTAACAAGATGATCAGACTTGAAAGGTCAATAACATCGTCGTTTGCATTTTCAAAGTACAGAAAAGATTGAGGTCATCAATAATCATAAAGATTTAGAATAACAGTGACGATAGGTTTTCCCCTGTCTGAATACCTTTATTCATGGAAAGAAAGGTTATTTTCAACCATAAGAGATTATTTCATATTTTGGTACGTATTTTTAACGAGCGTCAACAGATTGTCATTAATACCACATGAAATCAGTGTATACCATAGCCCTGTCCCATATGGTATTAACAAAATCCTTAGTAACATCAACGAACACATACTACATGTTTATGTTTATATGTATTTAGTATTTCGAAGACTGTAATTAAGATAAACATACCATTGGAATTTTGGATTCAAGTCCAGCTTGTGCGGGTGTAAGGTGAGCTACTGATTTCTGTAAATAGTGAAAATCTTCCACTCAGAATCCTTTAAAACAATTTCCCAAAACAGTTATCGTTCTGTTCGAATATGGACGATTTCTATCTCTGTTTGGTCCAAAGATACCAGATAACTAAGATTCCGGAACATGTCCTGTAATGAGGACCAGATTGATAATTGACATAAACAATATTTTCATGATAATGACATAACACCTGCCTTTGTTGTGATTTTGACATTGTTAAACCATTTAACTAAACATACCAATTATAACATTTAATGAGGTTAAAATCTTTTATAATGGTAGGTTAAAGGTTTACTACGCAAATTTCAATATTAAGATCTAGTGACTGCAAATGGGAACGAAAACCTTCTTTATTTTGTTTGCAACATCTCAAGATTGAAAACATAACCTAATCATAATGTGTATTGTTTCGTTTATATGTTCATTTCATTCAATGATAATGGAGTAAAGATCATTACATAACCTCTTTAAGGTGTTCCTGAACCGAATGAGTTTTTTCAAGATCATTTGTCATAACATTATTTTAAGATCTGATGGACGCCATCACAGAGGTATAAGTTTACTATGAAGTTGATGTGATATGTTTCATAGACAACAATCGATTCTGTATCCTATATTTAAGCTCCTGGAGACCCAACAGAGTTCCGTTACGTGAGCAAGACGTCCGAGTCTGTAGAGTTGATGTGGAGCCCTCCTGATCATAGATCTGGACTAATATCGTACATGATATCAGTGTACGAGTGGGATGAAGACACCAGCCGCTATACTGATTTCAAGAATATTAGTGTTCTTGGTTAGTAAGTTAAAATGGTGAACCATGGCATCATACTCTTAAAAAGGGATAATATGAGCAATGGGATATGTCGGTTATTTTATGATATTTTTGAAGCTACAATTTAAACAGCATTAATATAAAAGATGGTTAGTTAGTTAGTAAGTTAAAAGACAAAACTTTAAGAACTGCATAATCAAGACA
Organism: Steromphala cineraria; assembly: GCA_916613615.1. NCBI lineage: Eukaryota > Metazoa > Mollusca > Gastropoda > Trochida > Trochidae > Steromphala > Steromphala cineraria. Next base: position 18,991,640 of record OU744725.1, on the reverse strand, counting down.
TGAGAATAATTTCTAACATTCAAAAAGAAATCGTTTTCATATGAGACATTTTAAGAGAACTTTTTATTTATTCAAAAGTTATCAAATCAAATAGAATCACTGATTATAAAAAAATATATAAACCACTCTAAAAGGATAGACTTAAAGTAGTGTATAACCGTAACGGATCTTTCAATTAATTGTTTAAATGATTGTGTTCATTATTGTACAAAAATATATTTCAATGATAATGTTATGTATATTAAACCATCATATTAATTGCACAGTAGAAGGATAATAATTCGATCTTTAATTTCCAGGCCTCAACAAGGTGTCAATTAACATAACCGGGTTATCAAGCTACTGGAAGTACAGATTTGAGATGTACGCCAAAACTAGCAAAGGTGTTTCAAATACCGTGAATGTGCCTGAAGTTACCACAGAGGAATCTGGTAGGGATGTAACAGCAGTACTTTATGAATTTCGATTACAAATTCAAAATGTAATTAAATGATGCACTCAAAGATCATTTGAATACACATTCACACAAACAATCTTTTAAAGATAGTTGAACTCTCGAAATTATGTTTTCAAAGAAAAATCAGAAATAAGTAAACTATATCGTTTCACATAAAAATATATGTTCATCCTTATCTTTAGCGGAGGTTTGTAAATTTAGATCACATAATCAATGTAAATTATCTTGATGATTGATATTCCTGTTGCCAACTGACAAGAGTTACCTGTAAAAAGTAAACGCATTATTACTTCATTATAAGCTTAATAATTGGTTTTTGTTTTGTTTTTGTTTTCAATTTTAATTTAGATGATCTATATGTTTTCCATGTACAAACTCATTGAAAGGAGTTTATTCAAAAAAGAGAAAACGCATTGATTTTAATTTTCATTCCCTTGACGTTTGAATTACATATTTTAATTCTGATCTAAGGTTTATTTAGTATGTATTAGTAAGAGCAGTTTGAAAAGACATACACTTAAAACAGTTATGAGGACACCATTAAATACATACACAACAATGAATAGTTCTAGCGAAACATGGCAATGACTACGTTGAGCACTAAGCAGCCATTTAATAGGTAATGTGACATGCACATATGAATTCTGACAGATTTTTATTCTTCTACAAAATATTAACAAACTGTTGAATTTATTGTTTGCCAGCCCCCATTGCAGTAGAGAACCTAGAACATCAAGCTGTTGCTGGAGTGTATAACCAATACCAACTCTCCTGGAGATGTCCTCCACAGAAGGATGGACGGAATGGGATCATAACAAGTGCTACTGTCATCACATCGAGTTCTGTAAATATATATTACATTAAGTACTGTTAAAATCTTATCATTATTGCTTACATATTACTACATATTGGATCTCTGTAACCATATTTATTCTTTTTGGAAGTTTTAAAGTTTATAAGACTACTATAGCAGACTTTTCAAGTTAAAGTTTAAAATAAATGTATGTATATAGAAAATTAATGAATTAAAACAATCAATATTGTCACTATTGATAGTCAATCATCTAATGATTGCACAGGGGATTAATAATGAATGTAGACTTATGTAACATTGTGACACTTCAACTGTGTTTCCTGTTGTTTTAATTATAACTGAAAAGATTCATAAATCTTTATTTGCCCAATTGTTTTCGAGTAAAGAAATTAGGGACTTACAGAAACCCACCCACTTTTACTATTAATGAATAAACCTATAATAAAATGCTGTCTTACTGAAAAAAAAATGAAATTTTAGCTACCTCTAATTCAAATTTGTTTTAACAGACACAAACAATTAACATTTGTCTAGCCCAGGGGAGACACAGCTTTTATATCTTTTGCAGACACTATCAGCTGATATAAATCCAGAAATAGGTGCATACAATTTTTACAACTCTGATTGCACCTGGAGTGAACAAATAAAAGTGACACCAGAATTCAACTATACATTTGAGGCAAGTGTGGTTTTGTCTTGAGAGAATTATTTAAGTGATGATATGTTTAAAAATTTCAGTATGACAATATAATTTGCCAGACCCACCGTTGATTACTACAATGAAACTACTCACCTTTTAGTCTAAGAGCCTAACTTACCAACAATGTATGTATGTGTGCAATATGAAAGAACCTCGACTGTCACTATTACAAACGTTCTCTCCCCACGGAGGCAGATCAAGTCATGTTGATTTAGCCTCTGTTATGTAACGCGGAAATCTCTGGGTTCCGGCAGTTTCCCCTAGCGGGAAAAATTTCATCATAATACATTTGAATATCTTTATCAAATGACATGGCTGCTCGCATGGAAAGGGTGGTTCAAATCACAATGCCTTTGCCTTGATTCAGTAGCCAAACTGATCAGTTAGGAACAGCGTCGCTGATTGCACAACTTATTTTGATTGCCTCCAATCAGGCGTCTACCATTCCATCCCACAAACTCGGCGTAATATAACAGAGGCTAAATCAACATGACATGATCTGCCTCTGTGGGGAGAGAATGTAAACTCTCTCAAAAAAGAAACGCAACCCCTGATTTTATGCAGTGTTTATATCAGGCTTTAACCTGTCATTATACATGGATATCAAAGATATCAAAATGATATTTTAATGCTTAAACACATGTCTGTGTAAGGTCTCGATCTCATAAGTCTCTATCATACATTCGACAGACACCAGGAGGCGCTTTCTTCAGTATCTAGTATGAGCACCAGGAGCTGTAATCACAGCATTGCATCTCCTCGGAACAGAACGGATCAGACGACGAATCCTTTCCTGTGGTGTTGCTCATCCTGTAGTGCTGTGGCCAGTGCATCTAACGTCTACGGTGGTGGTGTACATGCCCAGATACGACGATTAAGATAGTCCTAAAGATGTTCGATGTTGTTAATGTCAGGCGACATGGAGGGCCATGGCAAGGTGTTGATATTGGAATTCCATAGAACATCCACTGTTGCACAAGCTGTGTGAGGGCGGGCATTGTCCTGTTGAAACAGCTCTCTCTGTTTGAAGGAGGTGTGGCTGTAAAACGTCATTGATGTTGCGTTGGGCCGTCAAATTGAAGGGAATGATGACCAGGTGTGATAGTCCGATGTAAGACATGGGCCTCAACACCATGGCGCTCCCTCCTCCAAATCTGTCGACCTGCCGAATGCAGTACAGTGCAGAACGTTCAATTCCTCGTCTGTATATACGCTGCTTGCAATCACGTCTGTGAAGTAGGACACTGAAACTGTCACCGAACTAGACAAGTCTCCAATTCCTTTGGGTCTATATCTACACGTTAGTGCACGATCTGAGAAGTTGACGTCGATGTTGGCGTCTCAGAACAGGTCCGACAAATGGTCGTCGTGCATGAAGATAAGCCTCACGTAAACGGTTGCTAATGGTTTGGGCCGACAATCTCCCAAACCAGGCAGTTGTGTTGCAATGACGGTTGATGTGGCTTGGCAATTACGTAGGTGGGTGGCCCGGAAGAAACAATTCTGAGTCGGTGTGGTGATCCTTGGTCTACCACTCCGAGGACGGTTTTTGGTTCCATGGAACTGTCTACAACGATTAATTCAAAAGTCGGGAGATCGTTTTTTATGGACATTAGCATGGCGGGCAACTGTTACAAAACTTTGCCCGGCCTGAATCCGACTAATGGCAAAATTTCGATCTGCTCTATTCAGTCAGGGCATTTTCGACCTTCATTTTCGGAGTAAACGAATTAAATATAATGCCAAACTATGCGTCCTTTTGTAGACCTCGGCTCCTTGAAACCTCCTTGATTTGCACGTGCAGTTAACTTTTAGTATTATGCTTATGACTGTTTCTGACATTCTCGAACAATATCGAATAACATGTCGACGTGCGTTAATAAAGCTGCGTTTTGAAGATATTACTTATCATACGAGATCATTTCAAGAATACATGACAATTTACATTCACCATCTTTGTTCAGAAGATGCTGTCAGATATTGAGAGGGGTGTTGCGTTTCTTTTTTGAGAGAGTTTATTACAAAATGAAAGGTACGATCATTATTTCTGAATCTTTGTCGATAATGTCGGCTTATTATCCCCCGCCGTACGTTAAGCGCGCAGGGGGGGATATAGTATTGGGCAGCGTCCGTCAGTATGTACGTCCGTACAGATATAATTGAATAACTCAAATACTATTGACTGGATTCTTTTCATTTTTTGTATATAGCTTCATTACCATAAGCGTAAAGTCCATATAGAGGTTCATGACCTTGACCTTCATTTCAGGGTCACAACGAGACTTTGAAATTTTACCTTTGTCAGCGGGATATTTCAATAAACCATTCACTTGATTCTTTTCATAACAAGTCGATTTTGGTGACCTTCACATTATTTTCAAGGTCACAGCGAGGCTTTGAACATTTGAGCATTGAAACCTCAATTTTAGACTTGTCAGCGGGATATCTCAAGGACGGACTATTAACTGGATTCTCTTCATACTTTACACAAAGCATCTTATTGGTAAGGCGCCGGGCCCAGTCGATTTTGGTGACCTTCACATTATGTTCAAGGTTACAGTGAGGCTTTGAAAATTTCAGCATTGAAACCTGCATTTTAGGCTTGTCAGAAGGATATCTCTAGAACTGGGTACTAGATTCTCTTCATAATTTACACAAAGCATCTTATTGGGAAGGCGCCGGGCCCAGTCGATTTTGGTGACCTTCACATTATTTTCAAGGTCACAGCGAAGCTTTGAAAATTTCAGATTAGAAACCTGCATGTTAGGCTTGTCAGTGGGATATCTCAGGAACCATTTACTGGATTCTCTTCAAAACTTATAGTGAAGACGCAGGACCAAGGGAAGTTTGATGGACTTCGCATTATTTTCAAGGTCACAGCAGAACTTTTGATTTAACATCTATTTACCTGCATGTTAAGCTCGTTAGTGTGATATCTCAAGAGTCATTCACTAGAGTTTTTTTTATTAATCTATTTTAGGAAGACACCAGGCCAATTTGGGTTTGGTGACATTATTTTCCAGTCACAGTGAAGCCAACATGCATTTAAAGCTTATTATAAGGCTGATCTGTTAAGAACTGTTCTCTATATTCTCTTCTTTTTTGCACAAGGCTTCTTATTTGTAAGATCCAGGGACCAGTCAATTTGTTGTGGTCTAAATGACATCTAGTAGCATGACAAGTGTTGACAAGTGTTTCTATGTATGTTAACATCAATTTGCGGCGGGGGATTTGTCACCTTTGTGACAAATACTTGTTGTTTTTGCTTTGAGGCTTTAAAAGTAAATTATTATGTAATGATAACTTTGTATTGCTTCTGTTAACAGGTGTACATCAGCAACAGTTTGAAAGGAGAGTCAACAACAATACAACGGTACATGCCAGCAGGACGTAAGTTGTCAAGCAAATATTCAAATTTTTTTCGCTTTCATTATTTACATTATTCATTTTTCATCCGTAGAATGGTAAGAATTGAGACAACTAGTCATACAGTAACTTGAAGTATGTATTTTAGAAAATAACAGAAAATATGTTAGTGAGACAGACCAGAATGCTAGGAGCATTTTCGTAACTAACTTATGTAATTTTTGTAACTAACGTAGGTTTGTGACTTTCAATGGAAATTGTTATCATCTTCAGGTAAATGTCCATCTCCATACTTCTAAAGTTGTCATCATTACAGAGTTGATGTTAAAGAGTTTTGAAGTTAATTATAATCTAGATCTTACTTCAACTAAAGTACCTGTTTGTAAATAACTGTTCCCAAGGTTGACTTCAAAATAATAACCTAGTGTAACAATGATAAGGTTATATAAAATCATCATGTATCGATGAGATTTGGTCTTAACTAGGTCAACCTATCTAGGAAAGTTCATTTAAAACCCGAAAGCTGTCTTCCTGTATTTAAGGCTCTCTTGACAGTAAACCGTATATTTTCCTCATTAGTGCTTACAAATCTTAATTATTATTAAGGACAGACAAATTCTAGCAGATTTTGTGTTTCTTATTTAAAAACACATTGCTCTTTGAATGTACATGTACATCTATGAACAATCCACAAGTTTGTAAACGTCTGTGCAGTCATAGAGTAAAAATATTGAGAAGAATATTGAATAATAATATCAAGTATGATAAAAAATCATATAACATACATGTATGTTGCTGTTCCCGCAGCTGCAAGATTAAGCAGTGCAAGTGTACCAGCTGACAAACAAAGAGATTCCACTGAACTGAAGACGGCGTCAATCGTGTGCTGCCCGTCCTGTATACTCAACCGAAAGAACGGGATAGTCAAAACATCTGGAGTCATTGTTTGTAAAGGATCCTGTCATAACTATAGTAAGTATCGTTTGGCATTAGGGTAATATATGCTGGAACTCAAAACAAAATCCAAAACGAAATAAACCTCACACAGATCTGTTGAATGTTGTTTATTGTTTCAACCACTTAAGAGACCATTTTGACTACCTTACTTGAATTTTCACTGGATGATATAGCTCTTCTATAAACCATTTGAAAAAGCACCAAATAATCGTTTTTATGGTCAGATAAAATGTTTTACCATAGACATGAGCATAACATTTCGGCTACCTTTTTCATTCAGAGAAATACGTTTTTATATTCAAGTTTTGATTTGAGTGTTCAATTGAACACACATAAGAAACTACATAGAGGATGTAACATCGTACAGAAATACCATTTTCCGGCAATTAGAGTTTTTTGTTGACATAAGCTGTGATATTAGAAGACAAACCCCGATTAAGTAACTTTCATAGTTAATGAATGTATATGAACAGAGATACCTTTGAGGTTAATAGAACTCAAACTGTGAATGATTGTGTTTTCTTTCTTACAGGAAGGAAAAGACAAACGAGAACTATAGCAGACTACGAAACGTTTCAGACGTGGGGCCAATCACAGAAAAACAGCTTCATTGATCCGTACAGGGCCACACCACCCGAGTGGTTATCTAGCTTTAGAGGTATTTGTTTGACTAGTTTGCAACCGTTTTCAGACAGATCATTCATTCATATCAGATCAAAGATGTTTTTGAGTATAAGCATCCTCTAATTATAATGCTTTTTTTCAAAATTGAGATTATTTTTTTATCAAACTACTTGTCTATGTTTATTTCAGACTCTAATGCCATCAAATACATAATTGGAAATGACACAAAATGCAGTCAGAAAGTGGAGACAGCCTTTTGTAATGGACCCTTGGAACAAGGAACTATCTATAAGTGAGACTTTGTAGCATGATTACATTTTTATCCCCCGCCGCGCTTTAGCGCGAAGCTGGGGATATAGTATTGAGCAGCGTCCGTCCGTACGTACGTACGTACGAACGTCCCAACGGATGAAATTGAATAACTCAAAATCTATTGACCTGATTCTTTTCATTTTTGGTATGTAGCTTCATCACCATGAGACCAAGCTCCCTCTAGAGGTTCATGACCTTGACCTTCATTTCAAGGTCATTACGAGACTTTGACATTTTACCCTTGTCAGCGGGATATCTCAAGAACCATTCACTGGATTCTCTTCATAACTTACACAATGCATCTTATTTGGAAGGCGCCGGGCCCAGTCGATTATGGTGACCTGCACATTATTTTCAAGGTCACAGCGAGACTTTGAAAATTTCAGCATTGAAACCTGCATTTTAGGCTTGTCAGCGGGATATCTCAAGAACCATTAACTGGATTCTCTTCATAATTTACACAAAGCATCTTATTGGGAAGGCGCCGGGCCCATTCGATTTTGGTGACCTTCACATTATTTTCAAGGTCGTGTCACCTTTGTGACAAATACTTGTTCAAATATCTTATACATATTTTGAATTATGATATTAAATTACTAAATATTCTTTTAAGTACAAAAACTATAATTTCACTAGGGCATCAATCTTCATGCATTGAGTTACATTTCACAGGTTACATGCACTTTATCATATCAACTGGTAAGAATAGATATCCATCTAAATGCTAATGATTTTAAGAACTGTGTAAATTTATATGCTAAGTATAAACCAATGAAACCATAGTCTGTACACAACGAATCACCTTCATAATTTTGCAGGGTCATTGTGTTTGCATGCACGTCAGTTGGTTGTGATGAAAGTGAAGAAATTTCCATCTCAACAGCAACAGGTACGTTCCCTTTAAGTAGATAATTGTCACTATTCAGTAGATTTCGTCAACTCTCTTGTCCAAATAAATACAATTGATCTTAACTGATTCACATTAAGGAAGTCTGTCTAGGTTTCATTCCTTTGTTGTACATGCACCATCAGTATAAAACTAAATTTGTACTAGGTACAGTTATTTCGCTTTGGTACAGTTAACATAAAGAGATGCATTGGTTAAATGGTCAATGTGGTAGACAGGATTCATCATCCAACCTGGAGACATAGTGGCAAATGTTCGACTGTGTAGCTAAGTTGACTGTTATCAGTGAACTTTCAGCATAATCTGGTGTGATGTCGCCGTATGGATTGGTTAACAATTCATCAAAATTTAGTTAACGATGTTTTCCCAATGAGAAATAAAAAAGCTCTGATTTCATGTCTGGTCTTCTTTTATCTACATATATAATGCAATGCAGCCCTTTAGTATTTAACGACCATGATCATGATGTCACATTAAGAAAGCTTTGAAGATTGTCTAAAGCAGCTAGATAACAGTCTTCATTAAGCTGACATATTGGTGTTGCTGTTTCTGGCTTCACACGATTCTTCTAGAGTCAGTAAAATTTGACTTTTTTGTATACCAGAAATAAGTTATGGTCTTTTGGGTCGTACGTCTTGAGAAGTTATAACCACAGTGGTGATGACCATAGTTGATTATTTTCTTTTAAAAAAAATTTCGATTCTCACTTCAAAATGCATGATTAATTCAAAATTACAAGTTGATATACTCACATAAAGCGATACAGCGCTTTTATTTTGATGGTTACTGACAATGTTCATGTGAAAAATTATCACGAAATTAATTTATAAAGTTATCTTTCTACTGCTGATGAGTTTGAGTTGAATTTTGTTTTGTTTTATCGTAAAACAAGAGACACGTCTCTTTAAAAGACAGTCCTTATGTGGTGCAATGTGATAATTGGTTTGGTGACCTTCAGGTTCAAGAAATAATTTATATCTCTTGATCCAATATCAATTCACGTTATTCCTTTTGACCTAGAGCAGGACAAGCTTTAACTTCCTATTTTGTTTCTCTTTTTCAGATGAAAAATTACCATGGACAATTTCAATTATTGCTGCAGTCGCTGCGACTGTTGCACTGGTTGTAATGGTTGTTGTTCTTCTTGTTGTCTACATGTATGTAATACTATATTTCATATTCTAATTATTACTTATATTCTATTTCACACGAGTTTCCTGTTTAAGTTATACGAAATATACAACAATAAACCAGAATGTACAATCAGGGGCAAAAGAAACGATACCATATTAAATGCATGATAATTTAAGCTACGAGTGATTGTTGCCACTGATGCAGGGTTGATTCAAGTACTCAAAGCTAACTGAACTAAGTTTTTAATTTCAAAGCTATATCTGTTAACGCTTGTGAAATACAGGCTCTTCAAAAAACGCCATTTAAAAGTCTCCTTAACTAGACGATATAGGATAGTGAAAATAGCCCCTTTGCTTGTCTTTAAACCAACGTACAGACAACATGCGTCAACAAGTAAACTTCTACCAGGGTTGTTTATATTGATACAATCTAAAATTATTCGATTTTTCATTTCATATTTTGTTATTCCAATTCCAAATATTATTACCAAAACTTACATTTTAAAAGCTGTTTTTGGACCCCTGGTGTATTTGAACAGTCATACAGTTATAAATATTATTCTTTCATGTTTGAAATTGTGAATACTTCTTCACAACTGTTGTGCCTATGAAAAGGGTTTATAGTCATAGTCCTTTACAACAGAATTTTGTTTGTGAGTTTTTTCAAGTTGGTATCGTTGCTTTGCCTCTGAGTGTACATTCAGAAAAATAAACATTAGATAAGTAAAAATTATTAAATAAGTAAAAAGTAAGTATATGTATTTATATTGTTAGCGGATATTTATCGTCTTTCAAAGTTGCACCCATGAAATGTATTTGATAAATTAAAAGGTTATTATAGTGTAATTTAACACACACCTACTTTCTGTTAAAGCTATTTGAAGAAGAACGCAATGTTTACCAATCCATATTTTCATAACACTATATTTATTTATTTTGATAAAACGTACTATGATCTCCTTTTCCTAAGTGATAGAAAATTTTGTCATTTTTGTAATATTAAGAGAACGTCTTAGTTTGTTTTGTTAGTGAATATGGTTATGAGTGTGGACAAAGTATTGAATATTTGAAGAAATATTTGAAATGTGTAAAAAAACCTAATGAAAATCAGAAATTAAATGAAAAATGGTATTACGATTAATATATTCATGACAATTGCTTGCTTGTTTCCATTCAGCAAAGTGATCCGCCCTCGTTCCCAGAAAGATAGACGTCCAAAGTACGTGTCTGATACGACCGATAAAGATGACACGTACGAGGAAATTGCAGATGGAAACATACAAAGTGTTATCCAAGATGGCCGACCGCAAGATGACTACTACAACATGAGGGATAACCCGCCTCGTTCTGAGAACACATACGATCAGCTTACCGTGTACAGTAATCAAGGACACCATGATTATGGGAGGATCAAGGTCACACAAACTTAATACAATAGAGACTCTTTTTTTCTTTTAATCATTATATTGTATTATTTGATTTTCAAATTTTCCAATGACATTGTGCAGTAATTCTAGATGCAAACTTTGTACAATTTCTAAAAGGGACAATTTGGATTTATGAATACAAGTCAAACATCTTAAAACTAGATGCATGATACATTTTGTGCTCTCGTTTTTTTGAACTGTAGTATTATTCATATTTACAGTCTGCCGTCTTTGATGATTGTTTGAGTGACTCCTGGTATCTTGTTTCCAATATTCATGAGCTTGATATCTAACCAATGTGAATAATGAAGTAACTATCTACAGTTAGACAATGTTCTTAGAATAGCGTTTGTCACAATAATAGGGAATGTAAATTGGGTATATATGTTTTTATACTCATATTTGACAATGTCCGCTTGGCTGTGTCAAACATATCTTTAAGATATGTATATTTTTCACAATTATTGAAACAATTTATTTTATTTGCGTTGAAATGACTTGTGAAAAAGAACGGCATTGGCCATTGAGAGGCATTAAAATGATGGATAAGAAAACAATGCAACTATCAATCATTATAAATACAAACATGTGTGCCTTTAAGTAGAATTATTATGTTTCACCACTTTTCAATTTATGCAATGTATCACATTAGAAAACATAGCATGTCAATACTTTGACAATATAATTGCACTGAAGATGAGCAACATGTTCTTTATATAAAAAATGTTTTTGTCTGTTATTGTATTTATCCTCAATTGCGAGATTTTATATCAGCTTATAGCAATTTAATGAATAGTCAAGAGTCAATAGGAAAACAAATATTTTTCCAATACCTACATACAGTTTTTCATATATCTCATTGTTTATTTAGACTTTGATATGTTAGACAATACAGCATTTATATCTTTTTTTATCAAATGGAAATGTTTCATATATCTGATGACTGAACATCTGAAAACATTTCATTTTGTTTCATTGATGATATTTTGAAAAGATATGTGACAAAATAAAGGATTGCCCTTAGGATCACCTTATTAAGACATTTGAAGCTTGTTGTTTTAATTTACTCTTTCAACACGCTATAGATTCCAAAAACCCATTGGCAACACATTGACATTTTGCATACGACATGTAAACAGAGAACTGTCATTTACAATGCGTCTTTAACAAGTACAAATAAGAGAAGATTAACATAATAAACATGTATGGTTCCGGGTACAAGTAAGATATGTTTGCAAGCCTAACATTACATGATGTAAACTTTCCATACAATGTTAAAATACATCTGTCAAAGGACAAAGGATAATTTTGCTTTGTCACAAAATGCATGATGAGTAGTCTCCCATGTTGCAGTCCCCAAGTAAATAATACACACGTAACGATGTTAAATATTCTTTAAATTCTATCCTACGCTCATACATTGTGTATGATTTAATGGAAGCAATGAAAACGGGTCATGAAAATAAAATCATGAACAAGAAACAGATCTAGATGTAAGGGCGGAAGTCATGTGCCCCTTGCTTACTGTCAAAATGTGATGATAATAACCAACTTAAACGTTATAGCTGTACCTTAAAGAGAAATATTCCAAAATTGCATAATTTTTTTAAGATTTCGAAAGGCATTTACATTGTTGAAAAATTCATATCCAGAAGAAACAATAGTATTGATAAATTTGTTGACAAATCGTGCCAATTGTTCACAATATTCCAATACTAAGGCTTAACTAATTTTGATTCAAACACTGTAGGATTACTTTATTGATTGCCCATTACCGTTTGATCTAGATCTGTTATATTTTATTATGTATGCATGTATTGCTGACATGTCAAAGTGGGAACCAAAAAAAAACAAAACAAAAAAACAAAAAAACTTAAACGTTAAATAATTATATCACTGCTGAAGCTCACCTTACCGGGACTGCACGCAATTAAGTGAAAGTACATTGTATATATAATCATACCACAATATGCAAAATCAAGTCACTCAAGTCCAATGTATTTTACCATTTAAATAAAAATATATGTGTTCCGCAAAACGGATATACCCAGTAGTTGATAATTAAATGTTGATAATTATTTGGAAACTTTAATTATCTGTTCATAAAATTTGGCTTCTTCCGTTTTTAAAGGGGCAGTAGCACGTTTTTTGAGAATTTTATATTTTCAATTGTTCACTGATAATTGTAAGTAAATGATAAATGTATTACTTTAACAGAGTCAAAAATCTCATAATACAAACCAATAATCAATAGTCAGAGAACGAATTATAAAGATTGACATAAAGTCCATTGGCCGCCATTTTTGTGTGAACACCTTTTATTCATTTTTATAAGAAAAAGGAATCGCATGGTTTAACTTTACACTTTATATTGGATATATTATTGCGTCTTTTAGTTTAATAACTTTACCTTTCAATTGGAATCATTTATTTTCAATTTCCTGACATCAACTTATATTCCCCCTAAAAACGTGCTACTGCCCCTTTAAGCCCTGGGCTTAAATTAATTTTTCATGTTTCTTCATTGGAAAAAGTAAAATCCGAATTTAGGGCTTGAATACGTGCAGCCCCGGTAATATGATTAAATTCTGTGTACAGAGTATGCATGTGTGTTTGTACCATACATATATCAATCAATACCTTTTAATTGTCATTTTTCACGGAATCACTATCTAATGCTGAATTGAAATGAGCTTTGAAAATGGGCAGATATCAGTTAGATTACACATCTGGTTGTATTTTTTTGCCATCCGATAAAATGGAAATCATTGCAAAAGGTACTGTACGATCCCTAGAGAAAACTGTAAGTTTGATGAATAAGTCAGGTAATCTTAGAAACTTATGAATGTACACATTTCCCTTTTTACGAGTTAAAAGTTGTCCAGGCAATACCAAATTCACCATTTGCAATTCAAATCACTCGGAGTTGATATGAGACACAATATGTTAAGAAACCTTTTTGAAATACAACATAAGTAATGGTATAGAAGGAAAGCAACATATATATTCATGGTTTTATAGTAATAGAAGTTTCAAAATCTGTTTTTTAATTAATATTAAAATTTGCCATGATAATGTCACTTAGCTAAAATCATGTTTATTTACAGTTTTCTTAGTCTTAAGTCCTTTCTCTACAAGGCAACTTTAAATTGAACATCTGGTTTACAGAATTATCAAATGGTATAACTTGCAAAAGAAATAACAAACACGTGACTATTTATTTTCTAAATTGGTTCTTTTACACTTCACATTAATAATGATATGTACAGATACACCTTGTTGCATCAAAACAAACCAAATCTGTAAAAGGTGTTTTAAATGAAAATACTGGTTTCAAGATCACGCTCAGGCAAGGTCGTATGAATAGTTGTGAAATTTCCTTCAACTGCATAATACGAATGGTAAACACCATTCCTGGATTACTTTTTATTTACGGGTAGAAATATAATTTGTGTTTACACAATGTAATTTATTCTTAGAAAAGAAGGTGCTGACTTTCAGACTCCTCTGCCTCTATACATATAGGGCCATTATTCTTTCTTAAATCTGACAACATGAATTGCTTTTCATTTTGAAATTATTTGTTCATGATCCCGATCAAGTACATGTATTTAACATTTACAGCAAAAACTGATGTCGGCAAAAGCAGATCTTGTGAATGTGATTGCGAAGACGAGCAAATGACAAAGTTTTATGTTCTGCTTATTGAATTTTGAACATGAATCAATGTATTGGTTGTGTACCCTGCTGCAACTTATAAATTCAATCTAAAAGAGCGCATGTTCATTAAAGCATATAATTTCAATATAATCTGACGCTGCTAGGTAGAACATCAGTTACATTTGGATTGTTACGTAATTAAAGACATGTTACATTTTCGTACATCATGGACTTTTATGTCAGATTTTCGAAACTCTCTGTGGAATCACACCTTATAATTTGATTCGAACAAATCCTAATTAACCCTTGTAAACTTATTTCATCAATGGCCAAGCTTTAATGATAAATATGTCAGGATTAAATCTCACACAAAATTTCTAATAAAATATTGTGATATTGCCTGCATTTTAAAATGACAGTATATACTGATTGCACGTTTTAACTTTTGACACCTTGTGGTGTATTTATGTGTATTTGTAAGTAACATAGAGTCAAATAGGCCCATTTTGGCTAGGCAGGGTTATATATTGAATGAATTTACATACTGTTTCATACCTCTCATATCAACACTCAGATTCAGAATCAGGTTCTTATATTACTCTTTACTCGCATACAATGAACAAAGAAGTTGTCATCCATATATTCTTCAGCACTATTGTCATTCCAACTTCTAAAATGCCTCTCAAAGAAGTTAATAATTTCTTAATAAATTTGCCTTATTTAGTTATTTACCAAAGTTACAAATCTCTTTGACACTATTGACGTTAAATAATTGAATAAGTTTAAATAATGATGGATATCTATTATAATCTATATTAATAATATGGCTTAATTTACGCTACTTTGTAAGTGTGAAATGATGACCATTTTAATAAAAGTAAATCAATCGACATTTCATCTTCTCCTTTCTTCTACAAACTTATCATGCAGTCACAGTGTGCATTTTCGTTGCTGTCATTTCTACATAATGTTTCAATGTATAATCAATTGTATGTATCAATTAATTATTTGCAATGTTCTACTATGGTGGAAATAAAGGGTATCTATGATTTTACAAAATCTGTGTTTGTGTTGTGCATTCCTGAAAACATAGATTGTACATCTGAGAGTGTCGATGTCATTTGACCTTGTTAACAAGCAGATACTGTCACATAAAACAAACCATTTTTATCATGCAAATTGTGTTGCATGTTACTTACGTGATACCTGTTTTCCTTGTCCATAGGGTAGATGTAGTTCTAGTGAAAATGAATCTTCTTGTTTATGAAAGTACAATAGTGAAGTCCAGAATTGGAAAAAAAGCTAATATCAACACATGTCGTTATGACACAATTATTTTGCTACTTTAACATGCTTTATGTTCGTAGGTAACAGTTTTCTGTCCCAGTCTATTCAAAGCAATTAGAGCATCCCGCGGCGTCTACAGTTACGCACTGGTAGACTGAATAACAACAATAGGCGAATATGCACAAAACAGCAACCAGGAAGTTTGAGAGAGAAGAGAGGTTGTTGTTGGTTCAGTGTTTAGAACTTGTACATCAGTGTACGAGTAAGATACAAGCGACTCTCTCGGTAAACATTGAGACATCTGTCTTGTATGAAGATGGTTGCCATTATGCGTATGTTGATGATTGGTGTACTGCTGTCATTTCAGGTATGTTGAAACATGCTAGTATATTCAAAAGCAGAGGTTATAACGTTATAGGCGGAAATAACCCTTAGTTTTAGATAGGCTTGCTTTCCAAATGCAACCGGTTGTGATCACTTTATATGCTCATGTGTACAGCTGACAAATATGCAGCATTGTTGAAGCTTCGATATTTCAAACCTCGATAAGTTAACAGTATTAGTTTTTCTCAAATACATAGATATTTAATTGTCGAAACATAATAAAAGGGAATAAATTCAGACTTTGAAATGTAAACGATATGCTCGATTCTGATTGGATCTTACAAGGTCATGTGATCGGTATACATTTCAATGAACCCTAAATCGCAGGTTATACAAAATAACTTTCAGTAAATGAAGTTTATACGATATCGTGCCGGAACTACATTTCTCGGGGATTCCCCTGATCTTACAGCCACATTCAAGCCTGACCCCAGTCTTGATGGTCATCACTGAGACTCACTTTTTGCAAATATTATTTTTCTGTTTATTAGCAACACTCGCCCTAATAATCTGTTTTTGATGTTTGAAGAATAAACATTAAGTTGTAAATAAATAAAGTTGTACATGTTTGTAATGTTACAAGGTAACAATATCGTAATGTAACTCTGCCCCCAGTGATTTTATGACGCTTCAATTTATGCTCTCCTACGAGGAGTTAAAAAGATATAAAAAGCATGCTTGTTTACCGGAACTGGGTCAAACCACAGTCCTTTTACCAATTCAAGAAATGTAATTTTCAGCGAATATAAGCTTCCCAGGAACTTGTCTCGTGTGATTAATTACAGAAGGTTTAGCTGTATGTGAGCTCTTTCAACCATTGAGCGAGACATAACAGTAAAAGGACTCAAACTTGACTGCAAAGTTAGCGTATCGCCGATACAAACACGCCGTTACACGGACTGAAAAGCGAAGTTCTACAGCTTCATTATGGATTGGTTTGTTTACAACCGCATTATTCTCATATCGGACAATTGCCAAATGAACTTTGTGTCACCACTTATTGTTTTGTAATCAGTTAGCAACGTACACTTTCCCTCGCCGAGTAATTAATGTTTTATGGCACGCAAATTTAGGAACAGGTGATCATCAGAATAAGGCCATCAACATGCAGGCTTTGCATGACCGACAACTACCTTCTACACTCAAAAACTGAAGTGCTCCCTTGAACCAAGGTGAAAATCCCATCACAACTGAACTGTCAAAGTTTCTGTTAAAGAAAGAACTTGTTTTATCACGCCTCAACAAATATAACGACCTTCCAGAGTCCTACTGCATATGGAAAGCAAGTTTTCCGAGTGTTATGGTTGAACTTGGTGTAAGTTCTACTGAAGAGATGGACTTATTGGTGAAATGGCTGGGTCCCGAGTCTGTGCGACATGCTCAGAGATTGAGACAGGCCAATGTTCACAACCCAGTCAGAGGATTACAGCAAATCTGGGATCGCCTCAACGAAAGATATGGTAGTCCTGAACTTGTAGAGGCATCATTGAAAACCAGGCTTTCAAGCTTTCCAAAGTTATCACAGAGAGACAACAAGAAACTCTATGAATTATCAGATCTGCTTTCCGAAATAGAAGCCATCAAACAACAGGATATGTACAGTGCCCTGCTTGCTTACTTTGACACATCGTCAGGTGTTTCCCCGATAGTAAGTAAACTCCCTTATGGCATCCAGGAGAAATGGACGACACATGCTGTAAGGTACAAAAGACAGAACAGTGTTCCATATCCTCCATTTCACGTTTTCGTGGACTTCATTAGTGACATTAGTAAAATAAAAAATGATCCTAGCTTTTTGTATGAGTGTCAATTCCAAGGTCAAAGTCATGTTGCCCCAAGAAAAGAAAGTGGACAGAAGTATCCTTCATCAAGGAACTATGTGTTGAACAGAAAAACTGAGGTTACAGCCAGCAAGGATGATGTATCCAGTGCACAACAGGACCACGATCCAGAACGATGTCCTCTTCACAAGACTCGTCATTCTCTGAAGGACTGTAAAACGTTCCGTGCTAAGCCTTATAGTGAGAGAATAGAGCTACTGAAGAAGTGGTGGATTTGTTTTAGATGTTGTGCTTCAACAGCTCATCAGGCTTCTGATTGTAAAACTGTTGTGAAATGTGGTGAGTGTGGAATACTCGCCACCTCTCTGCCTTGCATAGTAACACTTGGACTACTAATAGACAGGACAGTCAGGGTGTGCAGAACCATGGCGGGGAGTCTAGAGACTCTGAAAGAAAACCACCACCAGAACAACCCGTACAGACTAAGTGCACACAAGTCTGTAATGGCACCTTCATCGGGAAATCATGTGCCAAAACTGTTTTGGTGAACATCTATCCAAGTGAACAACCAGAAAAGAACATGAAAGTTTATGCGATCATTGACGATCAAAGTAACACAACGCTGGTCAAGAGTGAATTCTTTGATGTGATGGGTATTCATGGGAACAACATTCCTTATGTGCTGTCATCATGCTCAGGCCAGACCAACATGTCCGGTAGAAGAGCCAGAGGATTTGTTGTAGAATCCCTGGATGGATTAGCTAGATTCCAGCTTCCAACACTGATTGAATGTTCGGATCTACCAGATTTCAGAGAGGAAATACCAACACCCGATGTTGTTAGCTATCACCCACACCTATCTGACATTGCAGGACTCATACCTCCTTTGCAGGAAGATGCGGAGATCTTACTGTTAATTGGCAGAGACCTTATTGAAGCACACCATGTGCTTGACCAACGAATTGGACCCCCTTCGTCTCCCTATGCTCAAAGGCTTCCACTGGGCTGGGTGGTTATTGGTGAAATGTGTTTAGGGAAAGTACATCCTCCAAACAGTGTACATGTGAACAAGACTTACCTACTACATGATGGACGGACATCTTTATTCTCACCCTGTCCAAACAACTTTACTGTGAAGGAAAGATCTCAGAGTGACTGCCTAGGAAAGGAACTGTTCACGGTTACAAAGGATGACAACAAGATTGGAATGTCTCCTGAAGACAAAACCTTTCTTCATATCATGGACTCTGAAATGTATCAGAACTCTGAAGGCAATTGGACTTCCCCATTACCTTTTCGAGAGCCTAGACCAGATCTCTCAAACAACCGTTCACAGGCCATGAAGAGAGCCCATACCTTGGATCGAACCTTGAAACGGGATCCGGTGAAAAGAGAACACTTCACAGACTTTATGAAGAAAGCTCTAGACAACAAACACGCAGAAGTTGCTCCACCACTACGGAAAGATCAGGAATGCTGGTACTTGCCTATATTTGGCGTGTACCACCCTCAAAAGCCTGGTCAAGTGAGGGTAGTGTTTGACTCCTCAGCACAGCATGAAGGATTGTCCCTCAACAGTGTGCTCCTACAAGGACCCGACTCATGCAATAGTCTCCTAGGGATACTCCTCAGGTTTAGAGAAGAACCTGTTGCAATCACTGCTGATATCCAACAGATGGTCTTCTGCTTTCGAGTCACTGAACGTCACCGGGACTTTCTCCGCTTCCTGTGGTATCGTGATAATGATCCAAGTAAAGACTTGATTGACTATAGAATGTGTGTCCATGTATTTGGGAATACATCATCACCAGCAGTCGCAACATACGGTCTCAGAAAAGCTGCTCAGTCAGGAGAAGCAGCATATGGTAGTGATATGAAGCATTTTGTTGACAACAACTTCTATGTCGACGATGGTCTACAGTCTGTACCTACAGAGAATGAAGCAGTTGATCTCTTGCAAAGAACACAGAATGCTCTGAAGGAGCATTGGAACCTCTGGTTGTGCAAAATTGCTTCTAATAGTTCACAGGTGATGGAATCCTTTTCTCAGGACGATCGTGCAAAGGATCTGAAGGACTTAGACTTGGGCTTTCAGTCACTTCCTATTCAGAGAAGTCTTGGTGGATGGGACCTCTGCACTGACTCTTTTATGTTCATTGTGTCCACAACAGAGAAACCTTACACCAAACGAGGTATCCTATCCACGGTAAACAGTGTTTATGATCCTCTCGGATTCGCAGCCCCCATAACCATCCAAGGAAAAATCCTGCTTCGGGAACTGATCTCAGGGTCAAAGGACTGGGATGAGCCTCTACCTCCAGAACGTGAGCCTGAATGGAAAGCATGGAAAGATCGTTTAGGACAGTTAGAAACACTCAGAGTACCTCGGATGTATATGTCAGGGATAAACAACAGTGGACCAAAGGAGGTTCATGTATTTTCCGACGCTTCAGAAAAAGCAATCGCTGCTGTGGCTTATATGAGAAGATCAGACTCAGCAAATCTTGGATTCATCCTAGGAAAAGCAAAGATTGCTCCGACCCACGGGCACACGATTCCACGACTGGAGTTATGTGCTGCCGTACTGGCTGTGGAGATAGCTGAACTAGTGTCAGAGCAGCTGGACATTCCACTTGACTGCTTCCACTTTCATACAGACAGCTGAGTGGTCTTAGGATATATCCACAATAAAAAAAGACGGTTCTACATATATGTAGCAAACAGAGTGGAGAGAATCCATCAGTTATCGAAACCAGAGCAATGGAACTACGTTCCCACAGACTTGAATCCAGCTGACCATGGGACACGGGCGTCTCACACTTCACCAACAAAGGCTAATCCCTGGTTACTTGGCCCCACCAAGTTTCTCACGGAAAATGCATCACATGACACTTGTGAGTATCCACTGTC
The DNA here is from genome assembly GCA_916613615.1 of Steromphala cineraria. Classification (NCBI taxonomy): domain Eukaryota; kingdom Metazoa; phylum Mollusca; class Gastropoda; order Trochida; family Trochidae; genus Steromphala; species Steromphala cineraria. The sequence continues at coordinate 18,970,921 of OU744725.1, read as the reverse complement.
TGACCCAGACACTGATCAAGAAATTCGTACAGAGAAAGTGACACTTGTGACAGAAGTAAAGTCCTCTGCACTACTTGGTGAACATCGTTTGCAACGATTCTCATCTTGGAATAGGATGGTCCTGGCCTTTGCAAGGCTGAAACAGTTTGCCAAAAGACTTACATCTCCATCACCAGTGGAAAACGGTGTAGATTCCTACAAGGAGGTTGAAACCTTCCTTCTTCGTCAGGTACAGCATGAGACATACACTAGGGAAATCAAGGCATGCATGGAAAACAAACCTCTTCCTTTGGATAGCAAGATCCTCAATCTTGATCCCTACCTCGATACTGAGAACATTTTGCGGGTTGGCGGCAGACTGAAACACGCTAACCAGGAGATAGGCTTCAAGAACCCCATCATAGTTTCAGGAAAGAGTCATGCAGCTATTCTTCTTGTTCGACACCATCATGAAAGGGTAGCTCATCAAGGTCGACATTTCACTGAGGGTGCTGTTCGATCTGCAGGACTGTGGATCACGGGAGCCAAACGGTTGATATCCTCAGTGATCCATAAGTGTGTGACGTGTCGTAAACTCCGAGGTAGACAGGAGACTCCGAAAATGGCGGATCTACCTGTTGATCGTATTGAACCAAGCCCCCCATTCACCAACGTTGGCGTGGATACGTTTGGGCCGTGGACTATTGTGACTCGACGAACGAGAGGTGGATCGGCACAGAGCAAGAGATGGGCCATCATGTTCACTTGTCTCTCATCAAGAGCTGTGCACATTGAAGTGGTGGAAGATATGACTTCGTCTGCCTTCATAAATGCCTTAAAACGTCTTGAATCCATTAGAGGTAAAGTACAGATCTTCAGATCAGATCGGGGTACCAATTTCATTGGTGCAACAGATGACCTTCAGATAACTGCAATCAATGTTGAGGATGGAATGGTAGCAAAACACTTGTACACCACAGGATCCAAGTGGCTGTTCAATGCTCCCCACTCTTCCCACATGGGAGGAGTGTGGGAAAGGATGATCGGGACCACTCGTCGTATCCTTGACTCCATGATGAGGGACACTAATCTGAAGAACCTGACTCATGATATCCTTGTGACTCTCATGGCAGAGGTCAGTGCCATCATCAATGCACGGCCTCTCGTATCTGTCTCCTCAGACCCTGAGGAACCCATAGTGCTCAGTCCAGCCACCTTGTTGACTCAGAAGACAGATCATGTATCATGTTCTACAACGCAGTATGACCTCAAAGATCTGTATCGATCCCAGTGGAAGCAAGTACAGGTCTTGGCTGAAATGTTTTGGAGACGCTGGCGAAACGAGTATCTTGTCACCTTACAGACTCGCCAGAAATGGACCTCTGACAAACCTAACATTCGTGAGGGCGATGTAGTTCTCTTACGGGATAAGACTGAACACAGAAACCACTGGCCCATGGCACGGGTCATGAATGTGTTCCCCAGTGCGGATGACAAAGTCCGTAAAGCCCTCCTACGTGTCTCGAAGGATGGTAAAGTGACACAATTGACAAGGCCGGTGTCCGAGATGGTGTTACTGGTGACTGAGGGACCAGACCAGTGACATTGTTCTAATCTCACATGTTGACTCTAAAGTTTAATATCTTGAGTTTAAGTTCTACTTCATGGACTTTAAGTTTTGTTCCCCCTTTTTCTTTTTAACAGTTAAAGTATTTTATAATTTGTGATGCCAAAGGTTTGTCATCAGACGGGGAGTGTAATGTTACAAGGTAACAATATCGTAATGTAACTCTGCCCCCAGTGATTTTATGACGCTTCAATTTATGCTCTCCTACGAGGAGTTAAAAAGATATAAAAAGCATGCTTGTTTACCGGAACTGGGTCAAACTACAGTCCTTTTACCAATTCAAGAAATGTAATTTTCAGCGAATATAAGGTTCCCAGGAACTTGTCTCGTGTGATTAATTACAGAAGGTTTAGCTGTATGTGAGCTCTTTCAACCATTGAGCGAGACATAACAATGTTCATCTCCAGTCACAGAAATGAGGATAGTGGGCAAAGTTAAACAATGTCATGTACATCATTTCAAAAACATGAGTTGAGCTCCATTCTGAATGACCTGACTTGCGACAACACAGTTTCAAGGCACCCCATTCCATGCACAACAAATTAATAGTGTCGTGGCGCGTGCTACAGACAGTTTCGAGGCCCCCGATGATCAAAACGATGTTGCCGTGTTTGAAAACATGTACTCGTCATTGTCAATGACAGTGTCTTACATAGGCGGGCCTGCAATTGGCATTATTTCTCGAGGGACTTTAAATAACTTTATGTTTACATTCATTGTCAAACAAACAACCCAACTTTCCCAAGCACGTCGAGCTTTTAGAGCTGATACCCTACACTCGATACAGGACAGCATCAATACGGGAGTGCAAATTGTTAATTTTGGAATATTGAAATCAAACTTTACATATGTTTTAGTTTTTTTCCCAAAACATTTTATAGTTATTAACATGATACCCATAAAGGATTATTTGTGGAATAAAGAAGTGCATTTTTTCCTTTTTTGATATGAACTATTTTTGCATGCGCTTGAACCCGGTAGAGACCCGCCTGGGTCTAACTGATATCTAGGTCAATTCTACAAGCAGCTCAGAAGTTACTACAGAATCGCATTTCGAATGATATAAAAACAACTTCTGGCTTTAAATACAAAGTGTGAATTTATAAGAAATGAATTTCATAATATAGTTGTCCACACGGTTATAACCTGTTTGAAACTCGTAATATAAACTTTTGCATAATTGGCTCGGCAAGCTCGCCAATTATACAAGTTTATATTACAAGTTTCAAACAGGTTATAACCGTGTGGACAACTATATTGTGAAATTCATTTCTTAATTACACATTGTCTATTTGATAATTTCAATATTGAATACTTTGATTGTTAAGTAACGGTATTTGCATTAAAATATCATTTTGAATATGATTTAAATCATTTCACTTCATTCACAATTTTAAAGGCTAGGCGTTCTTAAGTCATATTAATGTCATTTATCCTTCGACAAGGCTTGGCAAACTACCATAAAAATTGAAGCTGTTATGTGTTTTATCAAAAAGTGTACTTATGCATTTGGAGAGCAGTCTACATATCTGCACAATGTTTAAAAAGAAAGTTTTCGATGAATGATACATTCTTTACAAGATATTGTTATACAAGGACGCTAGTTTCAAGTTTTCATGTTTAAACTCTTTTTTTTTGTGAATTCGAATTGTTTCCAATTGTAATATTTCTTTATTTTTAAGATTAACGTTGATGCAGCACCAGGCGATGATTGTTCAACAGACACTTCTGTTTGTGACACATCCAGCAATGAAATCTGTAGCGGAACGTGTGTCTGTGATAATGGATACTATGAAAGTGAAAGATCGTGCGCCTCGAGTAAGTAAAACACGTTAACACGTTTATTTCATAAATTTCTATCTATTTTGAATCAGGGTGTTTTACTGCCTGTAATTTTCAGTTCCATGAATTTATTGCATGTGTTTAACACCCTCTATCGTTGGATTTAAGTTGGAAAAACAATGAACGTTGTTCATAAAGTCTTCTACAAAAGAATGTAACCAGAATATATATTTACTATCAGCAACAAAAGAAAGCGCTAGAAATATTAAATATTAAATATATCCTTATGCACGATTAACTGAATTTGGTAGTTGACAAAATCGTTTGAGTGGTTCAGTAATTAAAAATGAATAGAAGTCAAAAACAAAATATGCAATTTTACAGTGGTATTATTTCAATACCTCGTACGTTGGTATCGAAAAGTATGATTGTAAATTTTCAGAAGTGAATACGCTTTTTAATCAGATATTTTGACTGTTTCTTGGTATAATGTGCATAGTTGTGTTGGCTGTCATGGATGATAAGCAGCTGTCTGACATGTGATTGTCCATTATGACAGATAAAATCAGAATATTTTAAGAATACCTTTGTAAACTGCTAAACTTGTGTAAAGTCAATGCATATTACTACATTATTCTATATCTATATCCTTATAAAACTTCATCTATACCATTCGATACCTTATCCTTTTTATGCCCCGTCAGGACAATGTGCTAAACAAGTTTTTGTTGAATAGCTGCAAACATCAATAACAAAGTGCCATATAAGTGTTTAGAAGAGTTTTTTTGAGATTGGCTGGTACTTATTATTTCACGCAAGTTATGTGTTTGTGTTCCATATATTGGATCTGTTGGTTATAAAACTTTATTTGGCTTTTAAAAATATAAAGGTGCACGAGCATGAATACACTGTTCTTTGTTATAAAAACTAACACTATTATTTCATGCATGATTCAACACCTCATTTAGAGTTGGGTAAGACAAATTCTGTATTAATATGATTATGTATCTAGTGTGAATATGTAACAGGTTCTTCGTCTGACTAACATTTGACATTTCAAGCAGTAACTTACAGGTTTTTAGCTCATCTGGCCTGTAAGGCCCGATGGGCATATGGCATGGCATGGTGTCCGGCGTCCGTCCGTCCGTCCGTCCGTCCATCCGTCCGTCCATCCGTCCATCCGTTCATTCGTCCGTAAACTTTGTGGAATTTCGACTTCTTCTCCAGAACCATAAGGCCTAGAAAGCTTAAACTTTGTGTACAGACTCCTTGGCTAGTGAGGATTATAAATTGTAGCTTTGGTGGTCCTGTGACCCCTAAAAAGGGCCACAGGCGCCACGCCCTAAAAACCTATTTTCATCTTCTTCTCCAGAAGCAAAAGGCCTAGAAAGCTGAAACTTTGTGTACAGACTCCTTGGTTAGTGAGGATTATAAATTGTAGCTTTGGTGGCCCCGTGACCCCTAATAAGGGCCACAGGGGCCACGCCCTAAAAACCTATTTTCATCTTCTTCTCCAGAAGCATAGGGCCTAGAAAGCTGAAACTTTGTGTACAGACTCCTTGGCTAGTGAGGATTATAAATTGTAACTTTGGTGGCCCTGTGACCCCTAAAAAAGGGCCACAGGGGCCACGCCCTAAAAATCTATTTACATCTTCTTCTCCAGAAGCATAAGGCCTAGAAAGCTGAAACTTTGTGTACAGACTCCTTGGCTAGTGAGGATTATAAATTGTAGTTTCAGTGGTGACCCCTAATAAGGGCCACAGGTGCCACGCCCTAAAAACCTATTTTCATCTTCTTCTCCAGAACCATGAGGCCTAGAAAGCTGAAACTTTGTGTACAGACTCCTTGGCTAGTGAGGATTATAAATTGTAGCTTTGGTGGCCCTGTGGCCCCTAATAAGGGCCACAGGGGCCCTGCCCTAAAAACCTATTTTCATCTTCTTCTCCAGAACCATGAGGCTTCGAAAGCTGAAACTTTGTGTACAGACTCCTTGACTAGTGATGATTATGAATTGTAGCTTTGGTGACCCTGTTGCCCCTAATAAAAGGCAACAGGAACGTCCTTCAAATCTATTTTCATCTTCTTCTCCTAAAGTATAAGGCCTAGAAAACTGAAACTTGTCGCCTATATACTTAATTTTATGATTGGTGACTCTGAAGCCTCTACAAAGGGGGAATCACATTGGCCACACTCTACAGCATAATTGATGATGAAGCCTGATGAGCTACAGAGCCAATGGCTCTATTTTTAATGAATTATTGTAAATGCATGGAGCTCATAGAAATTGAATGCTTGATCCATGATCTTAAAGCTCGAAACATATTGAATTCAATATTTTACTTTAAGTTGACATGCAATCGTTTGTTTAAAACATCAATGCAGAAAAACATTGTCATTATACAGAATGTAAACAAAAGCTACAAACTGTTGTTGTCGCACTCGTTCTCGGATGTATAGCAATTTTAATTGGAAACATCTTATTATTTGCACAACGTATATTGTCTGATAGAATAACGGCTGGCAGATAATGGGAAGTTATTTCATGCAAACATTAAAACATTTCAGCTCATCTTGCCTGTAAGGCCCGGTGAACTTATAGCGTCCGGCGTCCGTCCATCCGTCCATCCGTCCGTCCGTAAACTTAGTGGAATTTCGACTTCGTCTCCATAAGCAAAAGGCCAAGAAAGCAAGAATTTGTGTACAGACTCCTTGACTAGTGAGGACTATAAATTGTAGCTTTGATGGCCCTGTGGCCCCTTATAAAGGCCACATAGGTAACATCCTTAAAACCTATTTTCATCTTCTTCTCCAGAAGCAAAAGGCCCAGAAGGCTGAACCTTTGTGTACAGACTCCTTGACTTGTGAGGATTATAAATTGTAGCATTGGCCACATCCAAAAGCAAAATCAAATGTAAAGCCTGATGAGCTATAGAACCATTTTGTGATACTTTGCTGTAGGTACAGATTAGATATGCAATGTATGACAGACTAAAACTTTTATTTTAATTCGTCAAAATGATACCAATTATGAGAAACAACGTAACTTCATTTCTTAAACGTTCTACAGTAATTTGGTTATTCATTGCTTTAATGATTTCTAAAATTTTTGGTTCTAAATTTGAAAAAAACCCTTCCAAATGAAAATACCATTGTATGTAAAATGGAAAGATACGAACGTAGAAGTACATAGAAAGACTAGATAGATATTGTACCTGAACGTTATCGTTACCGTATTTAGATCAGAGCTCATTTACATATCATAGCATGCATCAGAAACACAAATTTTAAACAAGGTTTGCAAATGAGTGATCTGTTCGCCTGTAAAATAATATTTTCGGGATACAAAAACTGTCTGACTCAAAGTCCAGAAAGACAGGTTTAACTCATTAATTAATTATGAGATCACTAATGCTATAATATAAGAATAATCAACGGGTTGCAAAGAATTACGGATTATCTGTCCTGAGGCTCAAAAGACCGCTTTAAATAATCTAGAGATAAATCTGCCTAGCCTCAAATGACTCTAGAGTCATATGGGCCAAGGGAAGCGCCTGGTCTCAAGTGACTCTATCCAGGCTCAAATGACTCTACCAAAGTAATCTCTGAAATTGAATTATCTCAGTGATCTTTCCATATCATACATTTGCAGTTGCTAGTGCACTGGGTTTCCAACCGCCCAAATTATTAAAAATCATACTGTAAATCTGCGTTTCGAGAAGAAAATACTCTCATGTTTGTTGTTCATTGTAATTACAACCGTGTATTATCTATATGGCAGTTTCAATTTTTTACATCCTTTCATGCTGCTACATTTAACACGTGACGTCACTGATGAGTTCCAACTAAATTCGTGACTGAAATTGTTAATATTTACACATATTATCACCATGAAGCGCTGAATCCGTATGTTGACGTTTCTGACTATATCTTTACTTATAATTATTTATTTCCTTCGAGGGCAGTCATATCGATGTCATTTTATTCATATACCGGCGGCGGCTAGTCCTCCTATGCTGAAAAAGAGGGAATTTCGGGATTGTGGTGGTAAGCAGAATATTATAATTATATTCGTGCCCATAACAAACCATGTTTATGACGTTCACTCTCGCTCGAGAAATACTGATATTTAGCCACTCGTGTCGTAAACATCATATGTCATAGGCACTCATATAATATCCTCTGCTTATTTAGAATTTTCCATGTTCTACATTCTTTCTGATATCTGTTCATACTGTGACAGTGCCAACATTTGACATTAATCCAAATAATTATTGTTTCAAAACTGACCCTCCGTGTCCACCTATGCAATCATAAGATACTCGTACATGATCCCTCACTGGCAGACAGGTTCGGAGTCCAGCTACGGCAGGACATACTTCCCGACTGCTCTCGCCTGTGGACGCCATATTGTATGTAAAACTTCTGATGAAAATCCCCCGCAGAAAATATAGAAGAAAAACCAAAAGTTTCCTTGTTTATCATCGTTTTAAACAGGCTTGCCAGGGAAAAGTGGAAAAACACATATTGTGTAGTTCAAGCGATGTTGATACAAATACAAACACTATGGTAACTATGGTCTAGATCTGTTGATGGGTCACGTTTGAGTGGTTGCTACAAAAATGTGTTTTGGATTTCAAGACAAATTACTCAGGTTGATGTCTCAGCTGCATCATGCGTAAGATATGATCAGGAGTACAAGCATTTACTGAACAGTGCTTTTTTTACAAAAGTGCATGGGGTCAGTTTTTATTTTTGTGTGCAAATATTCAAGATCGCGTCGACAGCACGTGACCAATAATGAGTCAGGTGTAAGATAAAACAAATCAAATAAAATTTTTTTTCCAAAATGACTTCAGAAATGTGGAACAGGTATTTTAATTTGAAATGAAATTGGACTGTGCCGTTTAGATTACATATAGTCTTAAACATAGAATCAAATGGTCTTGCCCACAATACGCCTAGTCTAAAAACTCTCTAGAGTTAAATGAGTCTAGCCCGAAAGCACTCTAGAGTCAAATGGTTCTATCTGTATCAGTGTAGCCAATACTCATACATGCATTTACTGAACAGTGTTTTTACAAAAGTGCATGAGGTCAGGTTTTAATATTTTTATAGAAAGATTTTTATTAATAGAACGTGGCCAATAATGAGTCAGGTGTAAGATGAAACAAATCAAATAAAAGGGTAATTTTTTCCAAAATGACTTCAGAAACGTGGAACAGGTATTTTAATTTGAAATGAAATTGGACTGCGCCGTTTTGATTACATCTAGTCTTAAACATAGAATCAAATGGTCTAGCCCACAATAGGCCTAGTCTAAAAACTCTCTAGAGTTAAATGAGTCTAGCCCGAAAGCACTCTAGAGTCAAATGATTCTATCTGTATCAGTGTAACCAATACTCATATGCATCATAAATACCTTTGGTGAAGCGACAATCTTCGAGTTTTTTATAATAATTTTAGATCTGAGGATATATCCTTTCAATGATTTTTTGTTTTGTTTTCACGTTTTTTATCAGTTTATTCGAAGATAGGCACCAAAGAATTATTTGAGAGCATAATGGGTGAATGATTTTATCATTTTAATCAGTTTGTGTATCCATGGCTATGTATTTATTCTTGATGCGTATTTCAAAACTTCACTTCTCTTTCATAATTGGAATCAGGATAAGTTCAATTTTCGTTACATGTCCATAATGGGATCAAGAAATATATAGCCTGATGAGCTACAGAACTATTGGCTCTTTTTTTGTTCAGAAGTATGGTATGGCAAGATGTATAAAGAAAACGTTTTGTAAATTTCCATTAACCATTACGATAAAGGACAGTAGACAATGTTATATAGTTTTGAGAATAAATGATTTGTATTCTAAATAATAAACCATATCCATTTTATTATCAATTATATTACAAGTAACTTATATCATTAGTCTGTAAATATTTTACAAATGAAAAGGTTTTGAGCACAGTTTAGTTTTCATTGTCGTCATATGTGTCATCAAATGTATGACTTTTATCCTGAGATATTTTTGTTGTTGTTGCTGTAACCACCATTAGATGTATTTAAACATTTTTGATGTTTTTTAAAAAGAATATGGAAATTGCTCGTCATGCATGTTTAAGCAGTAAGCAGGTTGCTAAGGGAAACCTGTGGAATTAGTGGGCCGCACATGTAAAAGGTTGTTTCGTGTCAATTTCATTGGCAGCATGCAGGCGTACATGCGTGTTTGTAAATGTGAAACATACTTTCTTGAACAAGGCTCACGTTATGTGTACCTTTTCACTTCATTACAAATATTTCGAAATGTAGTTAATTGTCATTTTTCATATGCATAAATGTATGTATGTTGGAAACATCAACATAGTTTTCCTGCATTACACAGTCATTTCTAATGTCCTTTTCCTAATCGCATTTAGCCCTATTTGGTTCCAGAGCTTATTGGAGATATTATCAGAACGTTATCTCTTTATTATCGAGAATGTCATTCTAAATGTTTTGAATATTTCCTTAAAGTGAATATGCCATTTTCTGCGCACACTCATTTAATATTAAACAAAAAATGCGACACTTGTGGAATGAACTCGTTTTAGAGATACAACGACCTCTTCATTAGGGTCTGACCGCAGCCCCGATGGCCGCATGATTGTTTGCCAGTTTAGTGAAGGTAAAACCTAGACATAAGCGTAACATTCATAAGTATGATGCTTGTAATAAGAACAGAACTTTTTGTTAATACACTCAGGGGCAAAAGAAACGATACCATATAAAGTCCTTGATAGTTTAAGTCACGATAATAATAACGACATAAACATGGTCACTTCGTGTCATCAGCAGTCATCTGAACTCAGTTCTTAAATTGTTGTATACTCCCATATCTGATATATACCAAATGTGAGCTTGCCTCATGCTTAGGAGATTAGCGATCTCATGACCTTGACCGTTGACCTTATTGGTGAACATGTAAAATATATTCTCTTTAAACGGTATTAGGAGTAACGAGTTCTGTAAAGAGTTGTACGAGTGCAAACTGACATTTAACAACATCAAAATTTCCACCCCAAAAATTATTGTCTTCAGGTTGGGTAAAAAATAGAAAGTTAAATAATATATATTTGTTGCTGAATGCAGATTATGAAATAGAACATTCTTTCACTAATTCATGCATCCCCTAGAGGTATCTGAGGCTAGCTCGAAATTACTCTAATATAGTTTCTCGATGAAGCTTAGAAAATGTTTTAATTGAAGAAGAGTCATTTGAGGCCCTAAAGAGTCATTTCACCTTGAGTCATATGAGGTTGAATCACCGATAAAGTACAAATTGTACTCATACGCCATTCAAAGGTTTGCTCACTACTTCAGGATGGGCGGCTCTAAGAAGTTCGCTCTAATTGGAAATAGTATATCATTTTAATGTCACATTTTAACAAAGAATTATGGTCTTTTATGATGAAATCGTTTTTATTGACCCCACAAAACCCCCCAAAAAAATTAAGACGTCGCTAGCTTTTTCTGCATTTGATACGCCTAGTGTGGAATATTATAATGTCACCCTTTGACGTCATGTCTAATGACGTCTTAGAACAATGACGTAAAGACAGTTTGGCCGGCGACTCTGACACACAGCGCCGCCTAGAAGATTTTATTTTTTTTACGACAAAGAGAACGTCAGAAGGTTTTGATTTCCTATCAAAAATGTTATAGTAATGAGTGACTTTCACAATTAAGGTATAAGATTTTTCATCTAAACTCATGTCCAAAAGAAACGATATCAAGTTTTCAAAGTCGTCCGAAATAAAATTCTATAACCTGACAGAGTCGATTTTAAGTGTGTCTAACAGGCATATATTTTTGTAAAAAAGTATGCACATTTTCATTCTTCAGGAAAAGATACTTTTGATTTTGTGTCTTTTCAAATGTACATGGAGTGCATAAATCGAAATTGCAAATTGTTTTATGAACAGGACTTTTGTCATTTCACTTTAAAATTGATAAAGTATTGAATTTATGTCAGAAAGAAATGTTGTTGATATAATACACTTTATTTGACATAAATTCGTTGACGCGTCGCTGCACTAGAACGTTTTAAAACAAGCGAAAGTGTCCAATTTCTCTCTGCTATATCTCGCCTAGTTAAGGAGATTTTAGATCGATGATTTTTTCAAATGCATGTTTCTCGCAAACATGAAAAGATAATGTTTCCAAATTTTGCATAGACGGAAGTTGACTACTGAAGAAATTATATTACTATGTTTTAGTCTTATTAATCTGCAGTGGATTGAGTTATTTTGGGATCTGTATGGTATCGTTTCTTTTGGACATGAGTTTATCACTCTCAACTGAAATAGAAGATCGAATAATGAATAGGTGCAAAAACCAACCAAAATGCGAGTTATTTTTAAAAACTGTAATTCCAATCACCATTATGAAAATTTAAATCTAATTTCCTTGCCTGCTTTGGTAAGAAAAAATATGATTTACCTCCTGTGTTTTCGTATAATTAAAGTCATATATTGGGAATAAACGTTTTATTATGCGAGCCTTTTGACACATACATCTTATTTCTAATACTATTCCTTCTAATTGAGTGGTTTAACCTACATTAGCCACAGCATTTGCATTAACAATACACATGGCAATTTGTGCTTGTGTTTTGAGATTGTCTGTCATGAAATACTTTTCCAAAGCGCATACGCTTCTCGTAAAATCCATCGGCCTACTACGTCTGATTTTCAAGGTATAAGCAAACATTTTTAGTTATTTGATTTTTGATTTATTTCCAATAACACCAAATCATTGACAAACGTCGCAACAACAGGGGAAGTAAATCATTTTCAAACAGCTGTGTTGTCATGGTTGATCCGGTTTGTTTGCATTATTTGCAAAGGTGGGGTTGCGTTTGTATATCATTTTTTAGACTTTTCGAATTAAAGTAGATTGCATCAATACTTCTATATATGTCAAATTAGTGTAAGTAAGCAAAAACAAGTTATAATTTCTGAATAACTGAAAGCCGTCTTTAGGTAAAGGTAAAGAGTATGTGTGAAGACAAAGTGACAAAAGTCATAGAAGCATTTTTCATCGGCATGTTTTTATTTCTTTTACTTCCACTGATTGCAATAAAACTTACATGATATACTTTACAAATTGTTTAAGAACCCAAACAGCTAAAGGGAGATAACTATAATCACAGACCTTAATCATATAAATCAAAAACGAAAGTTAAATTGACAATAGTTTAAAAAACTCTTGATTTAAATGGTAAAGGGCGTATCGAATTTTATTGAAAAATTTCCCAGGTTCTATATCCTTCTTGTTGGATTTGTACACATATCAAATGCATTTAAAACAGAGGTAGATTTGACACTATTTAACGATCCGAAACTCAATGTTATTGCATATACACTCAGGGGCAAAAGAAACGATACCAACTTTCCAAAAGAGTACAGAACAAAATCCTGTTGTAAATGAAATGCGACTACGAACCCTTTGTGATAGACAAATTAGTTGTGAAGAAATACTAAGAATTTCAAACATCAAAGTATGATATTTATAACTCTGTGACTGTTCAAATACACGAGGGATCAGAAAACAGCTTTTTCAATGTTATTTCTGGTCATAATCTTTTAAATCGGAATACAAAAATTATGAAATGTAAAAATCTTATAAATATAAGATGTTATCAATTTAAAAAACCCGGGTAGAAGTTAATTTCTTCACGCATTTTGCCTGTATGTTGGTTTAAAAACAAGAAAAAGGGTCATTTTCTCATTCCTATCTCGTCTAGTTAAGGAGATTTAAAATGGCGTTTTTGAAAGGCCTGTATTTCAACAATATTTCAAAAGCGTTAACAGATATAGCTTTGAAATTGAAAACTTAAGGTGGGTTTACATGCCGCACATTTACCCCTGGGGGTATTATACCCCCGGGGGTAAATTTGCCCCCAGGGGCAAAGGTCAAATATTGCATTGCGTTTATATGAAATGAAATTGCAATACCTAGGGGCATTATTTTTTCTTCATATATTGAGTTTTATAAGGATATTCAGTTTTGCCCCCTGGGGTATACAAAGTAAAGTGTTTACATGACAGGTTTGCCCCCAGAGGTATTTATACCCCCGGGGGTATCTGATTTGCCCTACCTCCAGACCAGGGGTATATATTTCGCACTTTGCACCCGGGGGTAAATATACCCCTCTTAAAAATTGCGTTTACATGACGAAATTTACCCCCCTGGGGCAAAGAATTGCCTTTACCCCCGGGGGTAACCGCACATATAAACGGGGCTTTAGTTCAGTTATCTCTTGAAGAAACAAATTAACCCAGATTCAGCCGTTAATATCACTCGTAGCTTGACCTATCATGTATTTTATATGGTATTTTGGCTTTCTAGTGATATATAGAACAATATAGGCTTTGGTTATGTCTCGGAACAGCAATTTGTTAGTCTTCCTCCGTCGTTCTTATCCGAGTTTATGAGTCGGTTGAAATGTATTCATGAGTTGAATTGGCATAGCTCTCTTCAAATTGGCATCAAATCTATCGCTTATTCTTATTTCAAACTATCATTGTCAAAAGAATTATACTTAAGTGCAGTAATATCAAGAAGTTTAAAGTAGCTATTGCTCAATTGATGTTTTTCACGTCATCTACGTATCGAGACCGGAAGGCATTTCAATATAAATATATATGATAGACTGTGTTTACAATGTGATGAAGGTTATATTGAAGATGAGAACCATTTTCTCCTTGTATGTTCAAAATTCCAAGAACTCCGTTCTAAATATTTACCTCACATATATTGTACAAATCCAAATAAAGCTAAATTCAAATTTCTCATGTTGACATCAGATTATAAACTTGTAATAAATCAGCATGCTTTATTTATCATGCAATGCACCAAAGATGTTATAGCTGAAAACCTTTTAGTGTATACACACCAGTTTGTCAAGTACAATCAAACATATGTAGTTATGGGCCGATGGCCTACACTTCAGAAATAAAGAATTGAGTGTAGAACAATGATTTCTTTTTGATCAGCTACGATAAAGGGATATATAAAAGTCTGGGTCGTCGTTGTTTGGGCCATACAAAGTGTCATTTCTATTTACTGAACAGCAAAAGAAACGCGAGACTGGTTTAATGGTTAACTATGTTTTAATTTCATGGTAAAATATATGAAAACATATGAAAGTGATATCAGTTCATTTACAGGATACAGATTGTGCATATGGCTGTAGTTATTCTCAGGTGAAGTTTATTGCGTTTACCCAACACATAAGGGGCGTGGCAGTTCAGTAGCGAGTGTGTCCTCCAGTGTTGTTTACAACAGCCATACACCGACGGTAGATGGAGTGCATAAGACGATTCACGAACGCCATTGGCACCTGTGCAAACACCCTGAAGAATGCTGCCTCCAGTTGTCGGCCTTGGTACAACCTGGTTCAACCGTCTCTGGATTCCATCCCACAGGTGCTCGATGGGGTTTAAGTCGGGACTGAGAGCCGGCCAGGGCATGGTTCTGATGTTATGTTGAGCTAAAAAGTTTATAGTGTGTCTAGCTGTATGGGGTCGGGCATTATACTGCTGAAAGACGTGATTGGGATGACGTGCGAAGAATGGCACAATGTGAGGCCTGAGTACCTGATCGACATAACGTTGCGATGTGATGCCATTTCCTCGTCTTACACCCACATTTTGGAAAACATGAGGTCCGATCTTCTGATTGAGACCTATGGCAGCCCAAACCATAATGCTGTGACCACCCCACACGTCTCTTTCCACGACACATTCATCTCTGTAACGTTCACCCCTCCGACGCCACACTCTTCCATATGAGGTGGAAACACAGTATCTGCTTTCATCCGAGAAAATTATGGACCTCCACTGTTGATGACGCCAATGACGATGTTGTGTGGCCCACTGCATTCGTGCTTGACGGTGACGGTCAGTGAGGACAGGACCTCGAGCAGGACGTCGACAACGAAGGTTGTTGGTTGCAAGGCGGCGTCGCACCGTGTCATCACTGATAGGCCGCTGTCGAGTGCCTATGACCTGTCGAGCTGTCACAGAGGCTGGCCTGAAGCGATCCTGCAGGTGTTGGCGGTAGATGAAGCGGTCCTGCCTGGCTGTGGTCACTCTTGGATGTCCACTGCGGGCCCTGTCTGCAGTACTGTTTGTGGTGTTGTAGCGCTGCTGCAAAAGATGGATGGTGCTGACAGGAACGTTGTAAGAGTTAGCAACCACTTGGGCACTCTGTCCTGCTTCCAATCGGCCGATAGCCTGTTCCCTCTCTAATGCTGATAATCGTGGCATACCTGTTGCTTCAAAATTACAACTGACGGGGATGCTGTTTCACCTGATTTTATACCCCTAGAGTGCATGTGTTGCACGTGCACTTTCGGTTTCCTCGAGAATTGACTGCAACATTCAACCATGGGTGTCAATGAAGCTGCGTTTTGGCGGATTGCTTTCAGCTAAACCTGAAGGATACCTGCCTTTTGAGTTTCAGATACACATCAGCATATCATAAAATGTATAGAGTTTAAAACCCGACCCCAAACAATTATGATTTCAATATTTAATTGGAATTTGAAAACCTCGCGTTTCTTTTGCAGTTCAGTATAGTATCATATTACCTTCCTCATCTTTTGTTATCCCTTGCAATTCGAAATCAAGCCATTTAGAACATAGACGTGCTACACCATGCGAATTTCTTCTAAATGAACTAAAAAAGCAATTTGTGTTTCCCCACTCTTCTTGTATTTATTTTTCCATGTCTTCTGTAAAATGCACATCTTGAAGGCAATACATTTGAGCTCTTTTGCGTTTTAAAAAATGTAAACAAGAGTAAACAAGAGTAAACAAGAGTAATTGAAGGGTCCGGATGACGGGGTGTCAAAAAGGACTGTTAAATGCAACCTAGCTCTTCAAAAAGATTAAACTTCGAATTTTCTGAAAGCTGAGATAATTATCTATACAATGATATATGGAATGACACCATTGAATTTGGTTGCAGAAAGGTTTTCGATCATGTCACATCATGTTTTGAAATCGTTTCTGACATTATGGATAGAAATATTTCACTGACCTTGATTTTTTTAACAATTTCTATCATACAGCATGTCATGGTAGGTACTTTAGACAATCTTTGACCAAATTAATCCCTAAATTTCATTTCTGTATTTCAACGTGCTCCCGTAGCAGATTCGAATTGTTGTCATACCTCAAAAAGATTCTCATTGGCTGTCACAAATTCCTTTAATTGCCAAATGATTTTGATAGAAAATAAATATCAATAAGTAAGTTTTAAGAATTATCAATCAAAAATTAGGAAATTTGAAAAATTGTTGGAAATATTTGAGACTGAAGCAACCAATTGTAGGACACGTTACATACCGCATGGCATTACATCACCCACAGAGCGAGAGGGAACCTGTCAAAATGGACCTGTTGATTTGTTTTTGTTTTCACGTCAAATAAGGTAAATTATAAAACTCCTGCAACCAAACTTGTCTCTTTGCTATTCAACAAGCAACTACAGTCTCTGCAACCAAATTAGTGTTTGTCAAGACACGAAAAGTGATAGATATTTGATAGAAAACAATTTGGTTGCAGTTGCCTATAAGGGACTGCAACCAAACTCGTAAACTCCTCGATTTCATTGCGATTATACATTCTGCAACCAAACTCAAGGCTTCAAGGAAATAATTGATTTATAGTAAATCATTTTAGCTGTCAGAATATCTTCATTTCAATCATTTTCAAGGAAAGGTTGCATTTTATTGATGTTTAGATACCCGTCATTCGGACCCTTCAATTACTCTTAGGCCACAATTCCTTACGTTTTTGTTTGTCATGTAAGCCCCTACAATTCTGTGATACCAGTCTTAGTTTCTCAACCATTATCAATGAAAGTCAAATAGTTTAGCAAAATGGATTGTAGCAAGGTTATCATGGTTTCTTTGTAAAACGTATAAAGACATATCAAAGCCTTTGTTGGATATTGTATGGTAATAGGGATTAACCTTGTACAAATGTACATGAAAGGTACAACTAGGAAAGGAGTTAAAACACAAGGCCTGTTTGAAGTCTTGAACTTCCTCACGGAGGGCCTTAATGTCGTCCGTGTGAGTTGCCACCACGTGGTCAGTTGCTGCAATTTGACACTACATCTCTGTCAAATCACCTTTGATAGAATCCAGAGAAGACTGTAACTCAGATTTGACGCCATTAATTAACTCCGCTAACCTTTTTTCTGACGCTTGAACAACCTCCTCCATCGTTGTTCAAGCTCCTCCATCGTTGAATTTTGGCGCGTGTTTCGTTGGTCCGTCATTTTACACGTGTCACAAAAGTCTAACAAAAGGTTAAGAAATTAGGATTATTTTGATACACAACTTAGTTTCGGTAGGTGTTATAACTGAACCGATAATATAGTCGCAGTTTAAAACATTTTAGTAGGCATTACATAAAAACATATCGTGGGTTGCGGAGCTCAGTTGACTCACGTCCGACCTCGTTCCATGCGCAACCGGTAGTGAATCAGTAAAGAACAATAATTTCTCTTTAATGGTTTATCAGCTACAATAAACTTAAACATACCCACCAAAACACGACAAGTTTAGTCCTTCCTTGTGACCGGAAGTGACTGTTCCTGAGCGATTTTATTCTTTTAACCTAAAGACCTTGCCAATGTCTAACTCTCATGCAAAAATCATAAAATTCTATGATCTTGTTTTTGAGTTGTCTACCATTGAAGCAATTTTTAAAATTCTGGTCACTTTGAAAGGTCACAGCAAGAAAAGCATTAAAGTAAGGACTTTCTAGAAGTCAAATTAAGAACTCTCTCTAGTGCAAGTATCTTTAGAGAAGAAAAGGTTGGTGGAGTCGGAAATTGGCAAACATGCACTAAAAGCAAGATGGTGGTCAAACCACGTGACCTACGAATTTGCCATGATTTAGTTTTTTTGCAGCATTTGTTATTGCGCATCTTTTTAAAAAAGTTTCTTAGTCTATTTTGAAAAAAACGCCAGATCAAAAAATCCCAACTTTGAGCCTTGATGGGCCACTTTTTTATGGAACGAATTGACCCAAAAGCGTATTGTCGCGTCTCCCTTATATGGTCTACCAGCCTGTGAAATTTGGCTTTGGTACCATCAGCGGTTTGGGCTAAAAGTTGACCACAAGAATCGAGGAATAATAATAAGAAGAAACACGCCAATAAGAATAAGGATTCCACCTTATGGCTGAATCCTTAATAAAAAAGATCGAAAGGCTCCTGTGTGATCTCTCTTAATCTATAGTACCACATTTTTGAATACGAATTTTATTCTTTCCAATGATAGTTTTGCAGGTCCTTGGTTGTTCCAAGTATCCTCATGTCCTCCAAGTTATATGGATTAGCTTCTATGTTTCTGATCTGGCTGGTTTATATTGTTTTGAAGCTTGAAAGTGCTTAAATCTGGTATTGGCTATTTTTCTCTTTTGTCCGAATATCCAATGTCAACCATATGTTTAATTCAAACTATATGCATATGCATGGTTGAAGTATTCTTAATAATAGGGATAACTCAAGGTTTTGTAAGCTTGTGTCTTAACATCATTTCAGACGATGCATTGAAACCAGTCTATCTCCAATCAAATACCAAAACTTACAACAGTGTGACTCTGACCTGGACATCTCCTGATGCTGCTGGGTACACAAACAGCTACACCATCAACTACAACCTGCAGGATGGAACTCCACAGACACACTACGTTAATGACCAAGATACGTTCACAACAGTTCCAAATCTAGATCCAGGAACAATCTACATCTTCATTGTGTACAGATTCATCACAAGAGAAGGTCGTTCACAGACTGTACCAGCATCTGATCCATACCAAGTTACAACAGGTAAGTCGACTGTGAATTGCATTGAATTACGAGAATAGTTCTCTAAAGAAAACCTGTGCCAAGCTATATGTTCCATATATGAATTGGCTTGGAAGGGCAATGTTTGTGAGAAATCTATAGAACAAGGTTTAACAGTGAACTGTTGTTTTATGAGTTTAACGTTGGAATAATTTTAACTATCTGTAAACCAGTTACCTTTTAGACAAAACATACGTAAGTATTTAAACTTAATACAAAAAGATTTCTTGTCATGAAATTTGTAAACTAAAATGTTTTGTTGGATTTAAACATGTTTAGGATATAACAAATACATTAATTATTGTTCGTACAGATGGACTTTACTCTGACAGCTGCCCAGATGTTGGTGATTCAACTGAATGTGTACCTGGTCTTTTGTGTGTATCAGGGACGGGAAACAGGTGTCTATGTCCTGCTGGAAACTATTATACAGGTTATATCTGTACATCGAGTAAGTGTATGCAATTGCTTGTGAAAATAACAATGAATCATTTTCTATCTTCAAATTTCAAATCGCAAACATCTTGAAGTAAGTGGTGGCAGCAAATCATATTGTACTACAAGTAATTTGTAGACTACAAATTGTCCACCCATTTTCTCTGTATTTTATGTTTGAATTGACTTTTTCTATTAAGACACAGTTTTGATAAGTTACATAAAAAACGTAAAGGCGATTTAGATTTTGCAGTCAATCATTTAAATGACTGAAACATTCTCTCCTATATGATAAATATAAATACTGCTATCATACAATAACTAATTGTATCATATGAAATTTGTATTTCACACATATTTTACTAATCAAAGAGCCATCCGCGATTTTCAACTCAAATTGTTTCGATTTTAAACATAAATGGCATAACCAATGGTATAGATGCAAAACACCTCACATATTCATCTCCATATGGTATTTATATGATGAATCATTGTTTTTAATGAAAATCGTTTTTCAACCATATATATTCGTAGAAGCCAAATTATCACGTTCAATTACCATGAACACTAGTTATACAAAATGTGTAACTTATTAAACATCGACCAAATCTATATAATTTCACACTCTGAAGTTTACACATATCCTCGAACGTTGATTGGTCTAGGGCATGGTCATGTGATCGAAGATTCATCGATTCATTTCCCATGAACTCACAAAAACAGTGTTCATACTTGTGTGAACGTTGACCGGAACTACTTTGATCCAACATCAAACCAAATTATGTTATTCAAGAATTTGTTATTAAAATTACCAATGGAATTGTAATTATAGCTTTATTTTCCAAGTAGATTATTTTGATTCGAAAATATTCACTTTTATCATTTGTTTTAGATCATTTGATAGGCTAATCATTTATTGCAAAACAGTAGATCTGATCGAACGGAACGAGATGAATATTTGCATTACGGTCATTATTGAGTACTGTAAAGCGTAACAAAGACAGTCTTCATACTCACGATGTATACACAAGAGATGACAATTATCGATAGAGCAGTTACATGTCACTAATTACTGTTGTTTGCATATTTTGACGAAGATACCCCTGCATATGGCGGCCAGCTTGACACGACGTCTAATGCATAAATGTAAGGCAGATAACTCTAATCTCTTGTCCTTGCACGAAGGGATTTTATACAAGTTTGCGCTTCATTTAGAAATTCTTAGTGCATCATGCTATCTTATCTCATATATAACACAGACTTATTTTGATAAATATTCAGTTTCTTTTCAAATTGGGATTATTTCTGGTCGCATGTCGCAGTGTTACTCGTTCAAAGGAAAAAAGCAGTATTCACATCACTCCGTCGTTCCATTCCATATATGGTGCGAAATTATAAGAATTGAATGTCAGTTTGTGTGTTGCAAGCTCGCTGGGTTCACACAAGTTTGAATGTAGCTTTTACATCGTTCATTTTCCAGTGCAAACACACAAACTGACATTCAATTCTTAAATGAATACAAAATGTAAATGAAACAGGTTCTGTCTCCAATGTAGAACATTTTTAAAGGGACTTTTTCAATCAACGATTTTACAGTCATTTTACAACGACAAGGAGTTTAGTAGATTCATAACGTAAACATAAATCTTTAACTGGTATTATCAGTTAAATTGTTGTAAAACGTGTCCTTGATCGTCGATTAAACATTAACTTATGAATAAGAGTAAATAAGAGTTTATCAATAATAGTACATTTTTGTGTAAACGTCATTTTTTGTAGTTACCCGTCAACGACTCACCGCAACCCCCAATGCCTATCAATTATCTTCCGACCCAATTACACAGAAAAACACACGGTTCTTCCGCCAAGGGAGAAAGCCCGTCCCGCCCGAAGAAAAAACAACAGGAGACAAAGGAAAGGCGAAGGAAGTTTATAAACTCTGAAAACTGCCTACGCAACTGACCTAGCAGTGTGCTGAAAGCCTCCCATTGGGAGCAGGCCCCACCGTGCGGTTTTGACAAAACACTTGCAGTCCTAATCTGGCCACTCCCTTAAGGTCTTCCGTAGACAAATCTCGAAGGTAGTGGTTGGTAAGGACCATGCCGGACTTCCAGAAACAGCCCAACATAATATCCACCACCGCAACGTGCTATGTAGGCCATAGAATTGAATTCGCCCGTATCTCATGCAGGTTGGTGCAAGCCGGCTGCACTTATTCTTTGGCTTTGTACGCCTCAAGAATCGCCGACAGCAGATAGCTATAGACCCCCAAGACCCGTGTATCAATATCCTTGGTACTCCGCTGGGAATGGGGCAGGAAAAGCCTCCTTCTTGTCTGTCGGAGTGAACGCATGTGCTCCCCGTAAATTTGGAGAGCTTGCACTGGGCAAAGAAATTTGCGTCCATGGGGGAAGCTGCACTGGCCAGAGCAGAGATGTGAAACAACCTGCCGCTATTATCTGACCCGTGGTTCTTGCAAACAAAGTCCGGAGCAAGGTCCAAGGACGCAATACCAAACCCCTCGGTTCGAATCGCAGCAAGTCAGCCTGAAGGGCATGTTACTCAGAAACCCTGGCGGCCGATGCCATCACCAGTCTTATTAAAATCGACCGTGCTCGGAGGAATAAAATATCAAAACTATTGTCTCTATTGCGCTTGTCCCGACAGCTGGGCGGACCAGTGATTGATTGCCAGCTTGATGGTTCCCAGCTCCAGCTCGTTTATGTGACGTTGACTTGCGTCCCAGACGCCTGCTGCTTGTTCCATCGCTAGATGTGCTCCCTATCCCTGCATGGACAGTCTACTAAGAGGTGAACTATCGCCGCTTGTGGCCTGAGAGGCAAGCCCGTGAACAAGTTCTCTTCCACTGTCCACCAGGCTAGGTGGAGAAAAATATCTCGTGGCAGCGAAAAGAGGTGTTTGCACACGTCCTCCCTTATGTCCAGGTTTAGGAAAACCTGGAGCGGCCTCAGTTGTAGCAGACTGATGACTGACTTGCGATGTTCCCGAAAGATTGGGATATGGAAGTATGCGCCCTGTAGGTCCAGCTATATCATCCAGTCCGAGGGTTCCAATAACTGCATCATTGACGACACAGTCAAGAGACAGAATATGGCGGCCATATTGGACCGGTCCAACACTGACATGTAGTGAATGAGCCGTGATTTTCCCGAATATCTCTTGGGTCAAACACTCACCGGAGAATAGAACCCTGGTGTGTCGTTCTGGGGCGGGATTTCCTCCACAGCCTCCATGGAGATGAGAATTTCCACCTGCTTCATCGTGAAAGTGAGCCTGTCCATTGCCAGCGGGCGCTCCACTGGGTTGCAGGTGAGGGCGGCGGGAATCGCTCATGCACAGAGCATCCCAGCGGACACCCTCACATTCCTGAGGTTACTTTGGATGTCAACTGGCAGGTTTGTCTACCCCAGAAACCGGTCCCTCCGGAGGTTCGTGATTCCCGCCAAGATCTGCCCCGCATTGAGCATTGTGCAAGTCCTCCCACCCAGAACCAAACGCGCTGTAGAGGGCTTGCGCTTATGAGCAGGGAATACCTGCCTACGTTCTTCCTTGCAAAAAGCCTACAAAAGCGCTCGCTTTGCGGGGACAGAGAATCAGACACTTTCTGAAGGTGTATGTAGGTTGCTATCACCTCGAACTTCCTGAGCGCGTCCGTTTCAGAGCATCCTCTGAAATAACAAGTGCGGGTGGCGGGGAAGAAACGGTCGAGACCGCTGTGAAGAGGAGCGAAACCATTTTTTAGAGTGGATCGCACCCTGCTCACTCTTCCGCTATGTCCTGACGTACACCTTAAACGCCTCCACAGAGAGTGACTCGACTCGTCACACCTATCTTCCAACTGACAGGTGGGCTTGCAGAATCTGCAGAGGGAGTGGGGATCATGTTTCCCCGACTTCCGTTGTCTGCAGCGTCGGCAGAAGACAGGGTACATCGCTGACGTCTGCCTGCAACTAAGACGCGATGAACTATGCAAGACGGACTGCCCCGTCGGGTCGCTGACACTAGCCCACTACATAAGCCTCACTCACTTACCTGGCCTACACCACTATACAGCTAACCAATAACCCGTCAAGAGGAACGGACGAGCGGGGCACTCAACGCACGGACTAGGCAGGAGACGGACCTCGTTGCTGACACTAGCTCGCTGCTCACTCACTCACCGATCCTAGGCCCCTCGACAGCTATCAAGCGTGCCAAGCGAGACGGACGAGCGGGGCACAAGTCGCACAGACTAGGCGTCACTCACTCACTCCTCCACAGAGTGAAATATACAACACGCACAAGCTACACGATCGTGCACGTGCAACCCAAGCTGTTCTACCCAACAGGGACGCGCAGCAGACAACGTGGCAAGCCTGAACCCCAAGCAGCCAAAACAACACACACCCAAGTACGACTTGGAAAACAAAAAGAAGGACAAAGAGGTCCCCCTAACACAAAAAACTCTTAACTAACCGGATGGAAGGTCTAGATAACGAAAAAACAACAACAAACTCCTGAGCTCAAGGAAACACGCCGGTTCACAGAGCGACAGGAAGTTCGAATGACAATTTGGTCACATGACCATAGGGGGCACGGAGGTGAGCAGGTAACTCCGGTTTTTCTGTGTAATTGGGTCAGGAGATAATTGATAGGCAATTTAGGGCTACGGTGAGTCAGAGACTGTATAGTACGTTAAATAATAAGTTCTTTAAACAACAGTAACATCTTTTTGAAATATGTTATTTCTGATATTTCACTTCAGTTGCTGCTCTTAAGCCAACTACTTTGACTTCTCCATCACAAACTTACACCGACGTATCTCTAACCTGGACCTCTCCTGTTGCTAGGGATTACACAAACAGTTATGTCATCAACTACAATGTACAGGGTGGATCTCCACAGACGTACAACGTTGTTGGACAATCTACAGCTGCAACTGTCCCTGATCTGAATCCAGGAACAACCTACGCCTTCACTGTTGTCAGATCCATCATCAGATACGGACGTTTTCAGACTGTAGAATCAGATTATCTAGTACAGTCCACACAAAGTACTGTTATAATATTTTTTTCACATCCTTTGTTTGCACAAATTGTAATAACGAATAAGTAATTTCGGCAAAATGGTCAATTCTTAATTCATTAAAAGCAATGTCAATCAAATATCATCTGTTGATAAATGTATATGGATTACAAGTATAGTTTGTAACTGCTACCTGAAAAGTTTTACTGTTTAGACTCAACGATAAGTATAGTTAAAAATGAACATTATGACAAAATAACTTTGACTATACATTATATATCCATTTCTGTTGCAAATTTGCAGAACTTGACTATGGCTCAGCCTGTACCGGAGACCAGTGTCGAAGTATCTTCAGTTGTATTACAGAAAAATGTCTTTGTGCTGATGGGAGTTACTACATTGCTGACTCCTGTGTTTCCAGTAAGTGTTGAATTTAAACGCAGCCGTTTGGGTAAATATTAAGATTGATAGCTTATGTTGCAGAGTACAGCTACGTAAGTTAAGTTTGTTCACTTGTTTGAATGTGTATTTAGTGTTAATGTCATGTAAGTAATACTTACTAGTATAGTAAATGGCATGCATCGGAGAGGCCAGTACGAGGCGGAGCCGAGTAATGGCTCGAGGACAAGGTGTCCCTGCCGTTATCTGATTGATGCGGTTTTGATTTTGAAGGTGAAAGACGAGTTATTCAAATTCTGCCTCTATTCAACCAGCTATATTAGTTGGGTAATTGATTAAAGTTGTGTTGGAGGTGACCCATCAAGCACTTAATCGGCAGCTTTGGCTAGACCCGGGTAATAATTCAGGGAGTGCGTTGAGCATTCATTGAGTGTGTATATGTGTGCTATAGAAATACCCTATAGCTAATTATTAGGTCTTCAAGACCTATTGTTTTTATCCGTTTTCTTCAAGTTCTTTTCTTCTATTATTTGGGTCTTCAAGACAAAGTCTGGAAGACCTATTGTTTTTATCCGATTTCTTCAAGTTCTTCTTATTATTATTATTATTTGTACTTTTTTGTGAACGAGCTACAGCCCAAACGGCTGCTCCAATTTTGACAAAACTTAGCATGCAGATACCCCTTACCCTGGAATCGACGTGCTAAGCTTTTGGGCGAAATCGACTAGTATATAAAAGGTCCAGTTCGAATCCAAAATCGAAAATTTTACATTGATTTTTTTTTTAAATGCACTTAGAGACTTGAAATTTGTTTTAAAAGAAGCGCAATGAAAAATGATAAGAAAAAGGAAAGGAGGACAAATTCGTAGGTCACGTGGTTTGGCCGCCATCTTGCTTTTAAAGCATTTTCGACCGTTTCCGACCCCACCCGCCTTTGACAATCATCTCCTCTGAAGATACTTGCACCAGAGAGCTCAAATTCATACTGAATGTAGCTGAAGTATTGTAGATTAGAATTCCGAAAGTTGTAAGATCTAACCTTAATACTTTTTGTGCTGTGACCTTTCAAAATTGACCAAAATATGAAAATCGCCAAATTCAAGGGCAGATAACTCAAAAACCAGACCTTAGAACTAAATGTTTTTTGCATGAGAGTTAGACATGAGAAATGTCTTCAAGATAAAATAATAAAATCGCTCGCGAACAGTCACTTCCGGTCAGGAGGAAGGGTCAAACTTTGCATTTTAAAAAGTCATGTTTTGGTCGGTATGGTTTAAACCTCTTTAACAAACATGCATGTGAAGGTCAAACATGCATGTGAAGGTCAAACAGTATGTGAAGGTCAAAGAGGAATCTTGGAGACCTAAGTACTGCCGCGGCAGTCCTAGTTTATTATAGTTATGACATAGTATCTTATAGAAGTAATGTAAACTGGACTTGTCCATAAAACTGAAAATGTATACATCTCGATCATTTCAGAAAATTGCTTTGCGTTAGAATTTTAAACAAACAAACACAGAACATGATCTTTATTTAACGATGATAAGTTCTATTTTTGTAACCAAACATTGTTTATTTGATGTTTAAAATACTCTCAAACATTATGAAAAACATGGTGTCAAAAAGCGTAATGAATTGTAGGGCAATCGGGTTCAATTTCCTGATGCCTCGATTCTGTTTCCGAATACTTTGTAGAGTGTAGATAGCACATTCTCATTTACATTATGTAAAATCAGCTCAGGGTTATTTATAAGTTCGTCAAAACATTTATTGATAGTGTTAAAAATAGAGAAGAATAGACCATCTCATCAAATACGAAACAACTAGTGATCTTTCCACTACAAACCATGTCGTCTCATTGATATATTGGCTTAAGATCCCTCTGTAAAGCCCGTGATTAAGCTATCAATAGTCTAAAAGAAAACAAAGTATATTTCTTTATTTTATGCTTCACTATCTAACTGTCATACTGTCGAGTTGGTTACCTTGTTTGTGTAGTAATCATACACCAAGTAAGTAAGTGTCCACTTGACTCAATACTGTTAGCAAATGCAGTAGTCTTACTAGTAAGGTGACCTAAGGCGATATGTCGTGGCAGGGTGTGATTTGCTGAAAGAAGTTCTGCCGACTAAAAATATTATGTTTTCTTTGAAAGCCATTAAATGACTATTTTGCGCATGTTTTTGAACAATATAAAGGTACGCAGCTGTAGACTGGTTTGTGTCGTTCACCTTTTCCGGTTTCAAACAGGGCAGATAATGCTTGCGGCCGAGTTGTCAAAAGCAAAAGCTCCAGGTTTCATAAAAATGAATCTAATTGAGATTCAAAGTACATGTACCACGTCTTTAACATTTCAAACTTCAGCTACAACACTTCAACCAGCAATTACCAGTATACAACCAACATCAACCAGCAGTGTAACAGTTTACTGGGACTATCGTCCAGCTACTGGGTACATCAACTCCTATGTTATCAAATACATTGAACAGAGAACTTCAGTCATAGAGACCAGTCCAGTATCAGGAGATGTTTCTACACACCTTGTGACAGGACTCAAAGCTGGGACTTCCTACATATTTATAGTTGTCAGATCTATCACCAGAGAGGGACGGACTCAGACAGGCATAGAGTCATCGAGCTTATTGTGGACAACAGAAAGTACGTGTGTTGAATCTATTGTTAAGATCTTCATTTCAAGATCAAAGTAATGATGTCCTACGAATCATATGTTTGATGAGAATGGAACAGGAATGTATGGTATGGATTTGTAAATGTATTCGTTTTCGACCTGTCACCATATTTGTCATTTGCAGTGATCAATCAGTCATATAATGCTTCTGATTTAATTGCATTGATTAACATTATTCCTTTTATATGATGCAAAGAAAGAGTTACTATCAACAAACTAAGTTTTATGCAATAAATTGGGTTTTGTTAGATTTCAATCATTTAAAGTTGATGTAAATCATCCGATTTCTCACAGAAATCAACTACGGAGAAGCCTGTGTATCGAAGCGCACCTGTAAGAACCTGAACACAGACTGTTACTCCTCTACCTGCAGATGTGACCCTGGGTATTTCTGGGAGTATACTACATGTCTGAAAAGTAAGAAATTGGGTGCTTTCGTATTGTTAGTTCATTGAATAAACTGGATATGGTCATGTTTCATCTAATGGACTCCTCGTTTAGAAAGGTACTTTATTTCAATATGTAAAGGCAACAAGCATATAATATGAAATATATATACAATGAAGCGTGCACCTATACATTTAACTCCTTCACAGGGGTCACATCATCGTAATTATTATCAATTCAAACATATATTATCTAGGGAAATACCATAATTTTACATTTACATATATCATTTAACAAAAATTCAGAGAAGCAACAAAAAGTCAAACAATAGAATAGAATAAACAATCAATCCATACTAGCTCACACATACTAGCTATAGTTCTTTCTTGGCAACAAACCTTGATAAATTAATGTTGACTTACGAATAAGAACATTATTGTCAGTACTTAACAGCAAAGAAAATGGTATTCGACTTCTGTAAAATTAACATTACAGAACTTACAAATTCTGGTTTCCTCGATTTGTTAAAATATCTTCTTGTCTCTTTAGCCAAATCGTGGGATGAACACCTAACATGTGCAAGTGTAATTTGGAATTCTCTAATATTCAATGAACTCAAATAGTATTCTCTGTATATATGTCATTTAAACGTTCTGTAGAAAAAAATTGAAACTGAAAGAGACATAGACCATTCTTTGGTAAACATATATTTTAGTCTATGTGACACAACGTTAACTTAAATTTGTATCTAACTGAACATTTTGACTCTGCTACATATCATCAAAACCACAAATAAGGTTAACCTAGGACAAATTGCAAAAGTAACTTAAATAGGCTTATTTTGAAGATACATTGCTCGCAGGGAGAAGAATTGTTTGTATTTGACTATTTAACTTAGAAAAATAACTAAAACAGCTATGTTAAGAACAACTTTTCATTCAAAACATTGAAGTTATAAATCTTTTGAAATTAATTATTTAATATTCATCACACAAGGCTTCATTGCAGATACAATATGGTTTTCTGTCATATTACCTTGAACATAAGAATACTAAAAAATGTATGCAATAACTTGCTCGATTAGATCAAGTCTATAGGAATATCTAAAAACTTGCTTTAAATGAAAATGTAGAAACTATTTAATTATTGAGAGTACAGTTAATCTGAAATTATCTTATAATGATTGATAACCTACATCTTCTCATGCTGTCAAAGTGTTCCATTAATCAGAGTTAAAAGTTCACCTCCGTCAAAAGATTGCATGATCTTTAGTCTTTGATTGTCTGTTATGCTACATGAACAATTAGGTAGAGATAAGTCAATGATTTGAATCATTACAGGAGCAACTCATCATCGACATGTTCCCCCAGAACATCAGAGTGAACTACAGAACAGTTGTCACAAACACCTTTGCATTCACCACAAGCCACAGAACACTCAAGTCCATTCTTCCGACATGTGAACCGTGCAGTATTGCAACCTGCCTTACAGTTACATCTTACACTGTCCAGAAGCTCTTGAGGGGCTGCAGGTAGATCTGTTAGCACTGGAACCAATCTTCCTTGCACTTATTTCCATCCCCATTCTTCCGGTCTCAAGGCACATTTGTTAGCCATCCATGTCTGCACCTGCAGATACACACGGTAAGTATGGTACTTCAAGGCTGCTGCAGTGAGTGGCAAGGCATGCGGTTGAACAACTGCAGTGCTAGACCTTGCCTTCTCGTGAAATTTCTGCAGGCGAAGCACATCAACACTTTCATTTTGGTTTCCATTGTACAGATGTACCACTGCTCTTTCACCAGTTGTCACAATCTCATCTTTGGAACTCGTGTGATCCATGAACATGCTTGCTTGTTGGATGAGAAAGTTGTCCTTTCTTGCTTTGGTAAGAACCACTGGTTTGCCAACACCATACAGACGAGAAGTAGTGTCACAACCACTGATAGCATGAAGAAAGAGGAGGTGTTCACACAGCGATGGGCCAAGTAGAGACCTTGCTGTTGCAATGTCCCAACACTTGATAGGTTTCAATGCCATTTTCTTTGGTTCTGAAGTAAAGAAAACCTTGTACTTGGCATCCTTTATGTGGTGAAATAATAAGACCAGCAAGTCTGTGTCTTCCCCAATGAGCACTGTAGCATGGTGTTGCGCTGATTCAATGGCTGTTAGAACAATCAGGACATCTGCATCTCCACTTGCGTGACGAACTTGAACTCCATCAATCGTGAGATATTCACCAAGCATGTTAACAAATCGCTGCTTGTTATCTTTGTTCGAGAGAAAGTCTTCCTTTTTCATCTGCAAAGGCATATTGCTTGTGAAATTGACCTTGGCACCAATGCCCTGATAACTTCTTCTTGCATGTGTACAATCCTTTGTTGTTGCACCATCAGTGTAACCATCAAACACAACAGTTGATCCAGGATATCTGTTCTTCACATAGTGAACATACAGTCCACAAATATCTGACCATGTGTTGCCCTTGATCCATGGGATTCTATGAAGTAAAGAACCTCCGTCAAGAACATACCTGACCTCTTCATTGTTTGGCCTTGAAAAAGTAATGTCCAGAGAGCATTTGCAAGCGATGATTTGTTGGCAAGTCTCATGACAGTCTTTGAGTCAAACAGAGCTGTTGGATATGAACAGAGTTCATGTTTGAAGACATAGGACAGATCACAGGACCTGTTCCCTGCAGTCACCAGTCGTTGGAAAAGTAGGTGGGGATCTATACTTGAATCTCTTCTCCTTTCACCTTCACTGTCAACTTACAGCCTGGTGTTTCCTTTGAAATGAATGAGCAGCCACACATGTACCCTCCATGGACTGTACAATTTTATCACCAACTGACTTGGCATCATACACATTCACTGTTGGATGAGCAACAACACTTGTAACAATGTGTTTAAGAGTCACATCTTTTCCAAAGGGGTCC
The DNA here is from genome assembly GCA_916613615.1 of Steromphala cineraria. NCBI lineage: Eukaryota > Metazoa > Mollusca > Gastropoda > Trochida > Trochidae > Steromphala > Steromphala cineraria. The sequence goes on along the minus strand of OU744725.1, from coordinate 18,939,748 downwards.
ATTTCAGTCAGATGTTTGAGAATGATATCTGCATCTTCCATATCCTTGGTGATTCTGGGTTTGTGCATTCTTTGTGCTGATCACTGGTTGTATATACCACTTTTGTCAGTTCTTGCATTGAACGGTTCACCTCCGCACATGCTGGAGTAGACATGACCCATATGAGTCTCTGTGCTTCTGTGAATCCTCGCCCTCTTGTCAAACCACCAGTCGTTTTGATACTGCGCATAAGACACTGTTCTATTACAAGATCCACAGAAAGACCTGCCCATGCCCTATCTGATCTTCGAACAACATGTTTTCCACTGCAGAATTGTTCATGGACTGATGGGTGTTCTTCCTCAGCCTTTGACATCTTCTGTAGATAGAGATAGACATATTTTTTTAAATACAGGTTATGTCCAGATGATGCAAAGAATGGCAACCTATCATGAAGACATTGCAGGTGTAAAGTTCAATCTCCCATTCTTTCCCCTTTCATGAACTTTCTCAGCAAGTCAAGCATTCTGGGGTACTGGATCCACAGCTTTGATGTCTTTTGATCTTCAAATGATGTCTTCAATTCTTCCACTTAAGTTTGGAGTTCACAGAGATCAGAGTTGTGTTAAGTTCTTCTGTGGAAATATTGCCAGATAATGTTTCTTCCATAAGATGAGAAAGCTTCAGGATGTCTGGACTGCAAAGATAGACATTCTGTTTAGGTTCTTCAGAATCACTTTGTTGTGATTGATGTACATCAATGACTTTAGAGGTCAACAAAGTGTTCAGAGCAGCATCAATCAACATGTGTCCACGAACAGCTCTTGCCACTGCTTTACCTGTCATCACGTGAGTTACTGTATTGGCAGCTTACACAAGCTCGAGGAGTTCACGTAGTCCTGACCCTCCCATCAGATGTCCTATGCATCCTAAACTCATGAGAATGTTGAACCCTCCAAGACGTAAAACCATGTTCTTTATGTCAGCACTGTCTCTGCCATTCTCAAGAATCGCACTGGCTTTCAAACATAAAGGTTGATCAAATGTGATGACTTGAGTACAGTTGTACCGTTTCGCATCGGAAGTCACAAATACTAGAGTTGAATAGATGCACGACAAGTCATTTGGATCCAGGTCTATCATAGGGAGAAACATGACTGATGATGGTCCTGTGTGACGTTTTGATGTACAAATTGCATGAAGCCTGACCACTGTGGTCTAGAAATTTTCAGCAATAGAGAAGTTTTCCAAAGAAGATCAATGTTCTGGTAAGGTTCATGTGCAACTGGGTACACAAGTGGTTTATACTTTAAACCTGACAGAGCATCATTATTTTGAATGAAAGACTTGATGTTGATCCTGCCAATCCGTGTGATTTCTTCAACTGAAATGTATGCTCTCTTGATCTGTGTGGTAATGTTTGCACTTGGGGTCACTGTAGCGATGATACCCATGCCATGAAATGTCTTTTCTCCATCAAGGGTTCTGATGTTGTGGTCAACATTGTCTGCTGCATACTGAAGAAATTGATCAGGTTAATGGTTATGCAGTTCTCTTTCTTCTATAACTGCAGAACATCTCTCAAACCTCTTGACTTCTGAATATGAACAGCAGAATCAATGTTCATTAAGAGAGTCGATGAGGAACTTTGACTGGAAGTGATGATGTAACTGAACACCCAAGCCTACCTGCAAAGGAGCTAAAATAAATCGTGGCCGAGATGCTTGCATGACTACTTGTCCCACAGAAGCCAACTTCACATTCACACCCTTTCCTTGAAAAAGGACCCCCAAAAGATGCTTCAGACTGGATTGTAGGAAGTCCATAGCTTTGTCTACGTCTGCTAAGTCATTAGCATCCGGATATACATCTCTGCTTTGTTGCACCTGTTTTATGTCATTTTTTAAGAGGCGAGATGCAGTCTCAATAATCTGGGACTCCTCATCGAACAAACTTCTTTGATGCTTCTGCAGAATAGCTGATGCTGTACTTTGGAGAGATACAACATTTGCCTTTCCATAGATCTCTGAAATTATCAGCTTGTCTCCAAAGTGTTGTTTGAGTTCTGTCTTCATATGTTTGAAGCTGTAGGAATCTGTATTTTCTCCAGATGTGAAGTCTGACATTTTCTGTATGAGATCTGTGAGTGTGAGTTGTTCATCTTCATTTTGTTCAAGATATGAAACCACTTTGAGAAATGCTTCTGATCGTATAGTATCTTTGGGTCTTCCACTCATTTTTCTCTTTGGAGGGTTAGGACGATCATCAGCACTAAAGAACTTAGGTATCTGCCTACCAGTTCTAAAAGACACATTGCACTGTTGATGGTACACAGCATCAGCTGCTGGCAAATCTCCAACAAAAGTTATACATACATACATACATGAAAATACTTATATAGCCCTCTTATCCAACAATGTTGCTGCTCAAAAGCGCTTTCAGGGCAATGATGGCTTCATTGGTCAAATGCTTATTGGAAAAGATAAGTCTTTAGATTTGACTTGAATGTGCAGAGTTCTTGAAGCTGCCTGAGATGTAAGGGCAGTTTGTTCCATAGTGCTGGCCCAGCTGTCTGGAAGGAACGGTTGTCATAAGAACTAGATTTGGATTTATGAACTTGCAGCAGGAATTGATCAGAAGAGTTCTTGAGGGCTGGCATCTGGTAGTCAATGTCGAAATATAATCTGGAGCAAGGTTGTTCAGACATTTAAACACCAAAAGCAGAATTTTATATTGGATTCTGAAGGATATAGGCAGCCAGTGCAGTTTTAACAGAACGGGTGTGATGTGATCTCTGCGTCCAGTTCGTGTTACCACTCTCGCTGCAGCGTTCTAAACTCATTGAAGCCTTTTGAGTGTAAGCGATGGTAGGCCATATAGAAAAGCATCACAATAATCCATTCGGGAAAGTACAAATGCGTGAGTCAGAGTAGCTGCTGTGGATTCATTAATTTCTGATTTTGCTGATATGGAAGTAAGATTTCTTGCATATAGAGTTGACATGGGTTTCAAGAGACATATTGCAGTCAAAAACCACACCAAGATTCCTAGCTTCTTGACTGGGAGCTATTTCGTGACCCTCGATGTGGAACTTCGGAAGAGACAGCTTGTGAGCAAGACGTTTTGGAGTGATAACCAAAAGTTCAGTCTTATCACCATTCAGCTTTAGAAAGCGATTAGTCATCCAGTGCTTGATTTCTGTAACACAGAGTTCTAGTCTTTGAAATGTTTCAGTGACTGACAATGGCACTAATGGTTTAAAGGCAAGATACAACTGTGTATTATCAGCATACAAATGAAATGACAGCTTGAAAGATCTGGCTACCTCCCCGAGGGTAGACGTATAAATGGTGAATAAAATAGGCCCCAGAACTGACCCTTGAGGAACTCCATAGAGTAATTCCCTTGGTTCAGAAGATGTGTTATCAATCACAACACACTGACTCCTGTCAGACAAGTAGGACTTGACCCAGCCAAGAGCTATATCAGAGAGTCCAACTTGGCCTGCAAGAGTACTCAACAGAACACCGTGATCTACCGTATCAAACGCGGCAGATAGGTCTAAGAGTAATAGAACTGCCGCCCCCATGTTGTCAACAGCTTGCATAATATCATTGTGCACTTTAACAAGGGCCGTTTCTGTGCTATGAAATGCACGATAAGCTGATTGCAAGGGTTCCAAACACTCATGTTCAGCCATGTGTTCCTTCAGTCGCGATGCAACCACACGTTCAAGCAGCTTTGATATGAATGATAAGTTTGATACAGGGCGATAGTTGTTTAGTTGATCTTTTTTGTGTTGTACGTGTGCTTTTTTCAGGAGTGGAGTAACGAGGGCCTTTTGGAACGAAGTTGGAACATGTCCTTCACGCAGTGATGAGTTATACGATCATGTACAACCTTTGACTATCGATGAGGAACTTTGACTGGAAGTGATGATGTAACTGAACACCCAAGCCTACCTGCAAAGGAGCTAAAATAAATCGTTGCCGAGATGCTTGCATGACTACTTGTCCCACAGAAGCCAACTTCACATTCACACCCTTTCCTTGAAAAAGGACCCCCAAAAGATGCTTCAGACTGGATTGTAGGAAGTCCATAGCTTTGTCTACGTCTGCTAAGTCATTAGCATCCGGATATACATCTCTGCTTTGTTGCACCTGTTTTATGTCATTTTTTAAGAGGCGAGATGCAGTCTCAATAATCTGGGACTCCTCATCGAACAAACTTCTTTGCTGCTTCTGCAGAATAGCTGATGCTGTACCTTGGAGAGATACAACATTTGCCTTTCCATAGATCTCTGAAATTATCAGCTTGTCTCCAAAGTGTTGTTTGAGTTCTGTCTTCATATGTTTGAAGCTGTAGGAATCTGTATTTTCTCCAGATGTGAAGTCTGACATTTTCTGTATGAGATCTGTGAGTGTGAGTTGTTCATCTTCATTTTGTTCAAGATATGAAACCACTTTGAGAAATGCTTCTGATCGTATAGTATCTTTGGGTCTTCCACTCATTTTTCTCTTTGGAGGGTTAGGACGATCATCAGCACTAAAGAACTTAGGTATCTGCCTACCAGTTCTAAAAGACACATTGCACTGTTGATGGTACACAGCATCAGCTGCTGGCAAATCTCCAACAAAAGTTATACATACATACATACATGAAAATACTTATATAGCCCTCTTATCCAACAATGTTGCTGCTCAAAAGCGCTTTCAGGGCAATGATGGCTTCATTGGTCAAATGCTTATTGGAAAAGATAAGTCTTTAGATTTGACTTGAATGTGCAGAGTTCTTGAAGCTGCCTGAGATGTAAGGGCAGCTTGTTCCATAGTGCTGGCCCAGCTGTCTGGAAGGAACGGTCGCCATAAGAACTAGATTTGGATTTATGAACTTGCAGCAGGAATTGATCAGAAGAGTTCTTGAGGGCTGGCATCTGGTAGTCAATGTCGAAAGATAATCTGGAGCAAGGTTGTTCAGACATTTAAACACCAAAAGCAGAATTTTATATTGGATTCTGAAGGATATAGGCAGCCAGTGCAGTTTTAACAGAACGGGTGTGATGTGATCTCTGCGTCCAGTTCGTGTTACCACTCTCGCTGCAGCGTTCTAAACTCATTGAAGCCTTTTGAGTGTAAGCGATGGTAGGCCATATAGAAAAGCATCACAATAATCCATTCGGGAAAGTACAAATGCGTGAGTCAGAGTAGCTGCTGTGGATTCATTAATTTCTGATTTTGCTAATGTTTCTGATATGGAAGTAAGATTTCTTGCATATAGAGTTGACATGGGTTTCAAGAGACATATTGCAGTCAAAAACCACACCAAGATTCCTAGCTTCTTGATCGGGAGCTATTTCGTGACCCTCGATGTGGAACTTCGGAAGAGACAGCTTGTGAGCAAGACGTTTTTGAGTAATAACCAAAAGTTCAGTCTTATCACCATTTAGCTTTAGAAAGCGATTAGTCATCCAGTGCTTGATTTCTGTAACACAGAGTTCTAGTCTTTGAAATGTTTCAGTGACTGACAATGGCACTAATGGTTTAAAGGCAAGATACAACTGTGTATTATCAGCATACAAATGAAATGACAGCTTGAAAGATCTGGCTACCTCCCCGAGGGTAGACGTATAAATGGTGAATAAAATAGGCCCCAGAACTGACCCTTGAGGAACTCCATAGAGTAATTCCCTTGGTTCAGAAGATGTGTTATCAATCACAACACACTGACTCCTGTCAGACAAGTAGGACTTGACCCAGCCAAGAGCTATATCAGAGAGTCCAACTTGGCCTGCAAGAGTACTCAACAGAACACCGTGATCTACCGTATCAAACGCGGCAGATAGGTCTAAGAGTACTAGTACTGCCGCCCCCATGTTGTCAACAGCTTGCATAATATCATTGTGCACTTTAACAAGGGCCGTTTCTGTGCTATGAAATGCACGATAAGCTGATTGCAAGGGTTCCAAACACTCATGTTCAGCCATGTGTTCCTTCAGTCGCGATGCAACCACACGTTCAAGCAGCTTTGATATGAATGATAAGTTTGATACAGGGCGATAGTTGTTTAGTTGATCTTTTTTGTGTTGTGCTTTTTTCAGGAGTGGAGTAACGAGGGCCTTTTGGAACGAAGTTGGAGCATGTCCTTCACGCAGTGATGAGTTATACGATCATGTACAAGCTTTGACTATTCACTGTTGGTTTCGTTACAGATGTTGCTTATTTTGGCTTGGAAGTCCATTGTCCTCACTGGAATTAAGCGATGCTCCAGATTTTTGCCATCATATAAGTCTCTGCAACCACACAATAAACACATGTGCTTGTATTCAAAGTAACTTCCCTCTGATCTTAGAGCACATCTTTTATTTGTCTGCAGTTCTCCAAGATTTTGTCTCTTCTTTGCTTTAACAAGGTTTGGGTTAATAAACTCCCGTTTCGTTTGATAAGTACTTGCTGCCCGCGGAACGTCTGTATGCTGTTCTGCCTCTCTTCATTTGCCTTTTTGATTCCTTCACATCCTTTTGCTGTTAAAGTGACAACAGATTCACCGCCAGACAAGGGTCTGTGACAAAATGTGCACTCTTCCATCACTCTGTTCAATCTGAAATTATAAGGATATAAAAGTAAGGCCTTGAAATTCAAATCATCAGTTAATTCATTTATTAATGGTGGATTCGACAGAGATAGAACTATAGAAAAATATCATGTATTGCATAGCTATCATCATTATAAAAAGACAAGTGTTTTCTAAAATATACATCAAGAACAAAAAATGTTTTAATTTTTCAGGGATTTGCCATTTTTAAGTGTTTTTAGTAAATTTCAGAATTTCAAATGGATCCTTTCCCATTATTTCAATAGCTAACTTCAAAATTTTGATCCAATGTGCAAACTGGACCATGGCCCCTACCTTTCTAAATCACTGTATTTTCTCAATAAAATACTAGTTGAATAAATAATATGATCTCATCACACAAAATTAGCTATTACATCTGATAATACCATATGATAAGCATATCATATAGTAAGAAATAGAACAACAATTTACTTCTATCTCGGTTAAAAACCAACAAAGTCCACAAGAATCTCCGAAAGGCAGCATTTCCCCACACAACCTGACCATTTGGCTAATGCGTTTTCATAGATTTTTTCCACGGGAAAGGGGGATTCATTAAGAATGACTTGTTTTTATGAAGTCCATTGTCCTCACTGGAATTAAGCGATGCTCCAGATTTTTGCCATCATATAAGTCTCTGCAACCACACAATAAACACATGTTCTTGTATTCAAAGTAACTTCCCTCTGATCTTAGAGCACATCTTTTATTTGTCTGCAGTTCTCCAAGATTTTGTCTCTTCTTTGCTTTAACAAGGTTTGGGTTAATAAACTCCCGTTTACATTTGATAAGTACTTGCTGCCCGCGGAACGTCTGTATGCTGTTCTGCCTCTCTTCATTTGCCTTTTTGATTCCTTCACATCCTTTTGCTGTTAAAGTGACAACAGATTCACCGCCGGAAAAGGGTCTGTGACAAAATGTGCACTCTTCCATCACTCTGTTCAATCTGAAATTATAAGGATATAAAAGTAAGGCCTTGAAATTCAAATCATCAGTTAATTCATTTATAAATGGTGGATTCGACAGAGATAGAACTATAGAAAAATATCATGTATTGCATAGCTATCATCATTATAAAAAGACAAGTGTTTTCTAAAAACATCAAGAACAAAAAATGTTTTAATTTTTCAGGGATTTGCCATTTTTAAGTGTTTTTAGTAAATTTCAGAATTTCAAATGGATCCTTTCCCATTATTTCAATAGCTAACTTCAAAATTTTGATCCAATGTGCAAACTGGACCATGGCCCCTACCTTTCTCAATCACTGTATTTTCTCAATAAAATACTAGTTGAATAAATAATATGATCTCATCACACAAAATTAGCTATTACATCAATGATATCAATTTATTATAGCAACAAGTTCATCCATATTATCGAGTATTTAAGCTTCTCTCCTGTTCAGTAAGTGTAGAAAGATGTATTACAGTTAGCAGACGTTATTTAAAATGCTTGCCGTAACGTAAACATTTAATGTATATGGTTCTACAGTTGTATCCGAATTGTTTGCTTTCACAGTTACTTAAATGCGTTTATGACACATATATCTAATTTGTAGCTTCTACTTACCATGTGTAAGAGTGAAATTTCGAGAAAATCATCATAAATGTTGTGATCGTTGACGGCCGACGGGTGATCAACGTGCGATGAGTAGTCTCCCTTGACTGGTATGGAGGTCTCCTCGGGCCAGCGGCAAGCTCGCATTTTGTTAGTTATTTGAAGCATGTATAAAACTATCTTCCACTAAAAATTTCAATGTATAGTTTTAGTATGTTTATTCATGATCTAATCAAAGGTAAAAACAAATTTGCAATTAGTCCTGGGTTATATTTGTCTGGACTAAATAGTATTTAACAAAATACGAATGTTTGATACTAAATAAGTCTTGCCTCTCTTACAGCATCATCACATCGTAACATTGTCGTGGGTATCTTGAAGAAAGAATATTTAGGGGACGAATCCAAAATTTTATAATTTTAGTTTTAGCAAAAATGTTTATCTATTTATCAAAAACAGGAAAGGACTCAAAATACCTTTCTTATGGCCAACATTGCAAGTAAAACAATCTGATATGTCATGGTCATTTCTGATACATGCTTTCACGATGTCATATATGCTTCGCAACAAATAATTCATCAGCTTGATGACGTTAGTACGTAGTCAATTACGCTGGCCCCAATTGAACCAATGAATGTAAAATCTCCGACCTTATTATCATCTTTGCTTCTGGCATTTACGAAATGAATATTTAGAAAAGTGAATAATTCTAAAAGGGATCAAGCAAATGCATTAACAGTTTTAACTACTGAGAATCTTTGACATTAAACCAAAATACCAGAAATTCCCAATTAGAGTCTTTTCCCTTTACAGTACAAGAAGATAATCTTCAATAAAGTCAGGATCACTGCCGGTTATTGCGTTACGGTCTCCGTTACATGTACTTAAATCATTTCATTTTATGATTTGATAACATGTCTATCAAGCTTTCTTGTAACATTTCAATTCCATTTCTACAAATAACACGTGGCTGATCATTTCATGAAGACCAATCAGGGTTTACATAAACACAGGAATTGTCATTAAAAAAAGATATAATGCTAACTGCGTTTTCAGTAATTTGCACCACTTAATGTATTGTATGAGACACTAACTTTCTAAAACTACGATAGCACCTGATAATCTCCCTAAATGTGATTTATTGAAAGTTACATAATCTTGAAATAGATCATCTACATCATATTCAATTAGTCAAGTTTCAGTAACTTCTATGATTAAAATAATTGATATAATCGTTATCAGGTAGCTTAGCAATCAAACCAGAAACATTCCAGAAAAGAAAATACTGATAATAATCATTTTGTGTTGATCGTGACTAACTAGAGAATGAATATTTGGTCGTATGGCTGTTTTGCGACTTAGTATCAGAATCTAGACCCTGGCCACCCCTATTGTCTGGAGTGCGATCTGAGAGTTCTAGCACCCCCATGACAATCCTGACGTCAATTCAATCCCATCTCAGATTGGCACCCCCTGCGCCAGTCTCCACGCTTGACTGACTGAGAAATTTATTTCCTTTATAATACTATCTGTTCTCCGGGTCATTCTTTCTGTGTCGGTCAAGTTCCTGTTTTTGAAAAAGGGTCAAGTCTTTAGCAATTTCCCTGTCTCTGAGAACATCCCTCAACTTCACTGATCTCCATTTATCTTCCCATCTTAAGATTTCATTCACCAAATCATTCATCAAATCGTACGTCTCTTAAACGTTAAGACATTTGAACAGGTCACGAATTCAATAATAATATCTCATTATTTGATAGAACAAGATATTGGTAGCCAGTTTAGGATTTGCACGAGATTTATTGATTTCATGTTTTGATCTTTATGCATGTTTTATCAGATTTGGATACCAAGTTTATCTATTAGCCTAATTGCATTGATAACACCCATATGATAAAGGCAATTGTTGTGGTAGAAAAAAAAAACATTGTAGATTATGTCACATGTTGTATCGTTTTCATGATATCTTTACTATATAATCTTTTGCCAATACAGACAGTACATTTTCTAATTTGTTTCAGATGCTTACCTTGTACCAGGTAATGTTAACACTGAGACACTTTCTACCACACAACTACGAGTCACCTGGACAGCCTCTTCATACCCTGACATAGTGAGAAGTTACCTGGTAGAGTTATCTCCCCCTGTCCCCTCTACAAACATCGTCATCACTGGTACTTCAGCCACCATCTCGTCCCTGACTCCAGGAGAGAGATACAATGTTACAGTGAGCTCCAGGAGCACCTACAGAGGAGAAATAGCTGCAGCTGATAAAGTGAATGCTGTAACAAGTGGGTGCATCGACGAAAGCTATTATGATTCAATCAACTTCGAAAAAGTTTAGTTCAATATTAGCCTTTTTGTCACTGCATATGATGATGTGTACCAAATGAACGTAACACACGTTTCAGCGTATGCAATACCAAGTAGGTGCTTGTAATGCCTCTAATGGGCCGTTCAGTATCCAAGTAAAATACATAAGAATAATTTTACTTGTTTTAAAGGTAATCCAATCGTTTCATCATGAACATGTCAAAAGATCTTGACACTTCTGTGTAATTATGTTTTTATTGTTATTAAAGATACAATACCACTATACACTGAAGGCCTGTTTATGATAATCTCTTAAAAGATCAATAGAATAACATCAACAAACTGCGCACAATGCAACTTTCTTATTTGTTCCTTTTGGAGGCAGAGGAGTTTGTCGTATGGTGTTTGTTATCAATTAATCCTAAATTTTTTAATATATTTCTTCTTTTAAAATAATTTTGTGTGAAAAGTACTTTTTAAGGATTCAACTTGAAACTCTAGTCACATATTTACACAACAAAACAATTGTAAATTTAGGATTTTTGCGAGTAATTAGTATTTACATGTACAAACGAGTTTATTCACACATTTTGTTTTGATTTTTTATATATATTATAACTTACTGTTTCAGAACCAGCTACAATAAGAGGTTTAACACCAGTAACGTCCCTGATGGAACCTCTGGCACAGATACACTTCTACAAGGCTGATGGACGGGTTGAATTCTACACTGTCACATTGACTCGATCTGGGTACAGCTTAGTGAAAACACCTAATGGTGATACGTTGTCAGCGAGTTTCCCTGGTGTTAAATCTGGGTTGTATTACGATGTTACAATCATCACCTACAGTTATAGCGTGTCCAGTGATCCGTTTACACAGAGGATAAGAGTTAGAGCTGAGGGTGAGAACCATGTTAGACATGAAATAGAGTGGATGGAGACATGCAGAATACTATCCACAATCAATTTATAACTTTGTCCATAAATGCCTTTTACCTTTTGAATTGGTATACATGTATTCCTATTGGACAAACTTACTACAGTTGTATTGAGTGTAATAACTTGGCTAATGTGTGGTGACCATATGCATAGTATATGATCATATTGTCAACGAACACAATTAAACCAGTAAACATAAAGTTCAGACGAACTAAATGAAACTAAAATATCAGTTACACCATGTTATCAAATATGCACACAAATAACATGTTATCACTTTTCCCCCCATAAGTATATACTTTTTATATTCAACACCACTGTAAAATGTGATACAAGCGTTCCTGTGACAGTTACACTTACATAAATATTCTCTGATGTGATTGTAATTCATTACCGATGATCTGGTTGATTCTCATGCAGTTTAATCTCTAATGATGATGGTTGTGGAGTTACATATCAGAACTTCGTGTTCTGAACATTGATTTTGTTGTATTGCAGCATCTGAAGGTGTTGTTGACCTCTCTGTCTCTGGCGTGACATCACGTGGAGCAACGTTAACATGGAGACGTCCAGTCAACACAAATGGAGATCTGTATAAGTATGGGATTGAAGTGTTCAACTCTTCTACGTGTGTGCAGCGAATTAACATTGAGTGTGCAGTGTGTAAGGATTCAATGGTGAATAAATTTGCAATCCAAAAAATTTAAATGAACATTCATTGTAGATAATATTTTATAGTCAAGGAAATGAATGATTTAAATGTTAAACAAAAGTAATTGAAGCAATCAAATATCCCTCTAGCTGATGGTATACAATGAGTACAGCTAATATTTTATATTGAACAGTATAAAATTTGTTCTACTGATTGTGTTTTCCTTCTTCTATAATCATGTTTTTTATGTGATGATGATAACCAAACTAAAACGAATGCTGTTTTTTTAAACAATGAATTTCTGCATTAAAGTTACTTTGAAGTTCATGTCGACAAATACATAAAGTAAGTACATAAAGGGGACCTTACTATTCAAAAGATGAATCGTGACTGGGTATCCTGAAAACGAAGAACACTCTGGAAGTTTTAGGTCTATAGGCAGCAAAGCTGTAATCGTAAAGGTTTGCTTATTTCAACTAAATTTGAAGGTTTCACTGTAATGCATGTACAAAGTGACTTACAATGATGAGGAATACTAATATTTTGCGAAAAAGTCATACATAGTTTATATTTTCAGAAATAGAGATGTCTGTGATTCCTTCAGTTAGCACAATCCTAACCTCATGAATGTCGTATTACATTTTTCTTTATTCTCAGAATGTCATTGATTCCTTTGAAATCAGCTGTATGAGAGAAATTGATATTGAGATCTCCCAGTCTGATCTTAACAATGAGAACTTCGTGGTACCCTACGACCTCGACCTTCTACCAGATACTCTTTATGCCGCGTTTGTTGCTGCTTACAATGAAGAAGGAAAGGGAACTACTAGGAAAGAAACTGTACTGACCCAACAAGAAGGTGGGTGGTTTGAATTTTGGAATTAAAAACTCTAGATCTCTTCCAAAAATACCATGTCATCATCCCAAGCCACTCACGCTACATGTTCGGATACTCTACATGGTATATCCCTTGGACTTTCATCAGGATAATTCATACTCAGATAAACTGGGCATCTCCTTCTGTAACAACATCTCAACGTTCTCGGAGATCAGCGAGTAGCAATACATTTCATTGATCCACATAATAGTGACAATATAACTTAGGGTCACTATTCTCAATTTGACTAGTGAGGATTAACAAGTGTAGCTTTGGTGGCCCTGTGGCCCCTTATAAGGGCCACAGAGACCACACCCTAATAACCTATTTTCATATTCTTCTCTCGAAGCATAAGGCATAGAAAGCTGAAACTGTGTGTACAAACACCTTGACTAGTGAAAATTATAAATTGTAGCTTTTGTTGCCTTGTGGCCCCTAGGTTTTAGGTCATAGCAGCAATTTGAACTCATGTGCTCCATATACGCAAACTTTTAGTGAAATGGGTCAAGAAATATTTTTCCAGAAAAATCTAGACCTGTTATACAGAATACACTCTTAGAACAATGAAGCAGTCAAACAAGGATCACAAAAGAAATGCAGAGACTATCACATTGAGACAATGACATAGCTCTCCGTATTGCAGAAATCGGGATGACGCAACGTCAAATTGCTAGAAACATAAATTGAAGCCAAGCAACGATCAGCAACTTATTGAAACGGTACCAGTTAACAGACCAGACACAGGACCGTCCAAGATCAGGTCAATCGAGGGTTACGACAGCTGCCGAGGACCAACACATCCGCGTAATACACCTACGCAAATGTTGCGTGACGGCGACGTTTATGGCAGCGATAGCTCTTGGGCACCTCATCAGCCCAAGAACTGTCCGTCGTCGACTACGCATGGCAGGAATCAGAGCCTACGAGATATTGCCTTGGCATTTGAACATCGACAATGTCGATTACAATGGGCGCGAACTGTACGTCGATGGCAGCGGCGTGATTGGGAGAGAGTGATGTTCACTGATGAAAGTTGTTTTAAATTGTTTGGCGATGATGGCCGAGTTGGTGTATATTGAGGTTTTGGTGAACGATTACGACGAAACTGCGTTGAACATGTGCACCTATCATGGTGTGGGGTGGTATTTGCGGTCAACAAACAACTCGACTTGTAATCATTCATGGAAATTTGACTGCCCAAAGGTACAGGGGTGAAGTGTTGCAGCCTGTTGTATTGCCATTTTAACAACCTAGAGCTTCCCTTCTACAACATGACAATGGTTGGCCTCACACCGCCAGAATGATTACCTCAATATAGTTAACGTCAACGTCTTGCCTTGGTTGGCACAATCGCCGGACTTGAATCCAATTGAGCATCTGTGGGATCATATTGGCAGACATTTGAGTCAACACAATCCGCCGCAAGGAAATCAACACCAAATTGAGCTCGTATTGATGAATCTGTGGCGTAGCTTTCCTCCTGAGGTCATCAGATGCCTGACGACATCCATGAGGTGAAATGTACTAGCGTGCATTGACACAGAGGGTGGTATACAAGTTACTAAGACATGTTTGACCCATTTGTTTGGACTCATGCTTCATGTTTAATGATGTCTGTTTTTGTGTATTGTTTTATGTTGACCCCATGCCATTTTGGTTCAACATTCAAATAAATATACTATTGATAGAACAATGGTGGTTTCACATAGCGGTTCGGAATTAGTTGTGTCAATAAATTGATAGCAATAAACAAGATATGTGTCTTGTTGTAATTTTTATGAGCGAAAAAAGGCTGTGATAAGTTTCTTTTGCCGACTAGTTTACAAATCTCAAAGGAAGAAGTTATTATTAGCTGTTGGGTATAGTGACAAAGTATACATTTTGTATTATAATTATTCCCTATACAATGTTTTGCATATTCACACATCAATTCTGTATCCTATATTTAAGCTCCTGGAGACCCAACTGAGTTCCGTAATGTGAGCAAGACGTCAGAGTCTGTAGAGTTGATGTGGAACCATCCTGAACCTAGACCTGGAGTTACAGACTATGAAATATCAGTGCACGAGTGGGATGAAGACACCAACCGATACAAGAGCTTCAAGGATATCAGTACTCTTGGTAAGTAAGTTCAAATGATATACAAGTGGATCACAATCCTCAAAAAGGAGTGGTATAACAAAATCATGTTTTGGAAGCTACAGTTTGAACTATCATCCAGCTGAGTTGTATGACAAACTGCCTTCCAAAAGAAACCACCTTTTGTAATCATTCTGATTAAAGAACGAAACAAATGTTTGAAGTAGAGTACTTCTTGTTTATCCACCATTTCTTTGAATAATTAAAATAAAAGGGGGATAAAAAACTGTTCCCATAATTAATCAGAAGGATCAACATTTTGTTGTTAAGTCGTTCATTTAAATGATTTTTAAGGAATGATTTGATTACAGCTATAAGTATTATTCAAATATGTTATCCTAGTACCAGTTGGAGCAACTTGTGTGTTATCTCTTCTAAAATTGGTATGTGTAACGAAACTATTCAATAGACTAATATGCATGTGACATCACCTGTCAGCATTCATTCCTTAACATTAAAACTGAATCGAGCTTGTCCATAAATTGGAAGGTTTGGATAGAAAAAAAGCACAAGAACATAACAACATTCCGATCTTTGATGTGTACTATCCATGAGATATAAGCCTTCATGATTTGAAAAAACAAGTGTTATTTTTTGCATTTCTGGGTTGTCAAAATTTTCATAACCTTTCTGATTTGCTGTATTGTGTTACCAATAGAAATAGAGAACCAATAAATGCACCAAGGGCAGCTGTTGGTCATTTTAGTTTCAGAATCAGATTCAGAAATTCACGATAATTTTGCCTCGCCATAAGCCGTTTTGTACATATTGGGAGACTATGAATCCCTATAGACGGTGATTAAACTTTTGCATCACACCTCCCAGCACAGGCACCAAGCATACATGATTTTGACGAATCAATGTTTATAAAAAATGCTCAATTAGACGTTTTAATCATAAGAGTTTAGATTTCAAACATGGCATTGCGAATTCAACTGACAACATCAATTATATAGTTTTCAAATTTCATTAAACGTCATTTAAGTTTTAGATCTATAGATAAAAGTTTCAGAACTGCATGATGAACGAATGACAACACTCTTTCAACATCCTCAAACAATTATCATGGTTGAATATATTTTGGGGAAATGTTTGATGTATTCAAAGTTTAGTAATTCAAATCAAATATTCAAATAGAAAACAGTAACATAAATCACTGTAAAATGATATATATACAGTTAGTATTATGAATCTATTAACCTAAACTAGTTTAATTCATAATCAAACCGAACTGTATTCCTTGAATAAGGGATTGATAAAACAAATTCACTCACACTTTAAGCATTTCAATTCAATCATTAATTTCAGGATACTACAGTGTGTCAGTTAATATTACTGGACTATCAAGCTACTGGAAATACAGATTTGAGATGTACGCCAGAACTAGCAGAGGTGTTTCAAATACTGTGAATGTGCCTGATGTTATCACAGAGGAATCTGGTAGGATAACTTTTTATATAAAACGCTGTTAAACTATGTCCACATATAAAAAACACTTATTCGCAACACTAAATAACAATGTAGATATTTTAAATTGAAAATGCAGGCGTATACGCCAATGGAATTAACCACTTTACAAATAATGTCAAGTTGCATATGATATGTGGCAGTCCCTTATTGTTTTAAAGAATCTTAAAAATGACTTAAACTAAAAAGAACTTTCTTGCCAGCCCCTATTGCAGTAGAGAACCTAGAACATCAAGCTGTTGCTGGAGTGTATAACCAATACCAACTCTCCTGGAGATGTCCTCCACAGAAGGATGGACGGAATGGGCGCATAAGAAGTGCTACTGTCATCACATCGAGTTCTGTAAATATCAAAAATACAGCTGCGTATCTTAAGTTTGTTCACTTACCTTCGTATTCTAATGCACATATCATGTTATTTGTAACGACTTTGTGACATGATATCATTGTATAAACGAAAGTTATAATGATAAAATTTCACTGCATAAGTCAGGATTCAGTTTGCGTTAACATATTCGTATGTCATACCTAGCAGATAGCTGTAGCAAATTATCGCAGGTCATTGAAGTGACCAGGGATCAAAACTTCGAAAACACTGATTTCTATTTTGCTCTACAATAATCTTCGTAACTGACCAACAGCTTTAGATCTTATTCATATGTGTTCCTGTGTGCTAATGCAACATAACTGTGCTGATTCTTTTCCTACATGGATGATTTTAATCGAAATTTAAGAAAATCCGACCCCATCTGTCTATTGAACAATGCCAAATATCGACATTCGGCACCAGTGACAAGACGATACCGAAATATGGTTTGGGAATGGTTATATTACACATGGACAATGGATGATCTTCTTTCAGTGGTCCTAAACGAAACTAAACAAAAATTACACGATATTTGCACTAAGATCACAGGCAGATGAACCAACTTATGGTATGCAGCTGTACATCATGTAATAATATTCAAATCAAATATGTTTTAGATATATTAAGCTATTTTCTTGGTCAATATATATTAGGGGATGCCTTATGTAGGTTTGAGGCTATCAAAAAGAAAAACAATAACTTGTGTGACTAAGTGATGACTACGATTTTGAACAAAAATGTCTTTCATTGAAATAAACAAGTGAGTATAATCCTCACAAAATTGCTTGTAACCTTTTACCTTTTATACTTATCTGCTTTTAAACGTTCATAATTATTTGCCCTTTGTTAGTAACATGCGCTAATGTTACAGATCTAAAAACTAACTGAATTATAACTAAAATGAAAACTACTTTTCCAATTTATCATATATATTTGTTATCATATCTTTTGCAGACACAATCAGTTGATATAAATCCAAAAATAGGTCCACACAGGTTTGACAACACTGATTGCAATTGGAGTGAAAACATAAACGTAACACCAGAATTCAACTATACATTCGAGGTAGGTGTGATTGTGCCTGAACTCAATGTTTTAAGTTAATAACTCAACTGTGGTGAGTTAACTTATTAGATAACAATAAAATTGCTTACACACATGTGTGACACAATCTAGAACATTTTGGTCTGAATATTACGTTAATGTACGTAATTACTCATACCGGTTTTTTATCTTTTTATCTTCAATGCATTACCTTTTGCTTTTCTGCACAAATCCATCCCTAGCTTGATCGCTCGTCCGACTCCTGTGCTGTCCATTCTGCCTACCTTAACTTGGTGTATCACACTCCTTTCCTAGCTTCCTTGCCATCTTAGCTGTCGCTTGCCCCTCCACAAGCAAACATAATGTACATATTACTGTATAACTACCGTTCCCTTACTTATATATTCCTGATCCTATAAATCATTAATTCATATTAATGTCTTCAATCAAATCTCTACTGTTGTACTTTTTCATCAAAATATTTGTTTCATGTTTAAAGGTGTTCATCTTATTTCAGTGAAGGTTTCATTCTTCAGGTTCAGTGAATTTGAAAGGTGTAAAGCGAGAAAACAGCCTTTGAAGTTGGTAGTTTTCAACAATGAACTCAGTGGGCTCACTGCACTTATTTTACGGAAAACAAATGTTGTAAGGCTGGGTTAAGTCAAAAGCACATGGTTTGTTGAGAGTGATACGTTGTCTGACAGTCTGATATGAAAAGAGATGCAATTCCAACAAATAAGCTGATTCCTGCACAGCAGAAGAAAAAGTCATCTGGCCATTGCAGCAAATCACTTTAAGACATGTCACGACACCATTTTTTGTAGAAGAAGCATCAGTGTTTGTCTCCCTCAATCTTTATTGCGTCTGGACCCATCCTGAGGTATCTTCTTTGCCTGTCACTTAGCACTCCAGGGTATTCCAAGAGCTCTCTCTGTGAGCAAGGATTCTCTGCTCAAGTCAACATCGTTGATGCTCTTCGCTCTCTTTTCCTCAGGGATTGGTTACAGAACTTCTTTGTTGTTCTTCATCCATTTAAGCTACTTGAAGCATACAACTGCTGACTGTGAGTAATTTTCTTCCTGAAGGCCTTCAAACAATTGTCTAGGTAAAAGTTGCCAAGGGCTGTCTCATCCTGTGTCAAGGTGAAACGTACACGCTGATGCTATACTTCCATACCCTGGGACAGAAATCTACTTTCTAATTATAGTAAACCAATGAACCCAAGAACTTAAAAACAGGATATTTTTGTTCATCTGCTACCTTTTAAAAAAAACTCTACTAATTGTCCAATTGCTGGGTATTTACCTGTAGCCTTAAGATATTAAATGGCTTTTTTGTGGCATCTTCCTTGAAATTGACGCAAACTGCCCACATTGTTTGGTTAGCCATGGCTCTTCACATATCTTCTTCAACCAGGGATTAGCAATGACATGCTGACTACCGAAGCATAACCTCAAAAGAGTCAGAACGTCAACATATCCATCTTCGGGTCCATTATTTTAACAGCATTCTATAACAGACAGCGCTTTGCCAGTACAATTATTCAATAGTCTTCTAAACTTAACACAGCTATTAACTGAAGGCTCTGCCACATTGGTTTCAAAGAAGCGGATGAACATCCAATAGCCCAAAGGATCACCACCAATCTTGACAATCTAACATTTTTGACATCGCCAAACATCAATTATCTTCTGTATGTCTAATTACTAATGGGGTGTAACAAGAAAAGTAATTGTCTGTTGATTATAAACTAAGAAATATATTTGCATGTAATTTATGATATTATTTATTTATTATTATTATTTATTTTCCCTGCTTGAAAATGACTTTCAGAGTAAGTAAATAAAACCTCAACTGAACCAACAAAAGTTTTTTTTATAAATGGCAAATGTATCAACAAATCTGAAAAAATCTATGGACTTAATGATATTGCTAAAAAATTGTAGAGATAAAATTCGGTATCCCAAAATTTTCAATTGTTTTGTTATACCCTCGCTAAGAAGTAAGCGGGGGTATATAGCGGTCATTCCGTCCGTCTGTCCTTCTGTCCGGTCAATAATCTCAAAAACCGTTAGGTCTAGATCAATGAAACTTTGCACATATGTTAATCATAATCCTGTCAACAATACTGACCACTTTTTAATTTTCTGGAATTTTTTTGTCGTTTCCATGGAAACGTCACTTTTTGGACTTAGTTATATGGTGTACAATGGGGACAGATTTTCTCACAAACTATAACACCTAGATGAGTGAACTTTTGGCTATTGGTGCTCCTGATGATCTTCTTGATCGAGTTCGAAAGCCATTTCCGAAATTGTATTTTTGACAGAGATATGGCCCTTGTTTCTGAAATTGGATTTGGAGAGATAAACAGGTCTGATGCTCAAATGGGGACAGATTTTCTCAGAAACTAGAACATCTAGGTAAATGAAATTTATGCATACACCTGATGATACTCTTGATTGAGTTCGAAAGCCATTTCTGACATTTTTGTTTGACAGAGTTATGGCCCTTGATTCTGAAATTGGACTTGAAGCGATTAACAGGTCTGATGCTCCAATGGGGACACATTTTCTCAGAAACTATAACACCTAGGTGAATGAAATTTGGTTATGGATACACCTGATGATACTCTTGATCGAGTTCTAAAGCCATTTCCGAAATATTATTAGGTCTTCAAGACAAAGTCGTGAAGACCTATTGTTTTTATCCGATTTCTTCAAGTTCTTATTATTATTAGGTCTTCAAGACAAAGTCGTGAAGACCTATTGTTTTTATCCGATTTCTTCAAGTTCTTATTATTATTATTATTATTATTATTATTATTTGTACAATTTTTGTGAGAGATCCACAGCTCAAACCGCTTGTTCAAATTTGCCCAAACTTGACATGCAGGTACCCCTTACCCTGGAATCGATAAACTAAGCTTTTGGGCAAAATCGGCTCGTACATTAAAGGTCCAGTTCGAATCCAAAGTCGAAAATTTAACATTGATTTTTTTTTCAAAATGCACTTAGAGGCTTGATTTTTTTTTTAAAAGGAGCGCAATGAAAAATAATGAAAAAAAGGAAATCAGGATGAATTCGTAGGTCACGTGGTTTGTCCGCCATCTTGCTTTT
This sequence comes from Steromphala cineraria, assembly GCA_916613615.1. Lineage (NCBI taxonomy): Eukaryota > Metazoa > Mollusca > Gastropoda > Trochida > Trochidae > Steromphala > Steromphala cineraria. The sequence goes on along the minus strand of OU744725.1, from coordinate 18,918,681 downwards.
AGTGTATTTTCGACCGTTTCCGACCCCACCCGCCTTTGACAATCTTCTTCTCTGAAGATACTTGCACTACAGAGCTGAAATTCATACTGAATGTAGCTGAAGCATTGTAGTTTAAAATCTTTTCTTTTAAAGTACTTTACTACAATACTTTTTGTGCTGTGACCTTTCAAAGTTGACCAAAATCGCAAAATCGCAAACTTCAAGGGCAGATAACTAAAAAACCAGACCTTAGAACTTAATGATTTTTGCATGACAGTTAGACATGAGCAAGGTCTTCACGATAAAAGAATAAAATCGCTCGCGAACAGTCACTTCCGGTCAGGAGGAAGGGTCAAACTTTGCATATTAAAAAGTGATGTTTTGGTCGGTATGGTTTAAACCTCTTTAACAAACATGCATGTGAAGGTCAAACATGCATGTGAAGGTCAAACAGTATGTGAAGGTCAAACAGGAATCTTGAAGACCTAAGTACTGCCGCGGCAGTCCTAGTTATTATTATTATTATTTGTACAATTTTTGTGAACGAGCTACAGCTCAAACCGCTTGTCCAAATTCGCCCAAACTTGACATGCAGGTACCACTTAACCTGGAATCGATATGCTAAGCTTTTGGGCAAAATCGGCTCGTACATTAAAGGTCCAGTTCGAATCCAAAGTCGAAAATTTAACATTGATTTTTTTTTCAAAATGCACTTAGAGACTTGAATTTTTTTTTAAAAGAAGCGCAATGAAAAATAATGAAAAAAAGGAAATCAGGACAAATTCGTAGGTCAAGTGCTTTGGCCGCCATCTTGCTTTTAGTGCGCTTTTAGTGCATTTTCGACCGTTTCCGACCCCACCCGCCTTTGACAATCTTCTTCTCTGAAGATACTTGCACTACAGAGCTAAAATTCATACTGAATGTAGCTGAATCATTGTAGTTTAAAATCTTTTCTTTTAAAGTTCTTAACTACAATACTTTTTGTGCTGTGACCTTTCAAAGTTGACCAAAATCTCAAAATCGCAAACTTCAATTGTAGATTACTCAAAAACCAGACCTTAGAACTTTATGATTTTTGCATGACAGTTAGACATGAGCAAGGTCTTCAAAATAAAAGAATAAAATCGCTCGCGAACAGTCACTTCCGGTCAGGAGGAAGGGTCAAACTTTGCAACTTAAAAAGTGATGTTTTGGTCGGTATGGTTTAAACCTCTTTAACAAACATGCATGTGAAGGTCAAACATGCATGTGAAGGTCAAACAGTATGTGAAGGTCAAACAGGAATCTTGAAGACCTAAGTACTGCCGCGGCAGTCCTAGTTTTTATTACAGTTATGGCTCTTGATTGAACAATTTGACTTGGAGCGATTAACAGGTCTGATGGCTCAATGGGGACAAGTTTTCTCAGATAGGATGACACCTAGATGAATGAAAATTGATCCATCTGATGATACGTTTCATAGAGTTTGAAAGCTGTTACCAAATTCGCAGTTATGGCCCTTGGGTTTGAACTTGGTGCAAATGACTAGTCTGACACTCCATTTGACACGTTTTATCTTAACTTTTGCAGTTAGGTAGATGAAATTGTGATTTTTGTTTCACCTGATGATACTCTTGACTCTTGCAATTGACCACTGATATGCCCCAATGGGTTTGGTAAGAGGGAGAAGAAATCAGACGGGATGCGGGGGGTATGTGAGCCATGCTCACTTTTTAGCTCATCAGGTCTGAAAGACCCGATGGGCTTATGGCATGGCATGGCGTCCGGCGTCCGTCCGTCCGTCCGTCCGTCCGTCCATCCGTCCGTCCATCCGTAAACTTTTCACATTTTCGACTTCTTCTCCAGAACCAATGACTCTAGAGAGCTCAAATTTGATGTGGAGACTCCTTGGCAATTGGGGATTCTAAATTGTAGATTTCATGACCTCATGACCCCAAATGGGGTCACAGGGGTCAAAACCTTAAAAACCTATTTTCATCTTCTTCTCCAGTTCCAAAAGGTCTAGAGAGCTGAAAAGTTGTGTGTAGACTCCTTGGCCAATGAGGATTCTAAATTGTAGATTTCATGACCTCATGACCCCAATTGGGGTCACAGGGGTCAAAACCTTAAAAACCTATTTTCATCTTCTTCTCAAATTCCAAAAGGTCTAGAGAGCTAAAAAGTTGTGTGTAGACTCCTTGGCCAATGGGGATTCTAAATTGTAGATTTCATGACCTCATGACCCCAATTGGGGTCACAGGGGTCAAAACCTTAAAAATCTATTTTCATCTTCTTCTCCAGTTCCAAAAGGTCTAGAGAGCTAAAAAGTTGTGTGTAGACTCCTTGGCAATTGGGGATTCTAAATTGTAGATTTCATGACCTCATGACCCCAAATGGGGTCACAGGGGTCAAAACCTTAAAAACCTATTTTCATCTTCTTCTCCAGTTCCAAAAGGTCTAGAGAGCTGAAAAGTTGTGTGTAGACTCCTTGGCCAATGAGGATTCTAAATTGTAGATTTCATGACCTCATGACCCCAATTGGGGTCACAGGGGTCAAAACCTTAAAAACCTATTTTCATCTTCTTCTCAAATTCCAAAAGGTCTAGAGAGCTAAAAAGTTGTGTGTAGACTCCTTGGCCAATGGGGATTCTAAATTGTAGATTTCATGACCTCATGACCCCAATTGGGGTCACAGGGGTCAAAACCTTAAAAATCTATTTTCATCTTCTTCTCCAGTTCCAAAAGGTCTAGAGAGCTAAAAAGTTGTGTGTAGACTCGTTGGCCAATGAGGATTCTAAATTGTAGATTTCATGACCTCATGACCCCAATTGGGGTCACAGGGGTCAAAACCTTAAAAACCTATTTTCATCTTCTTCTCCAGATCCAAAAGGTCGAGGGAGCTAAAAAGTTGTATGTAGACTCCTTGGCCAATGAGGATTCTAAATTTTAGGTTTTGTTACCCCTTGACCCCAATTGGGGTCACAGGGGTCAAAACCTTAAAAACCTATTTTACTCCATCTTCTCCAGATCCAAAAGGTCGAGAGAGCTAAAAAGTTGTGTGTAGACTCCTTGGCCAATGAGGATTCTAAATTTTAGGTTTGGTTACCCCTTGACCCCAATTGGGGTCAAAGGGGTCAAAGCCTTAAAAACATATTTTACTCCTTCTTCTCCAATTTCAAAAGGTCTAGAGAGCTGAAAAGTTGTGTGTAGACTCCTTGGCAAATGGGAATTCTAAATTTTAGGTTTGGTGACCCCATGACCCCCAATGGGGTCACAGGGGTCACAACCTTTTTCCATAAAAAATCTGATGAGCTACAGAGCCCATGGCTCTATTTTTTCTTGTTACTTTATCATTGTTCACTCAATCCTTGCTTATAGATATACATCAGCAACAGTGAAAAGGGAAAATCAACTACTATACAACGATACATGCCGGCAGGACGTAAGTTCATAAAACCACCAATGCAGAAGTGCTCTTACAATTGATTCGTGTAGAACAGTTCAACATCGGATGCTTAACATCAGCAATATGAAGATGTTTAAAAAATGTACAGCTTCTAAACACATGCCATAAAACACACAAGTGTCAACTTGGAGACGACCATGACACAACTGCCGAATCTGTTATTCAGTACTTCAATACGGCTACATTGCACGTTCAGAATGTCCTACTCTTTCAATTACGACATATTGTCATAACAATCAAGTTGTAGCGGTAGTCAACATACCTACTCGGTTTGATTTAACAGAAGTTGATTTTTTTCAGCCCCATCATTTTTAGCTTCTGAGAGACCACGAATACAAGTAAACAGTGGAACAGAGACTGAAAAGAGTGTTGAACTCCTAATTTGTCCAACTTGCATTCTTGATAACACAAATGGTGTGATCACTAAAAGTGGAATTCTTGTTTGTGTTAAAGGAGACTGTCCTATAAGTAAGTTAAATATTTCATGAGAACAATGTCAATGCTTTTAGGCAAATATTCGAAATATGAGACAAATTATGTTTTGTGAAAAGAAAAGGTGAGGGCTAAAATGCCCATAATCTCTAAAATAATATTATTTTCATATGATGGATTGATGTTAAATTTTATTAGCTTAACATGTAAGATATAGGACTTAAACCTCAATACGATGAAAGGTACATACAAGCATAAATGAAATTCTGAAACATTGAAATTAACCATATGACACAAGTTTTTATTGTGAATGTTTCTTATCAAGGAGACGACAATGAGAAGAAGACTGCAGATTCCTTTGACAAATCTCCAAACTGGCACACAACAACTGGAGTCGACTTGACAACATGGTATCGAGCTACTGAAGATGACTGGTTGAAGGGGAAGGAAGGTTGTTACAACTTACAGATTTATCAAGAGAAGTTACATGTTCATATCAATACTTCAATTTTGATTGGTTTCATAAGATATATTTTACAAAAAGTTATTATTTTCCATTTGAATCAAGAATGTTAACCGATGCTCAAAAGAATGAAAGAAGAAAAGGTGATTATAGAGACTTATTTTAAATATTTAAATATCAGTAGAGTGGCATTTAACACAATGCCCAAACAGAGGTACAAAGATACATGGGGTCAAACATTGATAATTCTCAATATTATTGTCAAGCTGTATATGCTAAAAAGGATATCTTAAGTAATGGGAAAGTCCTCGGACACTTGTTTAAGACTGAGTATATTCAGCTTTTGCATCAATGCACGCCAGAGCCCGCCCTCGAAGCGATGACATCAAACCCCAGATGACGTCGGGAGTCAGTGGCTGCCATTCATTATTTAGACTCTGTAGTGGTGGTTGTGATGGTCGTCTCCTGATTTGACGTTTTCAATGGGGTTCACATTCGGTGAACATGCTAGCCAGTCGAACTCGTTGGGCCAATATCAATCTGTTTATTTGCTGTTGGCACATCAACGTCACACCACGGTAGGATTGATGTGCTCGATACCATTCTGACACAATCTGCGGTACACTGTGTGTCTACTGATCCCATGTCCCAGTGCTGTCGCTGCCGTTTCTTTCGAGGTAATGAAGCGGTTTCTCTGGTGAATAACCCGGATCTGACATTTCACTATAATCCACTTATTGCTTTGGGGTCCAGAGACCCCAAAGTTATGTAACATTTGATATTGAAAACTAATGCCAGAAGGTTCTCTCTATAATACTCTTGGAAACTTCAAAGAGAAGTTTCAGCCAATGATATTTGTTTTAAGCATATTCTGGTATTTCGACGACCAATGGACAGAGCTGTTGCAAATTTATACCCACGTGACCATGTGGGTGGTACGAAATAATTGGCAAGCTTTAATTTGGAAACTGATTATTATAATAATGTTATGATGTAAAATATATCGTAAATTTTCAAAAATATATGGATGAGCGTTTACACCCTTAAAAAATATCCATTTTGCATGTGCATGTGAGCTGTTTTGTAGTTATTCGGTGTATTTTTTTGCATTCCACATTCGGAAACGACATCTTATTTTTGTATCAACTAGGAATTCGGTTCCTTCAATTTTACGCTAACGCTAAATGTCCCGCCTTGTCAATGACTGATCGTTCACTCAATGCAATTTCAAAACATAACGTTATGGATGATTTGTTTACGATTAAAGGTGTCTTTCGAAGAAAGTATCGACAGGGGTCTAAAGTATGATAAATTATCATCCAAAACTGTGTTTCACAGGAGATATCGCTTTGATAGTTGTAATTTTTCAGAAGAAAGAAACATTGTACTTGAATCACTCCCACCATGTGAGATGTTAGATATTTCTAAAGATGATGTGGTAACGTCTTTTGCTAAGATAAATTCACATAAAGCCTGTGGACCTGATAATTTGCTAGGTGTAGTTCTAAAAGAGTGCAACTGGCTGATATTTTCCAAACGTTTTTTCAATTATCATTTAATTTCCATCATGTTCCCACTTTTTGGAAAACATCAAAATTATCCAAAAAAGAAAAACAAGCCTCGGATATTTGTTACTTTTATCAACTTGTGTTGATATATTTGATATCAGAAGACACATGGGTGAAATTCTCTATATATTCTTAATGTCATCCTATAATATAATGAAAATTATGAACTTGTAGCTGAGATCTTTTCTAAAATTTTTAGCAACTTTCGGCTGTAATACGATCAACACTCAATTAAGGAAAATTATTCTTGCAACATGTAATTAACCTGAAAGTCAATGGGGAAATTCGTCCGGTTTAAACTAAATTTGCTGGTATTGGAAAACAATGTATCCCGAAAAGTTTACTAGCGCAACAATTTCACTATTAATTAATCACTGACTCTTGTATTAAACTCACCGTCAGCTATCTTTTAAACTTAAAGCAACATAGATTTGAATTACCGTATTTATGTTTAGAAATTTTATATCATAACAATTTATATCATAATTGAGATAGGAGACGTATCTATCATTGGGTGGAATTTAAGCGGAACGAACAAGATGTTGTACTATACATAGTGTACTGATAACTATCAAAACAAAGAGCAAAAAATATGCGTCTCCGATTTGAATAATTTATTCAAGTAAAAGATCCCGTCCCCGTCCTCCCTAACCTAAATCTCCTGGTTCTATATAGTGATACATAACCGGGTGCCCCAAAGCTTGCCTTTTTAAAGGCTTTTCTTGTTTTCAATGAAAACATTTTGTTTTGTTGCTTTGATTTTCTTGTATTTAGCTTAATATATATTTCATTACAATACGAATTTGTTCGTCTGAATTTAACATTCTGTCATTAATATACAGCGTCAGAGAAAACCACATTTGTTCTTGGTGGAACGAACTGTGGAGTTCCAGATCAAAGCAGGTTTTGTAATGGACCGTTACCAGTTGAACGTACTTACAGGTAAATTTGATGCACTTATTCAATGATTACTTTATGTTTTCCACATCCATTAGGTGGATGGAGATTATTACCTTAGGAATTGTTTCATATGGTTAAGAGGAGTGTTAATTCTAATATTATCCACACAATTCATAAAAGTCATAAGGAAAAATCCTAGTTTAATGCCTTCTGTGTCTTTCCCCTATATGAATCTATTGGAAACATCCCAAAAAGGTCTTCACCTTTTAAAACGATTTGAAAGGCAGATGAAGTTTTCTTTCAAACAATTGTCACTGTTCCTGAAATGCAAAAGCCAAAAAGGTGGCTAAAGTGACGTTAACATGCACATCTATCAAGTATAACCAAAAGGTGTTCATTTGAGGGGTTTTTGGAGTTAGGATTTGCCTAACACGATTTGATGATAATACTGTGTGTAATCCGTGTTGTTTAATATAAAAAATGAAGTTGTTAAATAATTGATTTTTAGTCAATTTTCTCTGAACTGGTATTTAATCAGATCTCTTTGTGAATGTTAGTTTGATTGCAATCGATTGTATTCTAGGGATAAAAGCAGCTATAAAGCTAAAAATTACAATTACAGCTTCAGATTATTATCATCACTATTCAATGATAATGTACACAAGATTTCAGTGCTCTAGGCCTCTTGCCCCTGGAAGAAAAAACAAAACTATGTTGTAAAGGAGTAACCTGAATGGCCCTTATCAGGAATCACAGGGTCACCCAAGCTATCAATTATAATCCTCACTATACAAGGAGCTTATATAAAAATGTTTAGCTTTCTGGGCCTAATACTTGAAAGAAGTAAAAATAGGGAAAACGTTTTTTCATCTATACTCTTGTTGCACAGTAAAGCCTTCTTTTAAAGCAAAAACGATAATCAAATTTCGAAACAATATTAGCCTTTTAATGCTTATTGACTTCACATGTTATTACACCTACTCTCACGTGATCTGTGATTTCTATGCGTTTATTATAGCAATTAAGTAATAAAATGTTTTTTAAACAAATATACATCAATAGAAGTTTGAAAATGAATATAAAGCTTAAAATGTATAATCTACTTTTCACAAGTCCATCTTTCTTGATATCAATTTTGCATTTATTTTCTAACAGTATATGCTCATATTAAACACATACATGTATCACCTACTATGTTTCATCCCATGGTCATTTCTTTGTGTACTTTATTTACAGAGTGTGGATCTTTGCCTGTACCAGAGTGACATGCTCAGAGGGATACTACGTGGAATTTACTCTTGGTAATACATTTTGGGATATTGTTGGATTCATTAATGCAATAAGCTGTTAGTGGTTAGAATCAATATTAATCAATATAAATATAATTCATTGTGTGAGGTCTTTTTTCAAAATTTCTTCTCACAATCAAAGGAAACAGGAACCAAATGGAACCTCTGACAACTATCAACAGCGTTATACATGAACATAAGAAACTTGATAACTTTGTTTAGTGAATGTACATACACAAACTTTTGTATTTTCTGCAAACTCCTATGAGATTCTGTCGAAAATATTATGGATTATATCAAGATTCAATTAAGGATTTAAAATAGCCAAATGTGTCTTTCAGATCTAGATAAGTCTCTGCCTATATGGATAATTGCTGCAATCGTTGCTGCTGTTGTGTTGGTTGTGCTGGCTGCTGTAATGATCGTGGTCTACATGTATGTATTACCTATATACTCGTCTCTTAAACCTTGTGTTATATTAAATGTATTATATGGTTATTCTAGTTCTCTAATTTGATTTACTAGCAGATGTGTAATTCTTTGCATTGAAACTGTGGTGTATAAAATGCAGTGTAACTATAATATGTAATTGTTATGTTGTAATTAACTATTCAACTCGTATGGTTTTGTCTGGTTGTTTGTAGGGTGCAATTATTACCGTTATATTATTTTCATGCTTCAATCTGTCACATAATTATTTTAATGAATTCATTTTGGTAAGAATCATACCATTCAAGCGTGAATGTCTAAGAATAAATAGATGATTTCTCTATGATATGTTATTATTTGCAAGTGCCAATATATGTACAATAACAAAAATAGATACTTACATGTCATTCTGCTATGTTGAATAACGTTACCTAATTTCGATACAGCAAAGTGATTCGTCCACGATCTCAAAGAGAGAGAAGTACGCCGTACGTGTCTGACACGCCCCCTAATGACGACACGTACGAGGAGATTGGAGACAGCAACAGACTTAGTGTTATCAAAGATGGCCGACCGGAAGTAGACTCATACAACACGAGGGATAATCCGCCTCGTTCTGAGAACACATACGACCAGCTGAGAGAATACAGTAATCAAGGACAGCATGATTATGGGAAGATAAAGGTCACACAAACTTTATCTACGCCAATGTAACCAATGAAAATGACACAAAAGTAAAAAGATTTCCCCATGGAATCAATTAAAGGACAAATCTACAGAATGAAATTCAATATAATTATGTTTTAAATCTGTCGATTCAGTTTACTGTTGATAAGACTTAGAAGTCACGTCACTCTTTGATAGAAATGGAAACAACTATGGTAACCTTTGGAAAAGAAGGGTTTGTTTTACAAATAGCTAATATACATGTACGATTCATAACTGAACTTTGATGCCTGTGTACACATGCATAATTTTGTATCTTAGATATTTGAAACAAAAATAGTTAGAGGTCAATAGTTGCTTCTTATTGTAACAACGTATATCATTATTATCAGATTTTGTCTGTTTTGTTCTTTTTGCAGTTTGACTATTTGAATGCTTCTGTTATCATTTATGACTCATCTATTTGGCATTTTAAATTAATGTGCATTTCAATTAGATTGTTTTAACATCCTCAGATGTCATGAATATGTTATTAATGTTTTGAACCATGAATTGAATTTAGTTGAAAGATTAGAATAATTCAGTTTTTATTGTGTTGGTTCAATAAAAAGGGATATAACATTTTCCAATTGAGATACGCATATAATTTTCTTTTGACTTTTTGCTCTGGAAGCAATATGACAGCCTATTTTTAATAGCTCGCTCGAAGATACTAGCTATATTTCCGTTAAGGGAACATCGACTATTATACAGGTACTTCATTATACTAAACAGTCGTTGAAAAATGATTTTGTTGTCTAACCCATGAAATCAATTGTTTTTGTTAAAAATGGTGTTCATTTGCGATGACATCAACTGGATGCTCACAAAGTATTTTCGAATGTATAATTGAATCTGGGTGTTTTTCAATATGTTGTTACCTTTGTAAACATTCGACCTGAAATATCATTCTAATTCCTTTATAAATTCCTTTGGACTTCCGGTTGCGCATGTAGAGCGACAAGACGTGTGCTAACGAGCTCCGGCTACCCCGTCACAAAATCTAACTTCATCGACAAATATCTTCACTGTGGAACAAAATTTGACTAATAGAAGGATCCTTAACAATATTACCAACAATTAAAGTAAGTTTTTTCGTTGGAAAAGCTGAAAAATCTTTGTTTTAATGATCTCTACCGAAACAAGCAACATGTCAACGAGTAGACTACGCTCGGGCGCTAAGCCTTCGTTTGAAGAAATAGTGCAAGCTTCAGAAAATAGACTTTCTAGTTTAATGGTTGAAATGAAGAAAGACTTACAAAGCTCAATTGAATCCCTAAAGGCTGATATCGGGAGTGTTAGATCTAAAGTGGAGGGTATCGAACACGAGGTAGCCACCCACGACGAGGAGCTTAAATCTCTCCGGGACAAACTAGCCGAGAGTCAGCAGACGAACGCCTTTCTTGAAAAACAATTTCTGTTAAAAGATATCCATGACAGAAAAAGCAACCTGCTATTCTATGGTGTTCCTGAATCTCCACAAGAAAACACGGAACGAGCACTGAGATCCTTCATAATAAACTCCCTAAAGTTCTCGGAACAGCGTGTAAACGATATGTTTTTCAAAACAGTTCATAGACTTCCGGTATCGGAATATCAACGCAAAAATAACCCTTCTCCTATTCGTAGTATTATCTCTACGTTCGTGTATATGCCGGATAGAGAGGCTGTGTTGGATGCACGATCCTTCCTACGAGGAACTGGTCAAAGTGTCCAGACCGATCTGCCACCCATGCTCAAGAAGAAACGTGCAATTTTGGGGAGACAGGCAAACGAAATCCGCAAGCGAGATGGACTCTGGACCCGAGTACGCGTGATCGGCACGGATATTGCCATTGAAACAAAAGACCCAACAAGTCAGAGATCGACTTGGACCAAGTACGAATGAATAAAACAACTAAAAATACTATTTCTGTCTTAAATTGATCAACCTATCTATTTATTTTTTTCATTTCATAATCACAATCAAATGTCTGTGACAGCCTATACAACTATTTTACTGCGGTATGTGTTATTCCAACACGTAGCTCACAACCTGCATGCTTTTCCCGCGCTGGGGTTTGTGCTACAACCACGTGGTGTGTTTCTACCGCAGGGCTGTGTCTTGTGTCAGTTGTTTTCACTTTCATGGATTACAATCGCTAACTGTGCTTTGTGGACCCAAATGTGAGTACTTTTCGTGATACTACTATGACTATGATCATTAACTAATTATCTATGACTTTTTACGTATCTTTGTGGCGCACAGCATGCATGTTTTCCCCGCGCTATAACACGTGGTATGTCTCTAGACTACCACAGGGCTGTGCTGTGTGTCAGAGTTTCGCTACAAATGGACTACCTTTATTTCCGATTTCTTGGCCCAAATGTGAGTACTTTTCGTTATATCAATTTGACCATAAACATAACCTCAATAATCTATAATCTTTATATCACTTTGACCATGTACATAACCTCAATAATCTATAATTTTTGTATTTCCTTATACGTGGCGCACAACATGACGAATGCTTTTCCCGCGCTAAAATTTTGTGGTTAAACCACGTGGTATATATTTACCTAGGAGTGTATTATGTTAATTTCTTACTATAATGGACTTCTAATCCTTTTATGTATTATATGTTAAACTCCTCGCTATAATGGGCTATAATAGAAAATGGCCCAACACACTATGCATGTATTTTTAGCTCTAATGTTTGTGTTATTATGTGTTAAAGCCGAAACATTGTGTGTGTAATTTCAGTTCTCAAAGACTGTCCGCCTTAATTTCAATATCTGATAGATATTGTGAAACGTTTTTTTATTTTATTTTGCTAAAACAATTTCTAACAGACTTATATATCAATTGACATTGATATTTAAGACATCGCAATTTTTGAAAGTGGTATTTCTGGGGTTTTTTTCTTGTCACATTACGTTTTTTGAAGATTCTCTCAGGTTGAGGGGTAGCCGAGCAGAAGCTCAAAGCACCGTTTATTTCTTTATTAACTAATGCTTACACTCATGTTCATGTTTTTAACGGTATCAATCACCAAATACAAGGCACAACCATATTACATTCAGAAAGACAAAAGCAACTTTCATACTTATGTACACTATACTTCAAAACATGTGACATTTCACAAGACCACTATTTCACACTTGAAGCTCACAATCACGTTCTATCCAATCCATTCTTATTACGTTCTGTCCACATCCCTCTTGACCTATACCTACGCATTGAACAATGAATAACACTCTAAAGATAACATCTTATAATTGTAGGGGCTTAAACGATAGACTAAAACGACATGAGATATTCCATTTCCTTAAGAAAAAAAGATCATCAATATATTGTTTGCAAGACGTTCACTTCACTCCACAACTTGAACAAACCATTTAACAGGAATGGGGAAACAAACACTGTTACATTAACTCCAACAAAAGCAATGCGCGAGGTGTTGCCATCTTGGTGTCGAGTAACCTTGATTTTACAGTCGACGTAGAACATAGGGACGACGGTGACAATGTAATGGGATTAGAGATTACGATAAATGACTTTAAATTAGCCTTAGTAAATGTATATGGACCAAGTACAGATAATCCCGACTTTTACGAATACATTGACGAACTTATTAGAACATTTCAAACAGATAATGTATCGCTTTGTGGAGATTGGAATATTATCCAAGACTATCTTAAAGATTCTTTTAACTATAAAAATGTTAATAACCAAAAAGCAAGAGAAAGACTTCTCGAGCTTAAAGAAGAATTTGACCTAGTAGATCCTTGGAGAAACCTTAACCCTAATGAAAAACGTTTTACTTGGCGACAGCCTACCCCACTGAAACAAAGTAGACTGGATTATTTCCTCATATCACACAACCTGTTATCCTCTATTGTAAAATGCGAAATTGAACCAAGTTTCAAATCTAATCATCCTCCTATCTCAGTTACTATAAAAATGGAAAACCTTACGCGTGGTAAAGGGTTCTGGAAGTTTAATAACTCGCTCCTCAGTGATCCTGAATATGTTAAGTATGTGAAAAAAGTGATAAAAGACACAACAAATCAGTATAAAGTAAATAATGGACAAGAAATGGAATCTCATTTAAGTGATCAAATGTTATGGGAAATGTTGATATTAATGATAAGGGGCAATACAATCGCATACTCCTCTGCTAAAAAGAAAGAAAGAGAAACAGAGGAAAAGAATTTGAATGAAAATTTGAACAGAAAAACTTTGGAACTTGATTCTTCTACCGAAGAGACAGAAAAACGCGCTATTTTAAATGAAATCGAAATCTTGAATGTTAAATTAGAAGAACTAAACCTCATTAAAACTAAAGGGATGATGATAAGATCTAGAGCATTATGGGGAGAAAGTGGAGAAAAACCATCAAAATATTTCCTTAACCTTGAAGCAAGAAATTTCATTAATAAAGCCTTCATGCGTATTGAAACCAAGAATGGAAATATTGTTACAACCCAGCGGGAAATACAAAATGAGGTAAAATCCTTTTACGAAAAGCTTTATACTAAACAAGACGTCTCGAACGTCGATTTACACAATCTTCTAGATGATTATGACATTCCAAAACTATCAGACGAAACAGCCCAGACACTTGAAGGAGAACTTTCTTATGAAGAGGTTCTTTCAGCAGTTAAATCACTCAAAAACGATAAAAGCCCTGGACCAGATGGCTTTACTGCTGAATTTATAAAAGTCTTTTGGCTTGATCTAGGCAAATATCTTGTCCGTTGCTTGAATGAATCTTATAGACATGGTACACTGCCGATATCTTTAAAAAGGGGTCTAATCACCTGTATACCAAAGGGTAAAAAACCTAAGCAATTTGTTAAAAATTGGAGACCAATATCCTTGCTTTCTATTTTCTATAAAATTGGCTCCTTGGCAATTTCCAAAAGAATTAAAACTGTTCTTGACACGATCATAAACGAAGAGCAAAAAGGATTTATGTCAGGAAGATATATAGGGGAAATTACCAGACTTGTCTATGATCTCATAGAATATACCGAAAGCTACCAGATACCTGGTCTGTTATTACTCATAGACTTTGAAAAGGCTTTTGACACAATAGACTGGACATTTCTTGATAAGGCCCTTGAATTCTTTAAATTTGGAAACTCTATTCGAAACTGGGTAAAAACTTTCTATAGGGATATTGAAACTTGTGTATTAATAAACGGATTTGGTTCTGATTTCTTTAACATTTCAAGAGGCTGTCGACAAGGTGATCCCTTATCCCCTTACCTGTTCATCTTATGTGTTGAAATATTAAGTAACATGATTAGACACAACCCCAACATTCACGGCATTAAAATTGACAACATTGAATATCTATTAGCCCAATTTGCTGACGACACTACCTGTATCCTGGATGGCACCGAACGTTGTTTATATGCTGTTATGCAAACTTTAGAGCAATTTGCACGTTTCTCGGGACTGAAGGTAAATGTTGACAAGACAAGAATTTTATGGTTAGGAGCAAAAAAGCGATCGAGAATGAAGATATGCCCCCAGTGGAAGCTTAATTGGGATCAACATTCCTTTACCCTTTTAGGAATTCACTTTAGTCTAGATCTCGATGATATGATCAAAATGAATTATGATGAAAAATTCTTAAAATGCCAAACATTAATGAATATATGGTCCGCCAGAAACCTCACTCCTCTTGGCAGAAACACTGTGCTAAAATCACTTATTCTTCCAAAACTAAACCACCTCTTCTCGACACTCCCTAATCCACCTGAAAATGTCATTAAAGATTTCCAAAGTAAATGTTTCAAATTCATTTGGAAAAATAAACCTGATAAAATAAAGAGAAGCCAGGTTATATGCAATAAAAATGATGGAGGTTTCAAAGTTCCCAAAATAAAAGAGATGATTCAAGCGCAAAAGTTGTCCGTTCTCAGACGTTTCCATACGAAACAAACATCTTGGGCCAATCTAATGGACAAA
This sequence comes from Steromphala cineraria, assembly GCA_916613615.1. NCBI lineage: Eukaryota > Metazoa > Mollusca > Gastropoda > Trochida > Trochidae > Steromphala > Steromphala cineraria. The sequence goes on along the minus strand of OU744725.1, from coordinate 18,903,509 downwards.
AACTTGCCAAAAATGACATCCATTAGTATATTAGAACTTAATTGCCACCACTTGAAGAATGAAATAACCTCTAGTATCAGAAACCCGTTTTATGTAGATTTAGTTACATCTTGGCTTGAATTTGTAAAACATATCGCACCGCAATCGGATATAGATATTCCTAAACAAACAATTTGGCATAACTGCAACATTACAATTGGTAAAAAAAGTATTTATTACCCGAACTGGCACTCAAAAGGAATTCATTTTATAAACGATCTTTTGGATGACAGTGGTCTCTTTCTGAACTATATTGATTTTAAGAAAAAATATGACATCAACACAAACTTTATTCTGTATTATGGCATGATACAGTCAACAAAAACATACATCAAATCAACTGGATATTCAAAAATAATAAAAGTAGATTCACCAACGTTGCCTTTATATATACAACACCTTTGTAAAGAGAATAAAGGATGTGGACACTACTATTCAATTCTTACTGACAAACAATGCACAAAAAACCAACACATCAACAAATGGAATCTCGAATTGCAATGCAACATTCCTGTCCAGACATGGCGCAAATATAACATGATACCCTTTAGATGCACTACCCATACAAATTTACAATGGTTCCAATATAATATCCTTCACCATATCCTTCCAACAAATACACTATTATACAAAATGGGTTTTATTAATTCAGATCTATGTGATTTATGCTCCCGAAAAAAAGAGACTATGTACCATCTATTCTGGGATTGTGACTTTGTAAGACCATTGTGGACAAAACTGGAAGATTGGCTCAGAGAAAAGGCTCAAGTTAACATACATCTCGATAAAGAGAAAATACTCCTCGGCTTCCCTGACAGAAATAATGATCCACTAAATGCCTTTATCCTCATCTTCAAAAAAACTATTTTCGATCTTAAACAAAAAAAGCCGCCAACCTTCCAAACACTAGTCTATAAAGTTTATGATTATTATAATGTTACCAAATGTGCAGCTGAAATGTCAAATAGAATTGATACTTTCTTCAAATTCTGGTCATCATGTCATTTATTGTTTATGTAAACATGTTTGTGTGATTGATACCTATGTATTTCTGAAATAAAAATTTAAATAAAAAAAAAAAAAAAAAAATTCCTTTGGTCAAATATTTTTTACATTATCCGAATTTATGGTTCACACAAAGCTATTAATGGGTCAGTTATATTCAGAATAGGATTGATTGTTTTCTAAGAGGTAAATTAATTGGTGAGTTTTCGATTTACCAATGAACAAAATGCTTTTATTGAATTTAGGGATTTTGTTTAAACCATATGTCCAATGCTGTGACTTTTCTTGGATCAAAGGCTTACATTTCATGACTAAAGTTCAAAAGTCAAATTATTATTAATTAAATATTCAGTGAAATCAATAAAATGCAACATTCACATTGAACCTTTTAACTTAATGTGTTGATGTGTTACGTATATTTGCAAGCTATATTTCCCTGAATCGGTTAAAACTGTCTTTAAGTCTTTTCGAAATCTTTTACAAGGATTTGACAATTGTCAAAGTCAATGTATATGAACCTATCAATCAAGCTTTGTGTTTTTAGCTCATCTGGCCTGTAAGGCACAATGGGCTTATGGTATGGCATTGTGTCCGGCGTCCGTCCGTCCACCCGTCCGTTGCACATTTTCAACTTCTTCTTCAGAAGCATAAGGCCTAGAAAACTGACACTTTGTGTACAGACTCCTTAAGTAGTGGGGATTATAATTTATATTTTTTGTGGCCCTGTGGCCCCTTGTTAGGGCCATAAGGGCCACGCCCGTTAAATCTATTTTCATTTTCTTCTCCAGGCGCATAAGGCATAGAAAGCTGAAACTTTTTGTACAGACTCCTTGACTAGTGAAGATTATAATTGATAGCTTTTGTTGCCCTGTGACCTTTAAGAAGGAGGGGTTTACGTTTGAGATAAGATACAATTTACAAAATTACAAAAGCAGCTTCAATCACTTTCACAAGTACGATAAAATTGTCTTTACATGAAGAACACAATGTCCTTACATTGCAAAATAAGCTAACAGTTAAAATGTAATCCTTATATAATAAAAAGCAATATAAATACACTTTTGTGGTCCTATGAATCCTTACATTCTTAAAATGTGACAATGAAAAGGTCGACCATGCAGCTGACAAACCCTTACATCCGGTCCGGTATGCGATAACTCAATATCCCTAAACCTAATCATATAGTTTATAATTAATTGAAGCACCTGTTACTAGCTATAGTGTAACAGAACAAATTTCTTCTCAAGGAGAAAAAGGGCTATAAAGCTGAAACTTTGTGTACAGATTCATTCACTAGTGAGGATTATTATTTATAGCTAAAACCTATTTTCATCTTCTTCTATAGAAGCATTAAGCCTAGAAAGCTGAAACTTTGTGTACAGACTTCTTGACTAATGTTGACCATAAGGGCTACAAGGGCCACACCCTTAAACCTATTTTCATTTGCTTCTTCAGAACCAAAAGGTCTAGAAACCTGAAATCTTGTGTACAGACTCCTACTATTAAAGTTCTTTTTTTGTGACTCTATGGCCCCTAAAAAGGGCTTGGTGATCTTTTGGATCCTATGCCGTAAAGTATCAATTGAAATATTGAGCTATTTCTGTATTGGTTGCAGGTATTTGAAATCACATTACATATATACGTAAGTCTAGAATTGGCCACAGCAACATTAAATATGAAGCCTGATGAGCTGCAGAGCCAATGGCTCTATTTTGTTGATCAAACTCTGCAATCTTTCATAAATCACGGTAATGTTTATCATTCTATGCAGCAAACTGTAGTGCATGTCTTGTTCTTTATTGATTTATAAAAATAACAAAATAATGTCCAACCGTATAGTCTTTCTAACACGAAATGTCATTTCTATTAATTATTTTTATTGTATATATTTCAATCATAATTCATATATAGTTTAAAGGGCGATAGCACGTTTTTTGGACAATTTTATATTTCCAATTTTTCACTGATATTTGTACGTTAATGCTAATAACTTATATTACTTTGATAGTGTCAAAAATCTCATTACACAAACCAATCATCCATAGTCAGAGAACAAATTATAAAGATTCAAATAAGTCCATTGGCAGCAATTTTTGTGTGAATACCTTTAATTCAGTTGGTGTAGGAACAGGAATCGCATGGGTTAGCTTAACATTATATATTTGATTTGTTACTGCTTCATTTAGTTTAAAACATTGTCTTTTTTATTTAAATTGGAACCATTCATTTTCATTCTCCTGACATCACCTTTAATCCCCCCTAAAACATGCTACTGCCCTTACAATATAAAGGGCAGGAGCGCGTTTTTTTTTAAATTGTATATTTTCAAATTTTCACTAATAATTGTACGTTAATGTTATTGTAAATGTATTATTTTGATAGTGTCACAAATTTATTACTGCTTCATTTAGTTTAAATACATTGGCTTTCAATTGGAACCATTCTTTTTCATTTGCCTCACATAACCTTATATTCCCCCTACAACGTGCTACTGCCACTTTAACAATAAGTATTATTTTCAATATCAGCCCTTACCCTTTGTGTTTGATATTTTAAGAATTTTATTTATCGTCTATTCGTATCAATGACATGTTGTCATTTCCTGGCCTTCATTACAGTATAAACTTACAGTCAATCGCATTTTAAAAATCCATTTGTAGATATCTATAAGATAATACCATCTCACGAAAATTGAATCAATTGCATATTAAAAAGTTCACATCTATAGATGCAGCATTAATGGTTTTATACCAAAGTAACAAAATGTGAAAAAAATTATTTTACGGTATTATGATTTATCAAAATTTGTTTTTCTGTCGACGGGAACTGAAGAAATGTTTATCAAATAATGGTCATCTTTCCACTTATTTTATTTTATTTCTTTTATTTTCCATATTTACAAGTTACAGGCAAAATAATATTAATAATGACATGATATCAGGTTACAGGAAGGAATGGTAACAACAATGACATAATATCAATAACATAAATTGACTAACTACATTGACAATTATGTGCGTATACAATTTACGATTGTGTTTTCTTTCCAAATAACAAATGTAAAGTTGACCAATATTTAAAAAACATTTGTTCAGTGCCCGTTGAAAGGAACACGTATTTTGAGATATCATAATATCTAACAATTTCTGTCTTTAAATTATCTATTTTGGGTCTGAAGTTGTTAATGCTACAGCCTACATCTATAAATATACTGTTTGACTAATAAAATGATTTCGTTTACAGGGTTATTATTTTTCCCTTTCATTCCCAAAATAATGATTTTGTTTGTGAACTCTAGTTTCAACTGGACTGAATTTAGCCATGATTTTAAGTCTTTCCATAACCTAAAGATATGTTCGCATTCCCATAACAAATGATTTATTGTTTCTATTTCTGTATTGCAAAACTGACAAGTTAGTGAAGATACATACCCAATTTTATACAGAAGATGTTTCGTTGGAAGAATATTATGAATAATCCTGTATTGCAACCATTTTAAGTCTTTGTTTTGAGAGCATTTATTTGCAATGATGTTAAAAAATTTCCAATCATTTTCATCAAAATCACACTGTAGGACATTTTCCCATTTTGAAAAGCTTGGCAAGTGAACATATTTCGAATTCATGAGGGTAGCGTATAAATTTTTGCTTGCAATGATATTTTCAATTTTGGAAATAGTATACGGATATATTGGATCCGGTAGTTTCATTTTGAATTGTTTTACATTCAATGTTCGAGCGTATGACATAATTGCTCTTTTTACGGATTGATATGTTAAAAAGTTTGTTTTGATCGAGAATGATTCGGAGAATTCATCATACGTTAGTAGTCTTCCTTCTTTGTGCACTAGGTCATTCACAAAAATAACACATTTTCTTAACCATTCAGTATACATGAAAGGAACTCCATCTATTCTTATATCATCGTTATTCCATATAGCTTGACCTTGTATTTCTTCTTCTTTCATTATTTTCTTTTTTTTCAGCTAATAGGAACGCTACCCATTCTGATAATACATCTTTCCAAAAGCGATTGGTTAGGTTTGGAATGATAGATTTTGTAATGAATAAACTATCTGTCAAAAGGAAGGGAGTTTTAACATTTAGTTGATTCGTTAATACAGATTTCCATTTAAGATCGTTGCCGCTTAATCTTTTCATCCATTTTAATTTTTGTGCTGAAATAATCTTTTTAATATTCGGAGCTTTTATTACCCCATGCTCAGGATTTAACATCATAACATCTCTTTTTATCTTATCATGTTTGTTTCTTCTTCTTTCATTATTTTCTTTTTTTCAGCTAATAGGAACGCTACCCATTCTGATAATACATCTTTCCAAAAGCGATTGGTTAGGTTTGGAATGATAGATTTTGTAATGAATAAACTATCTGTCAAAAGGAAGGGAGTTTTAACATTTAGTTGATTCGTTAATACAGATTTCCATTTAAGATCGTTGCCGCTTAATCTTTTCATCCATTTTAATTTTTGTGCTGAAATAATCTTTTTAATATTCGGAGCTTTTATTACCCCATGCTCAGGATTTAACATCATAACATCTCTTTTTATCTTATCATGTTTGTTTCTCCAAATGAAAGTAAAGCATTTTTTCTGGAGTTTAACTATCGTAATTTGTTTTGGGGTTGATAGAGAAGAAAATAGATGATTAAGTTTTGGCAATAAGAGTGATTTTAGGACAGTGTTTCTTCCGTAAGGGGTTAGTGTACGAGCCGACCAAATATTCATCTGCCTTTCAATCTGCAGTAGTTTTTCATTGTACTCAACTCAACCATATTTTCAAGGTCAATATCGAAATGTATTCCTAGAAGAGTGAAGTCCGTTTGTGAACAATCGAAATTCCACTCTTTACACATCTTGTACCGAGAACGCTTTTTAGAACCTATCCATATCAGTTTAGTTGTGTCGATATTGACTTTTAGACCTGAGAAACGGGCAAATTGTTCTAAAGTATTTAAAGCTGCGTATAGACTTTTCTCTGACCCATCCAAAGAAAGAGTTGTGTCATCTGCAAATTGTGATAGTAGATATTCTATGTTTCCAAGTTTGATACCTTTGATATTCTTATTGTTTCGTATCATTATGCCAAGGATTTCTACGCACAGTAGAAATATATAGGGTGCTAATGGGTCACCCTGGCGGCAGACCCTTCCTATACTAAAAGCTGACGCGGCAAAGCCATTAACTAGCACTCTTGATTCAATATTATTATATAAGGTGTCTATCCATTGTGAAATGCTGGGACCAAAATTAAAAAACTTTAGGACATTCCTAAGGTAGTTTCTATCGACTGAGTCAAAAGCTTTTTCAAAGTCAATGAGGAGAAGGAGACCTGGTATTTGACAGGATTCGGTTTGTTCCATTAGATCATACATAAGTCTTGTTACCTCGCCTATGTATCTACCAGTGACAAAACCCTTTTGTTCTTCGCTAATTATATTAGGCAATATTTTCTTAATTCTGTTAGCAATTGCGGCTGCTCCAACTTTATATGAAGTATTTAGTAGTGAGATCGGGCGCCAATTTTTTAGGAATTTCTTTGGTGTATTTGCTTTAGGTATACACGTTATTAGTCCTTGTTTTTGGGAGATCGTTAGACTTGAGTTTGAATAGCCATAATTTAATGAATTAAGCAGAAATTCTCCTAAGTCATTCCAAAAGAACTTTAGAAATTCCGTGGTAAAACCATCAGGTCCTGGGCTCTTTTCATTGTTCATATTCTTAAGAGCACTTGTTAACTCACTCAGTTTTAAGATACCTTCCATATTATTTTTATCGTTTTCGTTTAAAACTGGAACTTTATAGTTTTTAAACATATCTTCTAGATTCACTTCACTATGCTCTTGAGCAGTGTACAGTTTCTGGTAGAATAATTTTGTTTCTTCAAGTAACTGCGAACTGTCCTTAATAACTGTTCCATCATTTCTTTCCAGTTCACTAATTGACGTATTAAGGAAGTTTCCTGACTCTAGCTTTTAAAAATATTTAGTTGTTTTTTTCTCCCTTTTCTATCCAATTCGCCTTTGATCTTACGAGCATTCCGTTTATTTTATTATCATTTATTTCTTCTAGCTCTTGTTTTGTAGCATTTATTTCTTCAAGAATTTCGGTTTTTGTAGTTTTGTCATTACTTATATCTAGTTTCGTCTCTAGCTCATTTAGGTTGGATTCAAGATTCTTCTCTCTTTTATTGATAATTTTCTTTCTAGTGGATGAGTAGTAAATTGTTTTCCCTCTTATCATGAGAAGTAAAGTTTCCCAGAGTAACTGGTCATTAATAACATATGTATTCTGTTGGTTTTCTGAAGTTTTATATTGATCTAGTATCGTCTTAATTGTGTCCTTCATGAGATTTACGTAAGTTCTGTCTTGAAGTAAGGAATTGTTAAATTTCCAAAATCCCTTTCCTCTGGCTAAAGTAGACATTGCTATTGAGAGCGAGATTATTGAGTGGTCGGAATTGATACTAGGTAGAATATCACAATTATTGACTGTTGGTAGTAGTCCATGCGAAATAAGAAAAAAGTCTAGTCTCGCTTGTTTAAGTGGCGTGGGCTGCCGCCAGGTAAAGCGCTTAGTATCGTAATTAAGACCACGCCACGGGTCTTTTAAATCAAATTTGTCAACCATTTCAAAAACTTTCTCTCGTGAATTGGGATGTTTATATGTTTATAGTTATATGTATCTAGTTCCTTATTGTTAATCACATTGAAATCGCCGCATATCGATATCTCATCACTATCATAATCAGCGACGATGTCTATGATGTTTTGAAAGAAATCTGGGTTGTCCTCATTTGGTCCATATATGCTAATAATTGTATAAGTTTTCTCGTTTATCAAGACTTTGATAGCGACATAGTTTCCAAAATCATCTTTCTTATTATCAAGTCCTTTGAACTCAAAGTTATTATTGAATAAGAATCTTTCCACTTATTGTTTAGAAATAGTCCTGTTCTGCTCAAATAATGAGATTATCAGCCACCTGTGGATCTGTGTACTTGTTCATATAAAGTTTATTTTGCCTATAACACAAAATATGCAGAAAAAAGTTTTTGTATGAAGCTATGTATCTCTTTTTTTTAAATGCATCTCCGAAATTTAGAGATCCCAAACATAAAGTTTCTTAATCTGATTTTCCTTTCTGTAAAAGCAATTGTTTCCCTTTCAATGTTCAACTAAAGACCGACTTGAAGGTCAATATATCACTAACAGTTGCAATATTTGTTCATCTTGGAAGCCGCTCCTGTGTACGTGAACAAGCAGCATACATACATTTGTCTCTGTCGCCATTAGACTAACTGCAGTAGACAAGAGAGAAGACTGACATTCAGCAAAGATTGCTTCATAAACACATTGTTTATTTGAGAAATAGGACATAGAAAACACTGTACAGGTCATTAAAACGTGAATGACATAATAACACCTCATCACCCTAAATAACCTAATTGCCTATATGCCTGAACACATTGGAAGTGCTGTTTCTGCATGTTAGCATTGATTTAGGATAGAGTATGGGGTCTACTTGTTATCTAACAATATAATGGTATGTTCGGTATAAGCTTATGTAATGACAACTACTTTTTCTTCATTAAACTCTTTGAATCGTTAAGAGCTTGATTACATACATTTTGCCTTGATCTATTATATGGTGTACACGGAAATACCATTTTTTAGCGTCTTACCAAAACCACTAAGCTAATAATATGTCTTATTTAATCAATAACAAGTAAATTATAAATCATTTTAACGAAGGAACCAAGCAGCATTAACCTGTGTTTATTTCTTATTTTCTGTATTAGTGTTGTTGGCAAAAAATTTCAACAACAAAACATTGATCATGAAAGTGAATTGTCAAAAGAAAAAGAAAACTCGGCTGAGCAAATGACATTAAGCAAGTGGTTACGGTTACACAGCAGTCAAAATAGTGTTCGATCTCAAATAAGGACAGTGATGGAGTCCATAAATTTATTAAATTAAAATCATGTTATATGATCTCGAAATGTTTTGGCCTGTACACATAACAATATGGGTTATCAAATCCCCGCTGAGCGTGGTCATCAATAGTCTTCCTAACCGCTAAGTGTTAATTAATGCTGCTGGAAGCATTGCCAAACTATTCGGCATCATTCCCCTAGCCCCCGTTCCTCTAGCCCCCTGTTGTTACAAGCCACTAATTAGTTCCTCTGGCGACTCGACTGGCTGTTCCATTGACTGAGTTCAGAGGGTGGAGTCAATTATTCCTATGGTACCCTGAAATTCCTGCAATCTTTGATATCACCCACCACCCTCAAACTGGTTCATTGCAATACTCTATTAAATATCAGTAGAACATCAGTGAGGCGAGGCACTTCACATATCATGGATTTTAGTTGACGTTAAAACCTCTTTAAGTCTTAACATTGAATGAACATGTTCTAGAGATAATGCATGAACATGAACGAGTCGTCCCAAATTCATGTTTTATTGACTCTAGTGAATACAACTTTCGTCTTTGGAACAAAATTTAATCACAAAGGACCCAAGCTAGGAAAATATGGGAGATTCAGAATATGTTAAAACTGCTTAAATGAAGACACATACGTGTACACACATGCACTTCATTTTAGACAACTATCATGTCAAGCGAATTGGATACTGTATGTGTAGGATCAAAACCGAGCCAGAGGTGGTGTTGATAATGTAAGCCCGCGGCAGAGGGAAATTGGAAAGGGCCGACAGGCCCGCCTCAAATTCCCGAGGCTGAGGGCTTACATTATCAAACAACATCGAGGGCGAGGTTTTGATCTAACTTATGAACCGATATAAACCGTAATAACAAAATAATTTCAATAATAAGTATAAACATGGATTCATTGATTTTTACTGGTAGGGAATCACCATGCGCAAACGGAGAGCACATCCGCGCCCTGCACGTGCTTTGCGCTCGCTACCCAAGCCCTGAAGTTCACATGATTGTCACTGTGGAAAATACGTCATTGTTCTCGTGGGCCTCTATAGCCGAGTTGTCAAAGGCGCCAGTTTAGTAAGCGAATGGTGCAGAGTTCGGAACCAGGCATGCGAACGTTATGTTTGTGATTTGTCAAAAATGTGTTATTTTGTGCTGGTATTTATTCGAAGAAGGACTTTGAAACAAAGTATTTCAAAACGTGTATAATCCCAATCAAAATAAATTTCCGATGAATTCTAGAGAAAGCTCTGGTGCGTTCGCATGCCTGGTTCCGAACTCTGCACCATTCGCTTACTAAACTGGCGCCTTTGACAACTCGGCTATAGAGGCCCACGAGAACAATGACGTATTTTCCACAGTGACAATCATGTGAACTTCAAGGCTTGGGTAGCGAGCGCAAAGCACGTGCAGGGCGCGGATGTGCTCTCCGTTTGCGCATGGTGATTCCCTACCAGTAAAAATCAATGAATCCATGTTTATACTTATTATTGAAATTATTTTGTTATTACGGTTTATATCGGTTCATAAGTTAGATCAAAACCTCGCCCTCGGTGTTGTTTGATAATGTAAGCCCTCAGCCTCGGGAATTTGAGGCGGGCCTGTCGGCCCTTTCCAATTTCCCTCTGCCGCGGGCTTACATTATCAACACCACCTCTGGCTCGGTTTTGATCCTACACATACAGTATCCAATTCGCTTGACATGATAGTTGTCTAAAATGAAGTGCATGTGTGTACACGTATGTGTCTTCATTTAAGTAGTTTTAACATATTCTGAATCTCCCATCTTTTCCTAGCTTGGGTCATTTGTGATTAAATTTTGTTCCAAAGAGGTTTATCCGGTAAAAGAAGAACCTAATAGAACAATAGAGTGACGTCACTGGAGGTTTATAAATTTAGTTATATACCTCAGCAACCAACTATTATTTTGAGCTATCATCAGATGTAGTTCATGTTGATAATAAGTATCATTTATTTCAAATCTGTTCAAAAGATTGTCAATACAAAGGTATACAGACATAGTTCTAATAGAACCTGACGATGTTGTCCTTTATTCACTTAAGTTTGGAACACGTTGACTAAAACATAGTCATATAGCAAGATAATCGGTAAATCAAACTACAACAAAAGTTGCTTAGAACGGAAATTACAGAAATAAAAATTAGAAATCAGATTTTCAAACGAAGCTTTAATATAGAATACCTTCTTTGAAATTAATTTTCAACGCATCATTGCCTTGAGACGGCGTAAATGAGACAAAAGACCTCTTTTCTCTTAACTCTCTTATCTCGAATGGAAAAGGATTTCCAAAACAACAGAAAGATAACGTATATTTCTAAACATAGAAACTGAGTTAGGTTAACTTCATAAAACATGATGTAACCATGTTTCAGAATAACTACTAATGTATATATTAATCAATGTATATTTTGTATAACGACCTTGGTTAGCTTGTTGTGAGTGCCTATGTAAGAAATATAATCCTTCTTAAAACTAACAAAGTCAAGCTATCGTAACATGGACTTCCTCTTAAACTTGTATTCACGGATCCTCGTTCTCTGCACTGTCTTACCCAGATATAAATCTAGTTTAACCAATGGTAAAGTTGCTCATATGTCAAGGCTTTTAGAAAGCAAAATATTCTTGCAGCTGCTTTATGGCTATAGTTTATTAATCATCTCGTGATAGTATACTAGTGAGAACTTATCCTTTTAATATATAGATGGTTGTAAATGGATATCAATACAAGTCTTTGTGGTCATATGTGACTTACAATAATTTTGTTGATTTAGTCACAGTCTTAGACTTTTTTTACTTGTCAAAGTTAAACATGGCATACATTTCGGGTTTTAAAAAGATTATCTTCAACAAAGAGTGACATTAAACGATTTAAACATAGATGTTTTCTAGAGTCAACGTCAGTGAAGGTCGTAGGTAGTTTGAAGAAGGCACAACTTATTTAAAACACATCCTTGCACCCTTTACATTGCTGTCAAAACGTAGACAGACAGACAGACAGACAGATTGTTTATTAGCGTCTCACCATATGTACATTAATATATATATATATATGAAAAATAAAAATAAAATCATAAATGGACATACGTATTGTATGCTGTTAGGGATGACAAGTCTTGTTTGCTTTGTACATACATGTGTTTTCTGTCTGGACCTATTCAAATGAGTTAGAGCACATCGCGTCTATATAACACAGTGCAATCCAGGTGGACTCAGCTACAACAAAATGTGAGTATAGTCGCTTAAGCAACCAGGAAGTAAAAGAGACACACAGTAATTTATCATTTTGTATGTACATTTATGTGAACGAGACAGGTACACTTATGCTTTGAAACAACATTTGGAAGTTTATGAAGATGTTCGCCAGTATTCGTGTATTGATTATATATGTGATTCTATACCTTCAGGTAGGTTGAAACAATTTTACAGTGCTTAAATCATATGTCTAACATTTGGTTTCAGAAAGAGTTGCTTTTATATTTAAACAGTCAAACTTTAGTTAACTTTTAATATCTGCAATCGGGCACATGCAACTCGATGGAAAGTTGTCTATTTCAAATCATATACAGTACACTATAATTGTTCACTAAATTACACAGATAACTATAATAGTTCAATAAATTACACAGATAACTGTTGAGCACAGTGGTGTAGTGGTGAGCAAGCTTGCCTTTCACGCCAGTCGAATCCCGTTGGAGACACCAAAAATTTGTGACTTGGGTCTCATTTTGTGTTGTGTACCTGGGCAAGACACTTAATCCACATTGCACTCAGTTCACCCAGTTGTACAAATGGGTACCTGAACAAGGGGGAAGTATGAACCTATACGTTCGCGCGGAGCGCTTGTTAATCGGCGGCACCGAAAATATTATCCCTCCAGGGTAATAATACTCATGGCGCTTTGTCATGGATGTATGCGCGGTATGAGAAAGCTATTATCATTATTATCAGCAGAGAAATGAAAAATGTGACTTATAGAATAGCTCTATTCTGTTACCTATAGTGTTCATATTTGTTTATTCAAATATATTGCTTACAAATAATTCATGCCGCTGCTTTGAATATTGCGTTTCACGTATCTTTTTATATGTATAAGCATTCTTTGTGTATATCATACAATCACCTTCATGTCTATTTCAAGGATAACGGAATCCAAATCAAGTCCTTAGAACCCAATTTCGTAACTGATAGAATGTGATATATTGACAACGTAGTGGACATTAAATACAAAACCTTTACATGAACATCTGTTCACAAAAGTTTATTTCATTACATTTGTAAGTAGTAAAAGTTTCAGTGGATGAAGAAAAAACACGTTTCTATTCTAAAATGAAATATGAGAGGCGTATTTATTAAAACATCATGAAATAAGGAAGTGTACTTGGGTTCAAACTGTAGGAGAGTTACTATTTTAGAGAACTGTTCTTTCATGATATTGTTTCGCAAAAAAACGATACGATACAATGTTAATCAATAGAGATCATTTTGATTGACATGTTGCGGAAATATTGTAGGTTTAATGAATTATTGTCGTCAGCAAAGGATCAAAATTTTCATATAGCTACCCTGTGCCTCTAAGGCGGAATTTATAATCAATTCGTGCTTAAAATATATCTGCCTCCTGTATAAAACGTGTAGATAAGACTCATTTACAAATTAAAGTACTTTGTTAGGAAAATTTACAAATTCTTCAAATGATGGTTATACATATGTACGCTTCCTTATAACTCAAAGAATGCAGGTTGTCATGAATATCATCGTTGTCAGCATGGATAGTTAAGTTAAGTGACGTAGATGTCGTTCTCCCTTAATCTTTCAAATTTACAGTTATAGGTCTATATTGCATAGTTTTGTTTCCTTATTTGAAACATGTTTTATATGTCTTTATTTTACAGACTAACGTTGAAGCATCACTAGGCAATGATTGTACAACCGACCCCTCTGTATGCGATACAACCAACAATGAAATCTGTACCGGAGTGTGTATCTGTGATAATGGATACTATGAAAGTGGAACATCTTGCGCCTCGAGTAAGTTATATAAGCCACCAAGTTTGCTATCTATTTTTCAACAAAGTTAGTTTTACTACGTGCATAGTCAAAGTCCACTTTCTATATCAAATAACTTGGACAAGCAAAAACCCGCATAAATTTATTGAATATTGTCCAACGTGACATATTAATAAGGAATAAATGAATTTTGGTAAGCTGCTAAAACTTGTCTTATGTTGATTGTATTTCATGTTTTCCTCAAAACTTGTAACCTAAAATTATGTTATTAGTTTATTTAACTTTATACCGCGATGTGTATGGATAAGGAAGTGTCAAATATTTAATTTTTGATAATCCCCAGATGCAATTGCATGTGTAAACATGTAATATAGTTGATAGATGTGTGTTATGATTTACTGTGAACTAACTTTATCATATCATTCATGCACATTTGAACACGTCATTTTAAAGTGGAGTAAGAAACTTATCTTTATCAATAAGATCATATCTAGTCATGTAGTGTTAACCCTTTATAAGGTTCCAAATCTGCCAAAGTATTTCTTAACAAGAAAATGGCAGCGAGAACCCATGAAACTTTGAAACCACCATGAAGCGCTCATAAAATCCTTTGAAAACGCTGTCAATTTACTGAAAACAATTTAATAATATACTACGCAACATCAAATGATGCTAAGAAATTGTGGTATTGGCGGGTATGGAAAAATTGATGTATGGTTTCTCAAACCTTAACAATTTACCAAAGTGTCATGCATTTGGCATTTATGGATCTTGATTAGCACGTCCACCATGAACATTAACTAAGAAATGCTCAGGTAAAGTCAAAAGACTATTTTGAAAAGTCCTTTTTTTTGCATCATTAGGACCCCATTGTAACGAGGACAGTTTTTCATTTTTGGGGATGGAATAAAATGTCCAAGCTTTCTTTAAATAATTGTTACGGCGTTAAGTCCGAGACATGAAGAATAGAGTCAATAGTTCTTAAGATATAAGCGATAGAAAATAGGACATGACACTTTTTACTGAGTCTTAACTTAGTCTTAGTATATTCTCGTAAGACAAAAAGTATATGCTATGACTATTGTATGAATTGAAGTGCATCCATTTTTCTTTTAAAAAACTGCGTATTGGCATCACATATATATCGTAATTCACCGTAAATGCTAATGGTAATTTTTATAAAGTTAAATAAGTTTGCTCTCAGTTGTCAGTTTGCTCTCAGCTGTCAGTTTGATCTCTTTTTATCTGACTTACTAAACATCTTGAATGTTTATCTTATTTCTTTTCATTAGTCTTTTCGCAAGTCCTTGGTTGTTTTGAGTATCTTGATGCAGTCCAATTGATATGAACAAAAGGATTAGATTATACGGTTCAAATCTAGCTAGTTTGTTGTAAGATTTCTAGAGCTGTTACAATGATTTTGATCATCATATGAAATTCAATAGGGTAAACGCTCGTATTTTGCATATTTAAAATTCTTTAGTTTCAACCTTTGTATACTAAATGTCAATGAAATAGGGAATCGATAAGGACCATATGGAAAATGCTGATACTGCTTTTGAAAGATAATTTTTAAGTCAACTATTTTAAAGGGGCAGTAGCACGTCTTTTGATAATTTTATATTTCAGATTGTTCACTGATAATTGTAAGTTATTGCTAAATGTATTATTTTGACAGTGTCAAAATCTCAAAACACGTGCACAAACCAAACAACCATAGTCAGAGGACAAAGTATGAAGATTCACATAAAATTCCTTGGCGGCCATTTTGTCCGAACACCTTTAATTAATTTTGTGTAAGAAAAAGGAATAGCATGACTTTACGTTATATATTTGAATTATTACAGCTCCACTGGGTTTAAAAACATTGTCATTCAATTGGTAACATTTATTTTCATTTTCCTGACATCACCTTATAATCCCCCTAAAAACGTGCTACTGCCCCTGTAAAGAGCATTGTAATAATGTAGTTATTTCACAATTTAAACGAGTTTTGTGGATTCAAATGTTCAATATACATTTTTATCAGTTAATCTGTTGTAAAACGTGTCTTTTGTCCTTAACTAACAGTAAGGTTATTTTTGAAATATGTTCATCGCCTTTATTTCAATGTTTTTTGCCTTTCAGCTGCTGCTCTTAAGCCAACTACTTTGACCTCTCCATCACAAACTCACACTGAAGTATCTCTAACCTGGATACCCCCTGTTGCTACTGGTTTCATAAACAGCTACGTCATCAACTACAATACACAGGGTGGATCTCTACAGACATACAACGTTGTTGGACAATCTACAGCTGCGACTGTCCCTAATCTGAGTCCTGGAACAACCTACAGCTTCACTGTTGTCAGATCAATCACCAGATACGGACGTACTCAGACTGTACCTCCATCTGATTCAACATCTGCAAAAACTAGTATGTACAACATTATGTGCTTACTTACATGTTTAGATTTAATCATTGACATTGGTACACATTTATATGACTTTATTTGTTGCTATTTCTGTTTGGTTGAAATTATAATGTTTTCGCTTGTATGTTACGGCATATAAAATCACAAGCTGTGTAATTGTTAAAACTGACACAAGATTATCAGATAGTACAATTCTCATTCAAGATTTTATCATTAAACGAGTTTAAAGATGAAACAGTTATTATAGAGAGAAATGATAATAATAAGAAAAAGGTTGTATGATAAAAGGTTATGTCATGTAAGTGACATAAATGATTCTAATTGAATGACAATGTATTTGAAACATGAAGCAGTAATAAAACAAAATAAAATGTTCATAAAAGTTCAGCCCTGCGATTCTTTTTTCTTACACAAAACAAATTAAAGCATCCTCTCCCAACAGAGGCAGCTCAGTCATACCCAAGATTTAGCCTCTGTTCTATTACGGCTAATACGTGGGATAGAAAGGTAGAAATCTGATTTGAGGCAATCGAAGTTAGTTGTGCAATCAAGTGGTCATTCGCAAAACCTTGGCCATTTCCGTGTGCTTCGGCAAAGTTATCGTTGAAATTTATTATTTGGTGAAATAGTAAACTAAAATCTATCATAAAACAAATAATAATTTACTCAATTATGAAACAGTTCCTTTCTTATGAAAAACCCTATCCATATCTGATTTTCAAATATTTTCCCTCTCACACTGTTAATGAAAATAAACATAAAAGCATGATATGTTCCATGAAATGACTTGACTGAGAAGGCAAGATATTTGCCAACAGTTGCTAAAAAGAATTCATTCGGCATTGCAGTCCAAGAAAGCATAGTACTAGTTGCAATTTGTAAGTAATTCTCGTCACTTTGTCTTTTTTAACCTAATATTCATATCAGCTCTCTTCCCTAGCCCTTGAATTCATTGCATCTGTCATCTAGAGTTTTAAATTTTCTTGCAACTATCTTCTTAAGCCCTTGGATTCATAATAATTTCTACTTAAGCCTTTGAATTCATACCAAATTATTTCTTAGCCGTAGCGTTTGTGTTAGGGTTAGAGTTGTTGTCTTAAGCTGCGAGTTTGTCTGATGTCTTCGTTGGCCCAAGGCATTATGAATAGTAATCATGTGTTACATATTTCGTTGATTCTCATCAATAATAAATCATGATAGAGACTATTGAATGTTGAACACTCTGCCCCAAGAAATCAAGAACTCTCCCTCAGTTGAGTCTTTCAAGACAAATCTCAAAACTTTCCTCTTCCGACACGTCTATGCTCAATATTTGTAGCGCTATGAGCAACTGCCATGCAGATGGACTATAGCGCAAAATAAGTGCACTTATTATTATTATTATTATTTATTATTCTTTGAATAAACGTTGCAAACCTTTTCAATCTCATGTTTATTTGAAGGAATGGTATACAAGGGAATTAAAAGTGTAGATTGAATTACTTACTGACAAAGTTGCAGAGGTATAATGCAATTAAGTACATGTCGAAAAACACAATTCTGCTTAGCTGAAAATATCTCATTAAGTGCAATATGATCACACAGAATAGGGTAGCTTCGGCAGCTTGCCAGTTGAAAAACAACCTTGGAATTGTAAATCCGCCACGGATTAGGCATGCCATGGTTTCGAGTCTTGCACATATGTAGTTTATTATCAATAAGAAATTAAAATTTCAGTATTTTTGTGACATTTCCCTAAACTAATATAAGCAGATCGTGGATCGGAAAGGACATAGGCCTTAAATGTATAACATGAACTGAACATATTAAAGGGGCAGTAGCACGTTTTCAGGGGCAATATAAGGTGATATCAGGAACATGAAAATTAATGGTTTCAATTGAAAGACAATGCATTTAAGGGGCTCCATTTAGTTTAAATACATTGTCTTTCAATTGGACCCATTTATTTTCATTTTCCTAACCTCACCTTATATTCCCACTAAAACGTGCTACTGTCCCTTTAAACTAAATGGAGTAGTAATAAAATACAAATATATAACGTAAAGTTTAGCCATGCGATTCCTTTTCCTTACACAAAATGAATTAAAGGTGTTCACATAAAATGGCCGACCATGGATTTTATGTGAATCTTCATACTTTGTCCCTTTGCCTTGGATAATTGGTTTATGTAATGAGATTTTTGACACTATCAAAATCATACATTTAGCATTGACGTTCAATTATCAGTGAAAAATTATAAATATAAGATTATCAAAAAAAGAGTCTTAGTAAATCTAGCCTCAAAATTATCCGTTTCACTTTATCAGTATATGAGGGAAACGGATAATATTACATGTAGGTCTACCCTGTCACGAAACATGCTACTGAATGAATTTTGTTATGACATTTAATCTCCTGTACCAATATTGAATACAAACAATTGACGTAATGGAGTACTTCAATTTTCAAGATAATGTGTCAAACCAATAAGATTTGTAAATGCCTCTAAAGTATGACTGTATTTTCAGAGCTGGACTATGGATATTCCTGTAATGTTCAAGCATCAGAGTGCCGGGTTGATCTCACGTGTATCCAGGAGAAATGTCTCTGTGCTGATGGACAATACTATGTCAACGGAGGCTGCCTGAGTAGTACGTTACACGTTCATTTTAAGAAATAAGAAATGTCTTTATGTCTTAATGTATAATGTTAATGAATGTACAGGCAAAACAGTAACAAAATGTACATTAAGCCGGTTGTGATATGACCATAATCATGATATATCCTTACGGTTTTATTATTGTTTTATTAAGTCATTACAATAAGTTCCTGCTTCTTATAAGTATAATAAAGACGATGTGTAATTACATGTAGAGCATTGGTAATCGTTATTAAACACTAACGAAAATATATCTTGAAAAGACAACATTAGATTATATATTATTCAGTTTTCTAAATTACAGCTACATCACTTCAACCAACAATTACCAGCACACTTCCAACATCAACCAGCAGTGTAACTATCAACTGGAACTCTCCTCCAGCTACTGGGTATATCAACTCCTATGTTATCAATTACTTGGAGGTGGGAACTACAGTTGAAGAGACCAGTCCAGTATCAGGAGATGTTTCTACACACCTTGTGACAGGACTCACAGGTGGGACGTCCTACACCTTTATAGTGGTCAGATCCATCACCAGAGAGGGAAGGACTCAGAAAGTCCTTGACTCAGTGGGATTTGTAGGAACATCAGATAGTATGAACTTTTCAATCTCCTTCATTTTTGTGTTGGGTTGCTATCTGTTATTGACTGTATTTCTACACTATGCTTTCTATACATATGAACGAACTATATAACAGAGCTGCGTGGGTTATTTGTAAAAATAGATTGTGGCTTGAGTGAGGTGACGCTTTAAACTATATCTGTCAGAACCAAGGAAACCAACAATTAGTAACAATAAGTGATCATGCAAACTAACAGGCAAATAAAATTGTATTCATTTTTACAATTTCGATTACATTAAACATTTCTAGGAATTACAGTGAAACGTATTGCACATAGCTAGAGAATGACTAAAGCCGGACATTATCCAATGTCAAACAGAATATACAATTTTAGTCAATGATTGGAAATGATTGCATTTTCAGGTATCCACCTTTATAAGGTGATAATTTCAATCTTAATGTCGTATGTTACATCCTCTTGTGATAATTTTATATACTTGTACAAACCTCCCCATGAACTCTAGTTGTTGAATATAATTTTCTTGCAAACTATCAATTTGTCTATTTTCCATTAATTGCACAGGAAAATGTATATCTTAAACATAATGAATGATAGCTATCATAAAATTGAAAGCATGTTCTCTGCTAAGCCGTAATGTATGTAAAATCTTATCCCTATGAAGCATTTTTACAGAAATCAACTATGGCGATCCTTGCGTATCGAAGGGCACCTGTAAGAACCTGAACACAGACTGTTATGCCTCTACCTGTAGATGTGACCCTGGGTATTTCTGGAAGGATACAACATGTCTGATAAGTAAGATATTTCATTTTATGATCGCAACGAGACCTTGACATCTGTTCTTAAATGCATCGTCCGTAAGAACCAATCACTAATTGCTCTTCAATACGAATATAACTTTTAAAATTAAACACCATAACCTATTGTTTCAGATGCTAACCTCATACCGGGTAATGTAAACACTGAGACACTTTCCACTACACAACTGCGAGTCACCTGGACAGCGTCTGCATACCCTGACGTAGTGATTGGTTACCTGGTAGAGTTATCTCCTGCTGTCTCCTCTGAGAACATCGTCATCACTGGTACTTCAGCCACCATCTCGTCCCTGACTCCAGGAGAGAGATACATGGTTACAGTGAGCTCCAGGAGTAGCTACTTGGACAGGGGAGAAACAGCTGCAGCTGGAGTTAAAACAGTGAAAATGAGTTAGTACAAAGATAAAAACATGTCTTCTTCATTACAAGTATTTTTGTTGCATTTAACGAGGTATATTACATTGCACCCATTGCAGAATAACTGCAGTTATGTTCGAAAGTAATCCAATGGATAATGTCACTTTTGAGTAATCTTTATGGTCAGTGCCATGCTATATTACGTTGAATATAATTAATTCATGCATAAATGTTTTAATTCTCTCTGATTTGCAATTCAAATGTACACTAATGCATAATCATATACAAAAAAGAGATTCAATGGAATGAATGAAAAAAATGATAACATCAATTGAATATACTCAATGACTTGTGTGAGTTGACACGAAATCACATTTGGTTGTAAAACAGATTTTAGTTTATGTTTGTTTTATTATCGAAGGATCTGTCAGTTAATTGCTAGTGATTCAAACACTTTCAACCTTTGCAATCATGTTGTTTGCCTATAAATAGAAGATACAACTTCACATTTAGTTTGTTGTTTTATCCATCAGAGTAATATTTATGTAATGTTTAAATCTCATCAAACGTGTTTCTTTCACAAGTTTCCAGAGCCTCTACGACATTACACATATGATAATAGATAAATAACTGTTTCAGAATCATCCACAACTTCAGGGTTAACACCAGCAACTTCCCTGATGGCACCTGTAGCAGAGATACACTTCCACCAGGCTGATGGACGGGCTGACTCCTACGCTGTCACTTTGACTGGGAATGGGTATAATCGTGTGGAAACAGCTACTGGAGGATCATTATCAGCAAGTTTCCCTGGTGTATTAGCTGGTTTGTATTACGATCTCACAATCATCACCAACAGTTATGACGTGTCCAGTGATCCCTTTACACAGAGGATACGAGTAAGAGCTGAGGGTGACTATTCAATTTATCACTCAACTCTAAGAAACATTTTGGCATGAAATTGTTGATGGAGAACTGTAAGGTAATCTCAACTGTGGGACATTATCAGAATGATGGTTATTGTATCCTTTTATCTGTCTTAAACCTTTGGAATTATACCTTGCCATCTTACTACAGTATTATTGAGTTACGCAACTGAGTCCATGTATGTTTGCCATAGTATATCAAATTGCCAAACAAATATTTTAACCAGTAAACATGACACTCAGACTTACTACATATAATGTATATGAAACTAAACCATCATTTATCAGATATAAAACCATGTCATTTACAAAGACCAAATGATATACCTTTAATCATTTTTCTCCAATAAACTGCAAATGTGGCATGCACGCTTAAGATTGTTTGTAAAGTTTGAAAATTTAGGAAAATTTGAAGGCTTCATTGAACAAACGCATTCATGAAAAACTTCCCAATGCGATTTATTGATTTTCACTGCTCTTTCTCCCCAAAATGCCCACTCATTATCACATGTCATCTTAATGAGTACTCAGTTAAGGAGAGATTGGACGACTAAAATGATAAGTTTACAATATCGTTTTTGAAATATGTGACAATATTAAGGAGTCACCATACAATTTCAAGAGTTATCGCCATCAGGCCATTTCCCATTTCGTAACCATTGTTATAATAAAACTTACTGTTTCCTAAAATAAACCTTGAATCATATCAATTGTATCACGAATTAATTTCAGGGTGTTCAGCGAGTCCATATTTTGAAAATGATGACAATGTTAACGGAAATACGGCATTTTTATTACAATTTTCATGTATTTTAGTTTTTTTAAAATATGCACTTATTTTATAGATATTGCTAAAATTGAAATATGATGTGCTCTGTCCATTTAAAAAATAATGAAAGTGCGTCACAGAATGTTTTTTGATACAATAACGTCGTTTTTGTAATACCTATTAAAAAGTGAAAACATTTTCAGTAGAACTTTGACAGTTCATGTTGTAGTTATAAACAGAAATTGCTAAAACAAAGACCGCAAAATTGAAATAACAACTATCATTTGTCTACAAAGGACAAATGAAGTTGTCAGGGATTTATGTTATGCCTCGAAAAAAAATTGTTGATATCGCCATAACGGCATGTTGTAAAATGACAGTAAAGAGGCGTTATGCTGAATATAAGCATTGATCTCAGTGTCCGAATCAGCCTTTGTGGGAGGTAAAGTATTGTATACTATTGTGTTAAAGGAGTATGCCAAAATGTTATCGCAAAAGCTCGATGTTTGGGACCCATCTTTTCCTAAGTGTTTGAATAGGTGTCTTCCTGGCTTAGTGGTTAAACTTTTTCCTCTTTAGTTTTTACACAAAATTAAGGGTTTAAACATCCTGTCTCAGGGGACGAACGTTGCGCTAACTCCACTAAACTGTACCCTGGGCTCAGAAGCTAGATTCGCTTGCGTGGCCCGACTTAGGATGTAGCAAATCAAATTGTTTTCTCGCCACCTTCTCGATAAAATTTCAACGAGAAAATGATTTGATTTGCCATATTCAAAGTCGGGCCGCGCGAGCATAATCTAGCTTCTGAGCCCAGCGTACAGATTAGTGGAGTTAGCGGAACGTTTGTTCCCTGAGACAGGATGGGGTTTAAAATGTTACATGTTTATGTCATTATTCGTAGTAAGGTTTATGATTAAACCGACTTTTACTTATATCCAAGGAGACAATACCATCCTGCAGAACTAGTCATAGACATTTATGTTAAACCGTTTAACCTTGTTCTTGACACTGGTGTATTCCTAGATAAGTGGCTTACATGTATCATCAAACCTATCTATAAAACTATAGGCGACCCGAAAAAATCCTGGAAATTATAGACCTGAGCTGTTTTGGAAAAGTTTTCACTTCTATTTTAAACAATCGATTGTATAAATTTATCGAATCAAACAGAATTTTCTCTGAAGCTCAGGCTGGTTTTAGAAAAGGATATCCGCCAACAGAACATATTTTCACTTTGTTTCATCTTTCGGAACTATTAAGATGCCGCAAAAAGACATTATATTGCGCATTCTTCGATTTCCAAAAATACCATCTGGAGATCAGGACTCTGGCAAAAACTCTTTCAAAATAACATATCTGTGAAATGCTTTAAGGTCATTTTTCATATGTATCAAAATATAAAATCATGTGTTTGCAACGGCGGTAATTACTCTTACTTCTTTTTATGTAAACAAGGTGTCCGTCAAGGCGAACATATGTCCCCAATTTTATTTTCAATATTTCTAAATGAACTTGAAGACTCTCTAGCTGCAGATTCATGTTGCGGTCTACAACTTATACCTGACAATTTTCACAACTGCCTAGACTCTTTTTGCATGGTTATATGCGGATGATACTGTGCTTTATCCTCAAACCCTAATGATTTGCAAAATATGTTAGATTCTTTCAGTAGTTATTGTAATAAATGGAAACTCACTATAAATATCTCCAAATCCAAACTGCATTTCGTTGCATCTAAAAAGGAATACAAAAGAAGTTTTAACATTTGGGACACCATCAATGAAAATGTAGATTATTATCAATATATTGGTGTAACATTACAGACAAATTGTAAATTTACTAAAACCAAACGGCTATTACTTCTTTGAGAGGCATTTTAGAAGTTGGGATGACAATAATGCTGAGGAATATATGGATGACAACTTCTTTGTTCATTGTATGCGACGTTTCGACACAGATTCTTGTGTCGTTCTCAAGCAGAGAACGACACAAGAATCTGTGTCGAAACGTCGCATACAATGAACAAAGAAGTTGTCATCCATATATTCCTCAGCATTACAAACGGCTATTGGTCGACAAAGCAACGAAGGCTATGTTTGTTATTTTAAGCCAAAGAGAAAATTTTAACTCTCAATCGAGTGTCACTTAAAAATGTTTAATTATATGGTTACCCCAATTATTTTATATGAATGTGAAATTTGGGGCTTTGATAACACTTCATGTTTTGAAAATGTCCATCTTCTTTTTCTTCAGATAATTTTCGACGATTTTGGATTGAGTTTGATATTTTGAAATTTTGAAATTTTAAGATTTTAAAAGCATCTTCTAGCTCAAATCAGTTGTTAAAAGTAAATTAAAAGATAGCCTTCAGCAAACATGGATATCAACGATTGAATTCTCCACAAAAACAACTATACTTATAGTATTTTCAAAAATCCATGTTTAAATTTTGAACAATATTTAAACTCCCTACATTACAATAACTTGTTGAAATTCCGTACTTCTAATCTTTATCTTCCAATTGAAATAGGTACATGTAGATGGCGACGAATCCCTGTAACTGACAGGATATGTACTCGTTGTGATTTAAATGATATTGGTGATGAATTTTATTTCTTATTTCTTATTTTTATGTACGAAATGAACACTCTGTTTAATACCAACAAGCTAGGAACTTTAAGAAAATTGTCATTATTTTGTAAAATCATTATGTCCTTGTTTAAGAAATAACATATTTAACCTTAGAATGATACGTCAGCTTTTATTGTATTGAAAGGTATCATGTGACACTGTGTATATATTTATTTACCTCTTATGCTGCAGCCTGAGTGTAATAAAGTTCAGTTCAGTTCAGTCACTGCTTAATAGCATGCTATTCAGCATATTGTACAAATTACAAATTTAAAAAGTCATATCGCATTTTAATTTATTGAAATGTCGTATCGTTTGACTTCTTTATTTAAAGAGGATCTTGTTGAGTTCTAATGGAAAAAATTAGGATTTTAATGATGGTGATGACTAGCATGAGTCCCTCTGAACGTTGATTTTGTTGCAGCATCTGAAGCTGTTGTTGGCCTCTCTGTCTCTGGCGTGACATCACGTGTAGCATCGTTAGCATGGAGACGTCCAGTCAACACAAAGGGAGATCTGTATAAGTATGGGATTGAAGTGATCAACTCTTCCACGTGTGTGCAGCGAATTAACATCGAGTGTACAGTGTGTAAGGATTCAATGGTAAATAAATCTACAAATAATATTTTAAATGATCATAATTTTATCTTTATGCATAAAGGATTTTGATATAGAAACTAAAGCAAACATACACCACTGTGAGTAAATAGAGAAATAAAAAGATGTTTTTCGATTACAAAGTGAGTACTGTATTAAGTAAAGAACAAAATATTGATAAAGAGTTTTACTTTTCTTGTTCTCATATGATATAATATGTGATGTGGAAAGATTTTGAGTTTTTGAAAACATACTCTCATTTGGACATTGCACAACAGAAACAAATATTGTCAAGATTTAGAATAACTAATTTAAACCTTTGAATAATAATAAGTCAATGATGAAGTATGTAAATAAAGGGAGGTTTAGCTGTATAAATGGGTACCTGAAAGTACGGACCTATATGGTCGCGCGAGGCGCTTAGTAGCTTGACTCGAAAGTACTATTCATTCAGGGTAATAATATACATTGCATCGCCATGTGTATCGCCGTTGAGCAGTCCTGGACTGGATACTAGGCGTTAAAATTAGTATTATTATTATTATTATTATTCAAATGACAGAACCTAGGTTTGCAATTGTAAACATGCGGTGTTTTGCGGCAGAAGTAGGAACTCTAATTTCACCAACTTTCCTAGGTTACTTATAATGCATGTCAACTGCAAATCTCCCTTCATGCAGCTACAAGAGGTTGCAGTGCTGAAAAACCAGGGCACTCCTATATGTTTGCTAATGTCAACTAATTTCCGTAGGTTTCTTTATAATTCTAGTACCTTTTAATCAACGTAAAATATACATTATTGTAACTACAACTTTTGTCAACACCTGCATGTAAACTTGTAATGATTACATAACCCCTTTTGGTTATCTAATAATGATAGTGTGTTCTTCAAATGTAGTTTGTAATTTAGAATCAGATAACGTGAAAAGAATTACCTGAGAGAAGGAACATTTATTTTAGTTTCTTTGGCGATGACAAAAAGAACAAACAACAAACGAGATACACCACGAATAAACCATAGATTTTAAAACTTTGTTAAACATTGTTATACTGATCTACAACTGCAAGAATCTTCGGGAGCGTCAAAAGAGTGACTGTAGTTAGAGAGAAACATGGTTTACAGGATCTTTACTAGAAAGTATCTATATTTTTCATTTGTTGACTCCTCTGTCCTCATGTCATTGATGTCATATTAATTTCTATATTTTCAGAATGTAATGGATTCGTTTGAAATCAGCTGTGAGAGAGAAACTGATATTGAGATCTCCCAATCTGATCTTAACAATGAGAACTTCGTGGTACCCTACGACCTCGACCTTCTACCAGATACTCTTTATGCCGCGTTTGTTGCTGCTTACAATGAAGAAGGAAAGGGAACTACTAGGAAAGAAACTGTACTGACCCAACAAGAAGGTAGGAATTTTGATTTTAACAATTAATTTCCCATTACCATGTCGTTTGGTTAAACCAAAGCATTCAACATTCTGATACACCCCGGGCTAAACGAAGTCAACACTGTAAATCATATCTTCTGTATGGAATTTCATAAGGATACTTCGTACTCAGATGAACTGGGCATTGTCGTCTGGTTATCCTGTGAAAAACATATGTTTATCTTAGAGGTCAGCGAAAAGCAAAACGTTTCTTTCATTCACAATATAGTGACAATATAACCAAACGTTGTTTTTCGGGGAATAATCATTTAAGAGCTTAAGGTGTTATAATTAAATGCCTAAACATGGGGAAATGAAAAGTACTGGGCTTCTGCGCATGATATTTATCTGGAACACCATTACCGTTTACATAACTGAAATCGATAGAATTCCTTTTCAATCATTTTTTTTATAACTTTACATGTAAGTAACACTTGCACAGGAATGAACTAATGAAAACTGATATGTTACACTTACACGTTATTATCTGTATCCTATGACTTTTGGGTTGTTTAATCATTCAACTAAACTTAAAAATAATAATCTATAATGTAACAATAGAACAATAGTAAGTTAAAGGCTTACTTTGCCCATGCAAATTTCAAATAATGACTCGTAAATGCAACTTTGAACGATAATAGTTTTTTGTATGTTTTAAACTTAACTATCTTAAGATTTAGGATGATATATGGGAAAGAATCATGTTCTCAAGTCCACAAAAAAGATTGAATTGCTTCAAATTCTGAGTGAAAAATTCAATTCTTTTGTGACTTTACTTGGCTTTAAAGTTGTGTTAGCAGACACAATTGAGCACATGTGATTTTTATGATAAGGGTTTCCATGACAATTCAGTCCATTTGAGGCAAAAGAACTGCAAATGACAGATTATGTAACCTTAATGCAATGCAAGGTATACTTAAAGGTGTTCCTGAACAATATTAGGCCATATTTCAACCTCAGTTACAAGCTCTTTGACCTAATAAGATCAAGTCATCGACACGATCTAACAGTATATTGTAAGTAGTTATTGTTAAGTCGATAGAGTATAGTACGATAGCGTAGTATTTGTTTAACCTATACAATATGGTTCATAGACAACTATTGATTCTGTATACTCCATTTAAGCTCCTGGAGACCCAACTGAGTTCCGTACTGTGAGCAAGACGTCCGAGTCTGTAGAGTTGATGTGGAACCCTCCTGAACCTAGACCTGGAGTTACACTCTTTGTGATATCAGTGTACGAGTGGGATGAAGACATGAACCAATACAAGAGCTTCAAGAATGTCAGTACGATTGGTTAGTAAGATTAAATGATATACCAGTGAATCATAAGCTCAAAATGCGATATTATTAGGCTTAGGATATTTGGATTAGTCTAGGATCTTTTGAAGGTACAGTTTGCAAAATCATTCATTTCAAAGATACGAAACAAAAGTGAAAGATTAATGAATAACTTAAACTCGGAGTTGCTATTTACTTCGTTAAAAAGACAAAACTTTCACAACTGCACGATTGTCAGAGCATGCAACATTATCAATCATTCCTCGACAATCATTTAATATAAGAAATTTAAAGAAACATTTAAGTTTTAAAATTTATTTAAATTTAATTAAACAAATATTAATTCAAATAAAATCTTTAAATATTATATATTTAGAAAAGTCACTGTAGAATGATAGGCGTACGTGAAGTTTCTTAGTTGTATGAATATCTTACAGGGGCAGTAGCAAGTTTTTTGAATTTCAATTTTAAATTTTTCACTGATAATGGTTTATTCTAAATGTGTTATTTCGAAAGTTTCATTACACAAACAAATCATCCATAGTCAGGGAACAAATTATAAAGATGCACATAAATGCCATTTGGGGCCATATGTGAGTGAACACCTGAAATTCATAATGAGTAGGAAAAAGGAATCGCATGTCAGAAGTTCACATTGTATATTTGATTAATTACTGCTTCATTTAGTTTGAATACATTGCCCTTCAATTGGAACCAATTCTCCTCATTTTCCAGATATCACCTTATATTCACCTTACAAACGTTCTACTGTCCATTTAACTAGTCGATTAAGTATAATATTTATATATATATATATCCTATATGATCCTATATATGTATATATATATCTAAGGTGAAAGCTCAATCAAGTGCACAGTCTTCATAGTAAAAATTGTTGATAAAAAACAACAGCACACAACGTTGTTTGCTGTTGTTTTTATATATATATATATATATATTATATATATATATATATATATATAAATATATATAACTGTTCATCGTCGTACTGAACTTTATTTCTTTGAAGCTTTATATTACATAGTCATTGGAAATGTTCAAAACCATTATTGATATTCGCATTTCTGTCATTCGCATGTCAATTCTATAATTGATTCCCAGGCTACTACATGGTGTCGAATAACATAACCGGACTATCAAGCTACTGGAAGTACAGGTTTGAGATGTATGCAAGAACTAGCAAAGGTGTTTCAAATCCCGTGAATGGACCTAATGTTACCACCGACGAATCTGGTAAGGTTGTTTCAGTAGTACCTTTTAAAATTATCTTTAAATTTGAAAACCTTCTTCACATGTAATCAACTAATATTTGCAACAAAAAAAAACAAGTTCACAGAAGAACATTTCGAAGTTATCAATTCTCAAAATCATGATTTGAAAGTTTGTGTCAAAATCAGAAACGAACAAATCATATCATTTCAAAAACACAAATGTATTAATCTTTATCTACAGTTACTTCGTTAGTTTTCACATTTTCAATGCAAATTGTATTGATGAATTTCTGATTCCTGTTGCCAACTGACAATTGACTATAACTTTACAAGTGATAAATCGTAAATGAAAGTAAACACATCACGACTGTATTTGTAACTCGAATATTTTTGGATTTGGTTTTCAGTTTACTAATGATTAATGATCAATTTTACGACAGCTCTAACTAAAACTACTTATAACAGTTAAGTTTATGGTTTGTCCATAGATCTAATCTAGTCCTTGTACAGATGTCTGTTGCCTCATTACAAACAAAATTACCGTCATTACCTTCATTTTTTCTAACTGGATGTTAATGATCATGATTTTTGTATTCTATGTCTGAAATATGTAGACATCTTGTTGAAACACATTCAATACTGAACTTGATTTTGATAATTAGATTTTATATGGAAATGTTTTAAAATACACGAATGTTTAACCCGTTTGATTAAAGAGTTTACAATGTAATGTGTACCACAAATACAAATACTTGACTTTTGAAAGTGCAATCGGTGGAAATTAAGGCTGTAAAGTATGATAACAAAAATAAACTTCTATTTAGCTCAACGTATTTCCCAACGGAATTTACCCGAAACGCCCGTTTTAAGACAGCCAGCAATTTCTGGTGTTCATATTGCAGCCGGGTACATGTAGTGTAGTACTTTTTAAAAGCTATACATGTGACGTACAATTAAAAGTTTGAAATGAAAAGGATTGACCAATTTAAGAACTAATATACATACATATAGTTATTCATTCATATACAAAATAAACATTTAAGTACTAATTACACAACACTGTTACTATTTAGAGGTTGAAGGCATCATTACATAATAAATACTTCAACTACTGTAACGACAATTCTGCTCGACACAAACACAAAACCACAATATAGAGTCGGAATAACTTATTGATGGCACTGTGGATTACCCCAATGTTGTAGCCCTTAAGAGACGCGTTCCTTGATTGGCACGCTTTAAATAGAAAAGGGACTGTCATTTTTTTCTCAAAAGGTGTTTGGTTACAGGGGGTCTTTCTAACAAGCAAAGCAAAAACAATATTTATATATGACAATGGCTTTGTTGACATAACATATTGGTAGACATTGGATAAAAGATGTAACATGCGTGTAGATATTATTTGTGGCAGATTTTAATTGCCTCACAGAATGTTTACAGGCTGTTGAATTTATTGTTTGACAGCCCCTTTTGCAGTAGAAAACCTTGAACATCAAGCTGTAGATGGAGTGTATAACCAATACCAACTCTCCTGGAGATGTCCTCCACAGAAGGATGGACGGAATGGGCTGATAAGAAGTGCTACTGTCATCACATCGAGTTCTGTAAATATATATTAACTTGTGTAATATATATTGTATATTAAGTCATATTAAAACCATATTGATATTGCTTTAAAAGACCTAATATACAAGCTCTGTTACACAATTAACCATTTTTAAAGTTTTGAAGTTTATTATAGTATTATAATAACAAATTGTCACTTCTCTTGATGCAAATGGTAAAGTAAACTGGGTAACTTAAGTAAGAATCATTTTATGTTCAAATGGGTTTATGTTTACCTAGACAAATCAGGGAGTACAAAACACTAAATTATTCCTAGGAGAATTCAAACAAAGAATAAAAGATGTGTTAATATCAGATTGGTTTAGTTCGATGGATCAAATATCTAGACTTCAAAATAATAAAACCTTTAAACTCAGATTTGAAAGTGAAAGTATATAAATTCTCTTCAAATAGATTAATTTAGAAGCACTTAGGCGAATTTCCGTTGTGGAACACTCCCTTAAGAAATAGAAACTGGTAGGAAAAAATGTCAAAGAATGCAAAAATAGACCATGTAGGCTATGTAAATCAGGAGAAATAGAGGACGAATATTATTTTCTACTTCATTGTGAGCCACTTTCGGACATTAGAAAACAATACCTCAAAGTTGTCACAGTGTCAAAATACCATTTTGTAAAATTAATGTCTGGTAAGAATAAAGAGTGTTTAAGGAACGTTGCCATTTATATATATCATGCAATGGAACTACGAAGCACACTTATTACATAAGTATCTTTCCAAACTATGTTACTCCTGCAATGTAAACACATGTGCATTATGGGCATCCATTTTATATGTATTCTATGTTGTCATAGGCAGTTGGCCTAAATATCAACCGTTCATAAAGAATTCAAATATATAGCTGCCAAGTGTGTAACATATGTATGCATGATGAAAATGAGTGAATCAATATATTCATTACTATTTATAATCAATAATATAAAATGCACAGAGGATCTTTACTGTAGACTGATCTGACATTGTGACACTTCCATTTGTGTTCGTGTTTGTTTCAATGATAATGGAACAGTTTCCTTAATCTTTATTTGCCCTTTTGGTTCTTGAGAAAGGAAATTAGGAACTTACAGCAACCAACCTACTTAGACATTTTAATGAATATTGCTGTTTATGCAGACTTACAAAATGAAGAAAACTTAAGTTACCTTGAATGCGAATTTACATATGGCAGACGCAATTATGTTACATTTCTTCAGCCCAAGGGTAACACAGTTTTTATATCTTTTTCAGACACGATCAGTTGATATAAATCCAGAACTAGGTCAATATAATTTTGACAACACTGGTTGCATCTGGAGTGTGAAAATACTAGTGACACCAGAATTAAACTATACATTTGAGGCAAGTGTGGTTTTGTCTTGAGATGATGATTTGAGTGGTGAACTTTTTATAAATTCAGTACAGTTGATTACTACATTGAAACTATCCAACATTAAGTTCCAAGAGTTTAACTAACCAACAATGTATGTTTGCGATATGAAACTTCCTTGACTGTTATTATCACAATATATTAAGTATGATCATTTTATTTGCGAAACCTTTGTCGATAAATGATATTGTAAGGTAATAGTTCTTACTTTTTAAATACTAAGAATAATAGAATATTGATGATTTCCAAAATAAACTAGCAACAAGCAATTTCATTGAATAAAATTTGAAGAGAAAGTTATGATATAAACAAATGATATTTTCGGATCAGGGTTCTGTTTGACTTTAATGCTGCTATGGCTCTAATATTGCCAATACAGCGTTAAACTCCAGTTTACTCACTGATATATTGCCTATATTATCATGATGTGGTTTAATGTTTTTGCTTTGAGGCTTTGAAAGTAAATATATCCCGTAATGATTTCTTTGTATTGCTTCTGTTGACAGGTGTACATCAGCAACAGTATGAAAGGAGCGTCAACAACAATACAACGGTACATGCCAGCAGGACGTAAGTTGTCACTTGGGCTCGGGTATCATCAAGCAAATGATCAGAAATTTCTTGGCTTTCATTTACACATCATCCATTTTTTTCAATCGCAAAATAGTGAGAATTGTGACATACAGTAACATGACATATCAAATTAAAAAAACCACACAGAATATGTTTAAGAGACAGACCAGAATGCTAGGAGCATTTTTGTTACTAACTTACGTTATTTTCATAACTAACGTAGGTTTGTGACTTTCAATGGAAATTGTTATCATCTTCAGGTATATGTCCATCTTCATAATTCTAATGTCATTATTACAGAGTTGATGTTATAGAGTTTTGGAATTAATTATTATCTAGTTATTACTTCAACTAAAGTTCCAAAAATGCATGAGACTGTTTGTAAATAACTGTTACCAAAGTTGACTTCAAAAACAATGATAAGGTTATGACATGCATCGATGAGATTTGGTCTTAACTAGGTCAATCTATCTAGGAAAGTTACCCCTGTATTTAAGGCTCTCCTGACAGTAAACCGTATATTTTCCTCATCAGTGCTTGCAAGTCTCAATCATTAAAACGGACAGACAAATTCTAGCAGGGTTTGTGTTTCTTATTTTTTAAAAACTTTGCTCTTTGAATGTTTGAACAATATACAAATTTGCGAACGTTTGTGCAGTCATAGAGTAAGTAACTGTATTACAGGGAATGCCAAAAAATATTGAGAAGAATATTGAATAATAACATCACGTATAATAAAAAATCATGTTACATATGTTGCTGTTCCCGCAGCTGCAGGATTAAGCAGTGCAAGTGTACCAGCTGACAAACAAAGAGATTCCACTGAATTGAAGACGATCTCAATCGTGTGCTGCCCGTCCTGTATACTCAACCGAAAGAACGGAAGAGTCAGATCATCTGGAATCATTGTCTGTAAAGGATCGTGTAATTTCAACAGTAAGTAGCAATAAGAGCTCAAGACAAACTCACAAAGAAAAGAACTTTAGACTTCGGATATGTGAAATGTTATTCTTGTTATCCTTCACTGAACTGAAGACGGCGTCAATCATGTGTTGTCCGTCCTGTATACTCAACTTAAAGAACGGGATAGTAGTTTCATCTTGAGTCATCATATGTAAAGGATCCTGTCATTACTTCAGTAAGTATTGTTTCGCATAAGAGTAATACTTGCTGGAACTCAAGAAAAAATCCAAAACGAAATAAACCTCACACAGATCTGTTGAATGTTGATTATTGTTTCAAGCACCAAGACCATTTTGACTACCTTACTTGAATTTTCACTGGATAATACCGCTCTTTTATAATCAATTTGAAGAAGCACCAAATAGCGGTTTTCGTGGTCAGATACATCCTCGATTATCCAGAGCTTTCGTTCCGATAAATCTACACTACAAGGCCTTGAAAACTTTACAAGGTTTTACCTCAAACCAAAGACCACCCTTTGCATCCAAGTTTATCCAATCAGAAACGAAACGCAGACACTACTTGCATAAACAACTCGACTAATTAAGTAAGCGTTTTGCTGAGTCATTGCAAAGGGAGAACATTTGGTTCGAGGTAAAACCTCATAAAGTTTTCCAGGGCTTGTAGTGTAGATTTATCGGAACGAAAGCGCTGGATAATCGAGGATGGGTCAGATAGAATGTTTTAACATGGACAGGAGCATACAATTTCGGCTACCTTTTCCATTCAGATAAGAGAAATACGTTTTTAAATTCAACTTTTGATTTGAGCGTTCAATTGAGCATAAATGAGAAACTACATAGTGAATGTAACATCGTAGAGAAATACCATTATTACGGCAATTAGAGTTTTTTGTTGACATAAGCTGTGATATTGGAAGACAAACTCCGATTAAGTAACTTTCATAGTTAATGTTTGTACATGAACAGATACCTTTGAGGTCAATAGAACTCAAACTGTGAAATTAATTATTGTGTTTTCTTTCTTACAGGAAGGAAAAGAGAAACGAGACCTGAAGCACACTATGAAACGTTTCAGACGTGGAGCCAATCACAGAAAACCAGCTTCATTGATCCGTACAGGGCCACACCTCCCGAGTGGTTATCTAGCTTTAAAGGTATTTGTTTGACTTGTTTGCAACCGTTTTAAGACAGATCATTCATTCATGTTTTCGAGTATAAGCATCCTCTAGTTATAATGTTTTTTTCAACATTGAGTATATTTATTTTATCAAACTACTTGTCTATGTTTATTTCAGACTCTGTTGCCATCAAATACATAATTGGAAATGACACAAAATGCAGTCAGAAAGCTGAGACAACCTTTTGTAATGGACCCTTGGAACAAGGAACTATCTATAAGTGAGACTTTGTAGCGTGATTACATGTTTCAAATATCTAATACATATTTTGAATTGATTTGGCATGATATTTAATTACTAAATCTTCTTTTAAGTACAAATATTTTAATTTAACAAGGGCATCAATCTTCATGGATCGAGTTACATTTCACAGGTTACATGCACTTTATCATATCAACTTGTTAGAATAGATATCCATCTTGATGTTAGTTCATTAACTAATGGTTTTAAGAATTGTGTGTAAATTCATGTGCTCATAATATACCAATGAAACCATAGTCTGTACACAACGAATCATTTTTCATAATTTTGCAGGGTCATTGTGTTTGCATGCACGTCAGTTGGTTGTGATGAAAGTGAAGAAATTTCCATCTCAACAGCAGCAGGTACCTTCCCTTTAAGAAGATAATTGTCAGTATTCAGTAGATTTCGTCAACTCTCTGGTCCAAATAAAAACAATTGATCTCCAATGATTCACATCAAGGAAGTCTGTCTAGGTTTCAATTCCTTTGTTGTACATGCACCATTAAGTATAAAACTAAATTTGTACTAGGTACAGTTATTTCGCTTTGGTACAGTTAACATGTAGAGATGCATTGGCTAAATGGCCAATGTGGTAGACAGGATTAATCATTCAACCTGGAGACATAGTGGCAAATGGTCGACTGTGTAGCAAAGTTGACTGTTATCAGTGAAGTGTCAGCATAATATGGTGTGGGTGGCCGTATGGATTGGTTAACAACTTCCCAAAATGTATAATTAGTGAACAATGTTTTCCCAATGAGAAATAAAAAATCTCTGATTTCATATCTGGTCTTCTTGTACCTACATAGATACTGCAATGCAGCCCTTTAGTATTTAACGACCATGATCATGATGTCACATTAAGAAAGCTTTGAAGATTGTCTAAAGCAGCTAGATAACAGTCTTCATTAAGCTGACATATTGGTGTTGCTGTTTCTGGCTTCACACGATTCTTCTAGAGTCAGTAAAATTTGACTTTTTTGTATACCAGAAATAAGTTATGGTCTTTTGGGTCGTACGTCTTGAGAAGTTATAACCACAGTGGTGATGACCATAGTTGATTATTTTCTTTTAAAAAAAATTATGATTCTCACTTCAAAATGCATGATTAATTCAAAATTACAAGTTGATATACTCACAAAAAGCGATACAGCGCTTTTATTTTGATGGTTACTGACAATGTTCATGTAAAATATTTTTCACGAAATTAATTTAAAAAGTTATCTTTCTACTGCTGATGAGTTTGAGTTGAATTTTGTTTTGTTTTATCGTAAAACAAGAGACACGTCTCTTTAAAAGACAGTCCTTATGTGGTACAATGTGATAATTGGTTTGGTGACCTTCAGTTTCAAGAAATAATTTATATCTCTTGATCCAATATCAATTCACGTTATTCCTTTAGGACAAGCTTTAACTTCCTATTTTGTTTCTCTTTTTCAGATGATAAATTACCATGGACAATTATTTCTGCAGTCGCTGCGACTGTTGCACTGGTTGTAATGGTTGTTGTTCTTCTTGTTGTCTACATGTATGTAATACTATATTTTATATTCTAATTATTACTTATATTCTATTTCACACGAGTTTCCTGTTTAAGTTATACTTAATACGAAATATACAACAATAAACCAGAATGTACAATCAGGGGCAAAAGAAACGATACCATATTAAATGCATGATAATTTAAGCTACGAGTGATTGTTGCGACTGATGCAGGGTTGATTCAAGTACTCAAAGCTAACTGAACTAAGTTTTTAATTTCAAAGCTATATCTGTTAACGCTTGTGAAATACAGGCTCTTCAAAAAACGCCATTTAAAAGTCTCCTTAACTAGACGATATAGGATAGTGAAAATAGCCCCTTTGCTTGTCTTTAAACCAACGTACAGACAACATGCGTGAACAAGTAAACTTCTACCAGGGTTGTTTATATTGATACAATCTAAAATTATTCGATTTTTCATTTCATATTTTGTTATTCCAATTCCATATATTATTACCAAAACTTACATTGTAAAAGCTGTTTTTGGACCCCTGGTGTATTTGAACAGTCATACAGTTATAAATATTATACTTTCATGTTTGAAATTGTGAATACTTTCCTTACAACTGTTGTGCCTATCAAAAGGGTATGTAGTCATAGTCATTTACAACAGAATTTTGTTTTGTATTCTTTTAAAAGTTGGTATCGTTGCTTTTGCCCCTGAGTGTACATTCAGAAAAATAAACATTAAATAAGTAAAAACTTATTTATGTATTTATATTGTTAGTGGATATTTATCGTCTTTCAAAGTTGCACCCATGAAATGTATTTGATAAATTAAAAAAGGTTATTATAGTGTAATTTAGCACACACCTGCTTTCTGTTAAAGCTATTTGAAGAAGAACGCAATGTTTACCATACCATATATTCATAACACTATATTTATTTATTTTGATAAAACGTACTATGATCTCCTTTTCCTAAGTAATAGAAAATTTTGTCATTTTTGTAATATTAAGAGAACGTCTTAGTTTGTTTTGTTAGTAAATATGGTTATGAGTGTGGACAAAGTATTGAATATTTGAAGAAATATTTGAAATGTGTAAAAAAAACTAATGAAAATCAGAAATTAAATGAAAAAATGGTATTACGATTAATATATTCATGACAATTGCTTGCTTGTTTCCATTCAGCAAAGTGATCCGCCCTCGTTCCCAGAAAGATAGACGTCCAAGGTATGTGTCTGATACGACCGATAAAGATGACACGTACGAGGAAATTGCAGATGGAAACATACAAAGTGTTATCCAAGATGGCCGACCGCAATATGACTACTACAACATGAGGGATAACCCGCCTCGTTCTGAGAACACATACGACCAGCTGACCGTGTACAGTAATCAAGGACACCATGATTATGGGAGGATCAAGGTCACACAAACTTAATACAATAGAGACTCTTTTTTTCTTTAAATCATTATATTGTTTTATTTAATTTTCAAATTTTCCAATGACATTGTGCAGTAATTCTAGATGCAAACTTTGTACAATTTCCAAAAGGGACAATTTGGTTTTATGAATACAAGTCGAACATCTTAAAACAAGATGCATGATACATTTTGTTCTCTCGTCTTTTTGAACTTTAGTATTATTCATATTTACAGTCTGCCGTCTTTGTTGATTTTTTGAGTGACTACTGGTATCTTGTTTCCAATATTCATGAGCTTGATATCTAACCAATGTGAATAATGAAATTACTATCTACAGTTAGACAATGTTCTTAGAATAGCGTTTGGGAATGTAAATTGGGTATATATGTTTTTATACTCATATTTGACAATGTCCGCTTGGCTGTGTCAAACATATCTTTAAGATATGTATATTTTTCACAATTATGGAAACAATTAATTTTATTTGCGTTGAAATGACTTGTGAAAAAGAACGGCATTGGCCATTGAGAGGCATTAAAATGATGGATAAGAAAACACAATGCAACTATCAATCATTATAAATACAACCATGTGTGCCTTTAAGTAGAATTATTATGTTTCACCACTTTTCAATTTATCCAATGTATCACATTAGAAAACATAGCATGTCAATACTTTGACAATATAATTGCACTGAAGATGAGCAACATTTTCTGTTTATAAATTTTTTTTGGTCTGTTATTGTATTTATCCTCAATTGCGAGATTTTATATCAGCTTATAGCAATTTAATGAATAGTCAATAGTCAATAGGAAACAAATATTTTTCCAATACCTACATAAAATTTTCATATATCTCATTGTTTATCTAGACTTTGATATGTTAGACAATACAGCATTTATATCTTTTTTATCAAATGGAAATGTTTCATATATCTGATGACTGAACATCTGAAAACATTTCATTTTGTTTCATTGGTGATATTTTGAAGAGATGACAAAATAAAGGATTGCCCTTAGGATCACCTTATTAGGACATTTGAAGCTTGTTGTTATTATTTACTCTTTCCACACGCTATAGATTTCAAAAACCCATTGGCAACTAATTGACATTTGGCATACAACATGTAAAAAGAGAACTGTCATTTACAATGCATCTTTAATAAGTAAAAATAAGAGAAGATTAACAGGAAAAAATTAACATGTATGGTTCTGGGTACAAGTAAGATATGTAGTCATTTGCAAGCCAAACATTACATGACGTAAACTTTCAATACAATGTTAAAATACATCTGTCAAAGAACAAAGGATAATTTTGCTGTGTCACAAAATGCACGATGAGTAGTCTCCCATGTTGCAGTCCCCAAGTAAATAATACACACGTAACGATGTTAAATATTCTTTAAATTCTATCCTACGCTCATTCATTGTGTATGATATAATGGAAGCAATGAGAACGAGTCATTAGTATAAAATCATAAACATGAAACAGATATAGATGTAAGCGCGGAAGTCATGTGTCCATTGCGTACTGTCAGAATGTGATAATAACCAACTTAAACGTTATATCTGTAAATTGTAAATTGCATACTTTTCTTAAGATTTCGAAAGGCATTTACATTGTTGAAAAATTCAGATCCAGAAGAAACAATAGAATTGATAAATTTGTTGACAAATGGTGCCAATTATTCCCAATATTCAAATACTAAGGCTTAACTAATTTTGATGCAAAAACTGTACCTAAGGATTACTTTATTGATTGCCCATTACCGTTTGATCTGTTATGTTTTATTATGCATGCATGTATAGCTGATATGTCAAATTGGGAACACAAACAACTTAAACTTTAAATAAATCTATCACTGCTGAAGCTCGACTAACCGGGAATGCACGCAATTAAGTACATTGTATTATAATCATATCACAATATGCAAGATCAAGTCACTAGAGTCCAATGTATTTTCCCCTTTAAATGAAAATAGTTGTGTTCTGTAAAATGTATATACCCAGTAGTTGATAATTAAATGTTGATAAATACTTTGAAATTTTAATTATTTAATTATCTGTTCATAAAATTTGTCCAGGCAATGCCAAATTCACCATGTGCCATTCAAATCACTCGGAGTTGATATATATACAATAAGTTAAGAAAGAAAGTTTTGAAATACAACATAAGCAGTGGTATAGAAAGAAAGCTACTTACATATATATCTTCATGGTTTTATGGTAATGGAAGTTTTAAAATCTTATTTTAATTAATATCTAAATTAACCATTATAATGTCACTTAACTAAATTCTTGTTTTTTCACAGTGTTCTTTCTGTACATGGCAACGTTTACATTGAAAATCTGGTTTAGAGAAGTATCCAATAGTATAACTTGGAAAAGAAATTACAAACAAGTGACAATTTATTACCTAAATTGGTTCTTTTAAACTTCACAATAATAATGATATGTACAGATACACCTTGCTGCATCAGAACAAACCAAATCTGTAAAAGGTGTTCTAAATGAAAATACTGGTTTCAAGATCAAGCTCAAACACAGTCGTATAACTGGTTGTGAATTTCCTTCATAAACTGCATAGGTCGAATGGTAAACACCATACCTGGATTACTTTTTATTTACGGGTAGAAATATAATTTGTGTTTACACAATGTAATTTATTATTAGAAAAGAAGGTGCTGACTTTCAGACTCTCTCTGCCTCTATACATAAAGGGCCATTATTCTTTCTTAAATCTGACAACATGAATTGCTTTTCATTTTGAAATTATGTGTCCACGATCCCGATCAAATACATGTATTTAACATTTACAGCAACACCTGATGTCGGCAAAAGCAGGTATTGGGAATGTGATTGCGAAGACGAGCAAATGGCAAAGTTTTATGTTCTGCTTATTGCATTTTGAACATGAATCAATGTATTGGTTGTGTACCCTGCTGCAACTTATAAATTCAATCTAAAAGAGCGCATATTCATTGAAGCATATAATTTCAATATAATCTGCCGCTGCTAGGTAGAACTCAGTTACATTTGGATTGTAACGTAATTAAAGACATGTTACATTTCCGTACATCATGGACTTTTATGTCAGATTATCGAAACTCTCTATGGAATCACACCTTATAATTTGATTCGAACAAATCCTAATTAACCCTTGTAAACTTATTTCATCAATGGCCAAGCTTTAATGATAAATATGTCAGGATTAAATCTCACACAAAATTTCTAATAAAATATTGTGAAATTGCCTGCATTTTAAAATGACAGTATATACTGATTGCATGTTTTAACTTTTGACACCTTGTGGTGTATTTATGTGTATTTTTAAGTAACAAAGTGTCAAATAGGCCCATATTGGCTAGGCAGGGTTATATATTGAATGAATTTACACACTGTTTCATGCCTCTCATATCAACACTCAGATTAGATTCAGGTTCTTTTATTACTCTTTACTCGCATTCAATGAACAAAGAAGTTGTCATCCATATATTCTTCAGCACTATTGTCATTCCAACTTCTAAAATGTCTCTCAAAGAAGTTAATTGATTTCTTAATAAATTTGCCTTGTTTAGTTATTTACCAAAGTTACAAATCTCTTTGACACTATTGACGTTAAATAATTGAATTAGTTTAAATAATGATGGATATCTATAATAATCTATATTAATAATATGGCTTAATTTACGCTACTTTGTAAGTGTGAAATGATGACCATTTTAATAAAAGTAAATCAATCGACATTTCATCCTTTCTTCTACAAACTTTTCATGCAGACACAGTGTGCATTTTCGTTGCTGTCATGTTTACATAATGTTTCAATGTATAATCAATTGTATGTATCAATTAATTATTTACAATTTTCAACTATGGTCGAAATAAAGGGTATCCATGATTTTACAAAATCTGTGTTTGTGTTGTGCATTCCTGAAAACATAGATTGTACATCTGAGAGTGTCGATGTCATTTGACCTTGTT
This sequence comes from Steromphala cineraria, assembly GCA_916613615.1. Taxonomy (NCBI): domain Eukaryota; kingdom Metazoa; phylum Mollusca; class Gastropoda; order Trochida; family Trochidae; genus Steromphala; species Steromphala cineraria. The sequence goes on along the minus strand of OU744725.1, from coordinate 18,860,986 downwards.
AACAAGCAGACACTGTCACATAAAACAAACCATTTTTATCATGCAAATTGTGTTGCATGTTACTTACGTGATACCTGTTTTTATTGTCCATAGGGTAGATGTAGTTCTAGTGAAAATGAATCTTCTTGTTTATGAAAGTACAATAGTGAAGTCCAGAATTGGAAAAAAAGCTAATATCAACACATGTCGTTATGACACAAATATTCTGCTACTTAAACATGCTTTATGTTCGTAGGTAACAGTTTTCTGTCCCAGTCTTTTCAAAGCAATTGGAGCATCCCGCGTCTACAGTTACGTACTGGTAGACTGAATAACAACAATAGGTGAATATGCAAAAAACAGCAACCAGGAAGTTTGAGAGAGAAGAGAGGTTGTTGTTGGTTCAGTGTTTAGAACTTGTACATCAGTGTACGAGTAAGATACAAGCGACTCTCTCGGTAAACATTGAGACATCTGTCTTGTATGAAGATGGTTGCCATTATGCGTATGTTGATGATTGGTGTACTGCTGTCATTTCAGGTATGTTGAAACATGCTAGTATATTCAAAAGCAGAGGTTATAACGTTATAGGCGGAAATAACCCTTAGTTTTAGATAGGCTTGCTTTCCAAATGCAACCGGTTGTGATCACTTTATATGCTCATGTGTACAGCTGACAAATATGCAGCATTGTTGAAGCTTTTCCTCGAGAAGTTAACAGTATTAGTTTTTCTCAAATACATAGATATTTAATTGTCGAAACATAATAAAAGGAATTACACATTGTCTATTTGATAATATCAATATTAAATACTTTGATTGTTAAGTAACGGTATTTGCATTAATATATCATTTTGAATATGATTTAAATCATTTCACTTCATTCACAATTTTAAAGGCTAAGGGTTCTTAACTCATATTAATGTCATTTATCACACTCACGATATCCTTCGACAAGGCTTGGCAAACTACCATAAAAATTGAAGCTGTTATGTGTTTTATCAAAAGGTGTACTTATGCAATTGGAGAGCAGTCTACATATCTGCACAATGTTAAAAAAGAAAGTTTTTGATGAATGATACAGTCTTTACAAGATATTGTTATACGAGAACGACAGTTTCCGGTTTTCATGTTTAAACTCTTTTTTTTTTGTGAATTCGAATTGTTTCCTATTGTGATATTTCTTTATTCTTAAGATTAACGTTGATGCAGCACCAGGCGATGATTGTTCAACAGACACTTCTGTATGCGACACATCCAGCAATGAAATCTGTAGCGGAACGTGTGTTTGTGATAATGGATACTATGAAAGTGAAAGATCGTGCGCCTCGAGTAAGTAAAACACGTCAACACGTTTATTTTATAAATTTCTATCTATTTTGAATCAGGGTGTTTTACTGCCTGTAATTTTAAGTTCCAAGAATTTATTGCATGTGTTTAACACCCTCTATTGTTGGATTTAAGTTGGAAAAACAATGAAATTAAAAGTGAATAGGAGTCAAAAACAAAACATGCATTTTTACAGTGGTATTATTTCAATACCTCGTATGTTGGTATCGAAAGGTATGATTGTAAATTTTCAGAAGTGAATACGCTTTTTAATCAGATATTTTGACTGTTTCTTGGTATAATGTGCATAGTTGTGTTGGCTGTCATGGATGATAAGCAGCTGTCTGACATGTGACTGTCCATTATGACAGATAAAATCAGAATATTTTAAGAATACCTCTGTAAACTGCCAAACTTGTGTAAAGTCAATGCATATTACTACTTTATTCTATATCTATATCCTTATAAAACTTATAATATTCATCTATACCGTTCGATACCTTATCCTTTTTATGCCCCGTCAGGACAATGTGCTAGTTTTTGTTGAATAGCTGCAAACTATCAATAACAAAGTGCCATATAAGTGTTTAGAAGAGTTTGTTGAGATTGGCTGGTACTTATTATTTCACGAAAGTAATGTGTTTGTGTTCCATATATTGGATCTGTTGGTTATAAAACTTTATTTGGCTTTTAAAAATATTAAGGTGCACGAGCATGAATACAATGTTCTTTGTTATAAAAACTAACGCTATTATTTCATGCATGATTCAACACCTCATTTAGAGTTGGGTAAAACAAATTCTGTATTAATATGATTATGTATCTAGTGTGAATATGTAACAGGTTCTTCGTCTGACTAGCATTTGACATTTCAAGCAGTAACTTACAGGTTGTTAATGAATTATTGTAAATGCATGGTGCTCATAGAAACTGAATGCTTGATCCGTGATCTTAAAGCTCGAAACATATTGAATTCAATATTTTACTTTAAGTTGACATGCAATCGTTTGTTAAAAACATAAAATTAAAGCAGATTGCTTGTAACGCGAAAAACATTGCCATTGTACAGAATGTAAACAAACGCTACAAACTGTTGTAGTCGCACTCGTTCTCGGATGTATAACAATTTTAATTGGTAACATCTTATTATTTGCACAACGTATATCGTCTGATAGAATAATGGCTGGCAGATAATGGGAAGTTATTATATGCAAACATTAAAACATTTCAGCTCATCTGGCCTGTAAGGCCCGGTGAGCTTATGGCGTCCGGCGTCCGTCCATCCGTCCGTCCGTAAACTAAGTGGAATTTCGACTTCGTCTCCAGAACCATAAGGCCTAGAAAGCTGAAACTTTGTGTACAGACTCCTGGACTAGTGAGGATTATAAATTGTAGCTTCGGTGGCCATGGGGCCCCTAATAAGGGTCATGTGGCCCCTACTAAGGGCCACAGAGGTCACATCCTTAAAACCTATAATCATCTTTTTCTCCAGAAACAAAAGGCCAAGAAAGCTAGAATTTGTGTACAGACTCCTTGACTAGTGAGGACTATAAATTGTAGCTTTGATGGCCCTGTGGCCCCTTATAAAGGCCACATAGGTCACATCCTTAAAACCTATTTTCATCTTCTTCTCCAGAAGCAAAAGGCTCAGAAAGCTGAACCTTTGTGTACAGACTCCGTGACTAGTGAGGATTTTAAATTGTAGCATTGGCCACATCCAAAAGCAAAATCAAATGTAAAGCCTGATGAGCTAAAGAACCATTTTGTGATACTTTGCTGTAGGTACAGATTAGATATGCAATATATGACAGACTAAAACTTTTATTTGAATTCGTCAAAATGATACCAATTATGAGAAACAACGTAACTTCATTTCTTAAACGTTCTACGGAAATTTGGTTACTCATTGCTTTAATGATTTCTAAAATTTTGGGTTCTAAATTTGAAAAAAAAACTTCCAAATTAAAATATCATTGTATGTAAAATGGAAAGATACGAACGTAGAAGTACATAGAAAGACTAGATAGATATTGTACCTGAACGTTTTCGTTACCGTATTTAGATCAGAGCTCATTTACATATCATAGCATGCATCAGAAACACAAATTTTAAACAAGGTTTGCAAATGAGTGATCTGTTTGCCTGTAAAATAATATTTTCGGGATACAAAAACTGTCTGACTTAAAGTCCAGAAAGACAGGTGTAACTCATCAATTAATTATGAGATCACTAATGATATATTATAAGAATATTCAACGTGTTGCAGAAAATTACGGATTATCTGTCCTGAGGCTCAAAAGACTCTACTGCCTCATATAACTCTTAAGCCAAATCTGCCTAGCCTCAAATGACTCTAGAGTCATATGGGCTCGGGGAAACGCCGGGTCTCAAGTGACTCTATCCAGCCTCAAATGACTCTAGAGCCAAATCTGCCTGGCCTCAAATGACTCTAGAGTCATATGGGCCCAGGGAAACGCCTCAAGTGACTCTATCCAGGCTCAAATGACTCTAGAGCCAAATCTGCCTGGCCTCAAATGACTCTAGAGTCATATGGGCCCAGGGAAACGTCTCAAGTGACTCTATCCAGGCTCAAATGACTCTACCAAAGTAATCTCTGAAATTGAATTTTCTCAATGATCTTTCCATGTCATATATTTGCAGTTGCTCGTGCACTGGGTTTCCAACCGCCCAAAATATTAAAAATCATACTGTAAATCTGCGTTTCGAGAAGAAAATACTCTCATGTTTGTTGTTCATTGTAATTATAACCGTGTATTATCTATTATGACAGTTTCAATTTTTTACATCCTTTCATCCTGCTACATTTAACACGTGACGTCACTGATGTGTTCCAACTAAATTCGTGACTGAAATTGTTAATATTTACACATATTATCACCATGAAGCGCTGAATCCGTATGTTGACGTTTCTGACTATATCTTTACTTATCATTATTTATTTCCTTCGAGGGCAGTCATATCGATGTCATTTTATTCATATACCGGCGGCGGTTAGTCCTCCTATGCTGAAAAAGAGGGAAATTCGGGATTGTGGTGGTAAGCAGAATATTATAATTATATTCGTGCCCATAACAAACCATGTTTATGACGTTCACTCTCGCTCGAGAAATACTGATATTTAGCCACTCGTGTCGTAAACATCATATGTCATAGGCACTCATATAATATCCTCTGCTTATTTAGAATTTTCCCATGTTCTACATTCTTTCTGATATCTGTTCATACTGTGACAGTGCCAACATTTGACATTAATCCAAATAATTATTGTTTCAAAACTGACCCTCCGTGTCTACCTATGCAATCATAAGATACTCGTGCATGATCCCTCACTGGCAGACAGGCTCGGAGTCCAGCTACGGCAGGACATACTTCCCGACTGCTCTCGCCTGTGGACGCCATATTGTATGTAAAACTTCTGATGAAAATCCCCCGCAGAAAATATAGAAGAAAAACCAAAAGTTTCCTTGTTTGTCATCGTTTTAAACAGGCTTGCCAGGGAAAAGTGGAAAAACACATATTGTGTAGTTCAAGCGATGTTGATACAAATACAAACACTATGATAACTATGGTCTAGATCTGTTGATGGGTCACGTTTGAGTGGTTACTACAAAAATGTGTTTTGGATTTCAAGACAAATTACTCAGGTTGATGTCTCAGCTGCATCATGCGTAAGATATGATCAGGAGTACAAGCATTTACTGAACAGTGCTTTTTTTACAAAAGTGCATGGGGTCAGTTTTTATTTTTGTGTGCAAATATTCAAGATCGCGTCGACAGCACGTGACCAATAATGAGTCAGGTGTAAGATAAAAAGTCATTCCAAAATGACTTCAGAAATGTGGAACAGGTATTTTAATTTGAAATGAAATTGGACTGTGCCGTTTAGATTACATATAGTCTTAAACATAGAATCAAATGGTCTAGCCCACAATACGCCTAGTCTAAAAACTCTCTAGAGTTAAATGAGTCTAGCCCGAAAGCACTCTAGAGTCAAATGGTTCTATCTGTATCAGTGTAGCCAATACTCATACATGCATTTACCGAACAGTGTTTTTACAAAAGTGCATGTGGTCAGTTTTTAATATTTTTATAGAAAGATTTTTATTAATAGAACGTGGCCAATAATGAGTCAGGTGTAAGATAAAACAAATCAAATAAAAAGTCATTTTTTCCAAAATGACTTCAGAAACGTGGAACAGGTATTTTAATTTGAAATGAAATTGGACTGCGTCGTTTTGATTACATCTAGTCTTAAACATAGAATCAAATGGTCTAGCCCACAATAGGCCTAGTCTAAAAAATCTCTAGAGTTAAATGAGTCTAGCCCGAAAGCACTCTAGAGTCAAATGATTCTATCTGTATCAGGGTAACCAATACTCATATGCATCATAAATATCTTTGGTGAAGCGACAATCTTCGAGTTTTTTATAATAATTTTAGATCTGAGGATATATCCTCTCAATGATTTTTTGTTTTGTTTTCACGTTTTTTATCAGTTTATACGAAGATAGGCACCAAAGAATTATTTGAGAGCATAATGGGTGAATGGTTTTATCATTTTAATCAGTTTGTGTATCCATGGCTATGTATTTATTCTTGATGCGTATTTCAAAACTTCACTTCTCCTTCATAATTGGAATCAGGATAAGTTCAATTTTCGTTACATGTCCATAATGGGAACAAGCGTCAAGAAATATATAGCCTGATGAGCTACAGAACTAATGGCTCTATTTTTGTTCAGAAGTATGGTATGGCAAGATTTATAAAGAAAACGTTTTGTAAATTTCCATTAACCATTACGATAAAGGACAGTAGACAATGTTATATAGTTTTGAGAATAAATGATTTGTATTCTAAATAATAAACCATATCCATTTTATTATCAATTATATTACAAGTAACTTATATCATTAGTCTGTAAATATCTTACAAATGAAAAGGTTTTGAGCACAGTTTAGTTTTCATTGTCGTCATATATGCATCAAATGTATGACTTTTATCCTGAGATATTTTTGTTGTTGTTGCTGTAACCACCATTAGATGTATTTCAACATTTTTGATGTTTTTTAAAAAGAATATGGAAATCGCTCGTCATGCATGTTTAAGCAGTAAGCAGGTTGCTAAGGGGAACCTGTGGAATTAGAGGGCCACACATGTAAAAGGTTGTTTCGTGTCAATTTCATTGGCAGCATGCAGGCGTACATGCGTGTTTGTAAATGTGAAACATACTTTCTTGAAAAAGGCTCACGTTATGTGTACCTTTTCTCTTCATTACAAATATTTCGAAATGTAGTTAATTGTCATTTTTCATATGCATTAATGTATGTATGTTGGAAACATCAACATAGTTTTCCTGCATTACACAGTCATTTCTTATGTCCTTTTCCTAATCGCATTTAGCCCTATTTGGTTCCATAGCTTATTGGAGATATTATCAGAACGTAATCTCTTTATTATCGAGAATGTCATTCTAAATGTTTTGAATATTTCCTTAAAGTGAATATGCCATTTTCTGCGCACACACATTAAATAGTAAACAAGAAAATGTGACACTTGTGGAATGAACTCGTTTAAGAGATACAACGACCTCTTCATTAGGGTCTGACCGCAGCCCCGATGGCCGCATGATTGTTTGCCAGTTTAGTGAAGGTAAAACCTAGACATAAGCGTAACATTTATAAGTATGATGCTTGTAATAAGAACAGAACTTTTTGTTATTACACTCAGGGGCAAAAGAAACGATACCATATAAAGTCCTTGATAGTTTAAGTCACGATAATAATTACGACATAAACATGGTCACTTCGTGTCATCAGCAGTCATCTGAACTGAGTTCTTAAATTGTTGTATACTCCCATATCTGATATATACCAAATGTGAGCTTGCCTCATGCTTAGGAGATTAGCGATCTCATGACCTTGACCTTTGACCTTATTGGTGAACATGTAAAACATATTCTCTTTAAACGGTATTAGGAGTAACGAGTTCTGTAAAGAGTTGTACGAGTGCAAACTGACATTTGACAACATCAAAATGTCCACCCAAAAAACTATTTTGTCTTCAGGTTGGGGTAAAAAATGGAAAGTTAAATAATTTATATTTGTTGCGGACTGCAGAATATGAAATAGAACATTCTTTCACTAATTCATGCATCCCCTAGAGGTATCTGAGGCTAGCTCGAAATGACTCTAATATAATTTCTCGAGGAAGCTTAGAAAATATTTTAAATGAAGAAGAGTCATTTGAGGCCCTAAAGAGTCATTTCACCTTGAGTCATATGAGGTTGAATCACCGATAAAGTACAAATTGTACTCATACGCCGTTCAAAGGTTTGCTCACTACTTCAGGATGGGTGGCTCTAAGAAGTTCGCTCTAATTGGAAATAGTTTATCATTTTAATGTCACATTTTAACAAAGAATTATTGTCTTTTATGATGAAATCGTTTTTATTGACCCCACAAAACCCAAAAAAATATGTAAGACGCCGCTAGCTTTTTCTGCATTTGATACGCCTAGTGTGGAATATTATAATGTCACCCTTTGACGTCATGTTTAATGACGTCTTAGAACTATGACGTAAAGACAGTTTGGCCGGCGACTCTGACACACAACGCCGCCTTGAAGATTTTTTTTTTTTTACGACAAAGAGAACGTCAGAAGGTTCTGATTTCCTATCAAAAATGTTATAGTAATGTGTGACTTTCACAATTAAGGTATAAGATTTTTCATCTATCTCTCTCAACTGAAATAGAAGATCGAATAATGAATAGGTGCAAAAACCAACCAAAATGCGAGTTATTTTTAAAAACTGTAATTCCAATCACCATTATGAAAATTTAAATCTAATTTCCTTGCCTGCTTTGGTAAGAAAACATATGATTTACCTCCTGTGTTTTCGTATAATTAAAGTCATTTATTGGGAATAAACGTTTTATTATGCGAGCCTTTTGATACATACATCTTATTTCTAATACTATTCCTTCTAATTGAGTGGTGTAACCTACATTAGCGACAGCATTTGCATTAACAATACACATGACAATTTGTGTTTGTGTTTTAAGATTGTCTGTCATGAAATACTTTTCAAAAGTGCATACGCTTCTCGTAAAATCCATCGGCCTACTACGTCTGATTTTCAAGGTATAAGCAAACATTTTTAGTTATTTGATTTTTAATTTATTTTCTAATAACACCAAATCATTGACAAACGTCGCAACAACAGGGGAAGTAAATCATTTTCAAACAGCTGTGTTGTCATGGTTGATCCGGTTTGTTTGCATTATTTGCAAAGGTGGGGTTGCGTTTGTATATCATTTTTTAGACTTTTCGAATTAAAGTAGATTGCATTCAATACTTCTATATACGTCAAATTAGTGTTTGTAAGCAAAATCAAGTTATAATTTCTGAATAACTGAAAGCCGTCTTTAGGTAAAGGTAAAGAGTATGTGTGAAGACAGCGTGACAAAAGTCATAGAAGCATTTTTCATCGACATGTATTTATTACTTTTACTTCCACTGAATGCAATAAAACGTACATGATATACTTTATAAATTGTTTAAGAACCCAAACAGCTAAAGGGAGATAACTATAATCACAGACCTTAATCATATAAATCAAAGACGAAAGTTAAATTGACAATAGTTTAAAAAACTCTTGATTTAAATGGTAAAGGGAATTTTATTGAAAAATTTCCCAGGTTCTATATCCTTCTTGTTGGATTTGTACACATATAAAATGCATTTAAAACAGAGGTAGATTTGACACTATTTAACGATCCGAAACTCAATGTTATTGCATATATTTGATTGTACTTTAAAGTCTCCTATATTCTATGTTCTTTTGGCTTTCTAGTGATATATAGAACAATATAGGCTTTGGTTATGTCTGGGAACAGCAATTTGTTAGTCTTCCTACGTCGTTCTTATCCGAGTTTATGAGTCGGTTGAAATGTATTCATGAGTTGAATTGGCATAGCTCTCTTCAAATTGGCACCAAATCTATCGCTTATTCTTATTTCAAACTATCATTGTCAAAAGAATTATACTTAAGTGCAGTAATATCAAGAAGTTTAAAGTAGCTATTGCTCAAATGATGTTTTTCACATCATCTACGTATCGAGACCGGAAGGCATTTCAATATAAATATATATGATAGACTGTGTTTACAATGTGATGAAGGTTATATTGAAGATGAGAACCATTTTCTCCTTGTATGTTCAAAATTCCAAGAACTCCGTTCTACATCTTTACCTCACATATATTGTACAAATCCAAATAAAGCTAAATTCAAATTTCTCATGTTGACATCAGATTATAAACTTGTAATAAATCAGCATGCTTTATTTATCATGCAATGCACCAAAGATGTTATAGCTGAAAACCTTTTAGTGTATACACACCAGTTTGTCAAGTACAATCAAACATATGTAGTTATGGGCCGATGGCCTTCCACTCAGAAATAAAGAATTGAGTATAGAACAATGATTTCTTTTTGATCAGCTACGATAAAGGGATATATAAAAGTCTGGGTCGTCATTGTTTGGGCCATACAAAGTGTCATTTCTATTTACTGAACAGCAAAAGAAACGCGAGACTGGTTTAATGGTTAACTATGTTTTAATTTCATGGTAAAATATATGAAAACATATGAAAGTGATATCAGTTCATTTACAAGATACAGATTGTGCATATTGCTGTAGTTATTCTCAGGTGAAGTTTATTGCGTTTACCCAACACATAAGGGGCGTAGCAGTTCAGTAGCGAGTGTGTCCTCCAGTGTTGTTTACAACAGCCATACATCGACGGTACATGGAGTGCATGAGACGATTCACGAACGCCATTGGCACCTATGCAAACACCCTGAAGAATGCTGCCTCCAGTTGTCGGCCTTGGTACAACCTGGTTCAACCGTCTCTGGATTCCATCCCACAGGTGCTCGATGGGGTTTAAGTCGGGACTGAGAGCCGGCCAGGGCATGGTTCTGATGTTATGTTGAGCTAAAAAGTTCATAGTGTGTCTAGCTGTATGGGGTCGGGCATTATACTGCTGAAAGACGTGATTGGGATGACGTGCGAAGAATGGCACAATGAAAGGCCTGAGTACCTGATCGACGTAACGTTGCGTTGTGATGCCATTTCCTCGTCCTACACCCACATTTTGGAAAACATGAGGTCCGATCTTCTGATTGAGACCTATGGCAGCCCAAACCATAATGCTGTGACCACCCCACACGTCTCTTTCCACGACACATTCATCTCTGTAACGTTCACCCCTCCGACGCCACACTCTTCCATATGAGGTGGAAACACAGTATCTGCTTTTATCCGAGAAAATTATGGACCTCCACTGTTGATGACGCCAATGACGATGTTGTGTGGCCCACTGCATTCGTGCTTGACGGTGACGGTCAGTGAGGACAGGACCTCGAGCAGGACGTCGACAACGAAGGTTGTTGGTTGCAAGGCGACGTCGCACCGTGTCATCACTGATAGGCCGCTGTCGAATGCCTATGACCTGTCGAGCTGTCACAGAGTGTTGGCGGTAGATGAAGCGGTCCTGCCTGGCTGTGGTCACTCTTGGATGTCCACTGCGGGCCCTGTCTGCAGTACTGATTGTGGTGTTGTAGCGCTGCTGCAAAAGATGGATGGTGCTGACAGGAACGTTGTAAGTGTTAGCAACCACTTGGGCACTCTGTCCTGCTTGCAATCGGCCGATAGCCTGTTCCCTCTCTAATGCTGATAATCGTGGCATACCTGTTGCTTCAAAATTACAACTGACAGTGATGCTGTTTCACCTGATTTTATACCCCTAGAGTGCATGTGTTGCACGTGCACTTTCGGTTTCCTTGAGAATTGACTGCAACATTCAACCATGGGTGTCAATGAAGCTGCGTTTTGGCGGATTGCTTTCAGCTAAACCTGAAGGATACCTGCCTTTTGAGTTTCAGATACACATCAGCATATCATAAAATGTATAGAGTTTAAAACCCGACCCCAAACAATTATGATTTCAATAGTTAATTGGAATTTGAAAACCTCGCGTTTCTTTTGCGGTTCAGTATATTATCATATTACCTTCCTCATCTTTTGTTATCCCTTGCAATTCGAAATCAAGCCATTTAGAACATAGACGTGCTACACCATGCGAATTTCTTCTAAATGAACTAAAAAAGCAATTTGTGTTTCCCCACTCTTCTTGTATTTATTTTTCCATGTCTTCTGTAAAATGCACATCTTGAAGGCAATACATTTGAGCTCTTTTGCGTTTTAAAAATGTAAACAAGAGTAAACAAGAGTAATTGAAGGGTCCGGATGACGGGGTGTCAAAAAGGACTGTTAAATGCAACCTAGCTCTTCAAAAAGATTAAACTTCGAATTTTCTGAAAGCTGAGATAATTATCTATACAATGATATATGGAATGACACAATTGAATTTGGTTGCAGAAAGATTCATCACAATGAAATTGCATAATTTTCGAGTTTTTAATTATTTTTCCACGAAAATATATGTTTTTATCAAACAAAAAGCCTGGGCTTGAAGAAAGTTGGTTGCAGATGGAATATATGATGATTTGACAACTGTTGATCACTTACCTAGCTTTTTATTTACATTTCAATGACACATCAGCAACTCACCGATCGCTATCGAGTCCGGTTTTCGATCATGTCACATCATGTTTTGAAATCGTTTCTGACATTATGGATAGAAATATTTCACTGACCTTGATTATTTTAACAATTTCTATCATACAGCATGTCATGGTAGGTACTTTAGACAATCTTTGACCAAATTAATCCCTAAATTTCATTTCTGTATTTCAACGTGCTCCCGTAGCAGATTCGAACTGTTGTCATACCTCAAAAAGATTCTCATTGGCTGTCACAAATTCCTTTAATTACCAAATGATTTTGATAGAAAATAAATATCAATAAGTAAGTTTTAAGAATTATCAATCAAAAATTAGGAAATTTGAAAAATTGTTGGAAATATTTGAGACTGAAGCAACCAATTGTAGGACACGTTACATACCGCATGGCATTACATCACCCACAGAGCGAGTGGGAACCTGTCAAAATGGACCTGTTGATTTGTTTTTGTTTTCACGTCAAATAAGGTAAATTATAAAACTCCTGCAACCAAACTTGTCTCTTTGCTATTCAACAAGCAACTACAGTCTCTGCAACCAAATTAGTGTTTGTCAAGACACGAAAAGTGATAGATATTTGATAGAAAACAATTTGGTTGCAGTTGCCTATAAGGAACTGCAACCAAACTCGAAAACTCCTCGATTTCATTGCGATTATACATTCTGCAACCAAACTCAAGGCTTCAAGGAAATAATTGATTTATAGTGAATCATTTTAGCTGTCAGAATATCTTCATTTCAATCATTTTCAAGGAAAGGTTGCATTTTATTGATGTTTAGATACCCGTCATTCGGACCCTTCAATTACTCTTAGGCCACAATTCCTTACGTGTTTGTTTGTCATGTAAGCCCCTACAATTCTGTGATACCAGTCTTAGTTTCTCAACCATTATCAATGAAAGTCAAATAGTTTAGCAAAATGGAATGTAGCAAGGTTATCATGGTTTCTTTGTAAAACGTATAAAGACACATCAAAGCCTTTGTTGGATACCGTATGGTAATAGGGATTAACCTTGTACAAATGTACATGAAAGGTACAAATAGGAAAGGAGTTAAAACACAAGGCCTGTTTGAAGTCTTGAACTTCCTCACGGAGGGCCTTAATGTCGTCCGTGTGAGTTGCCACAACGTGGTCAGTTGCTGCAATTTGACACTACATCTCTGTCATATCACCTTTGATAGAATCCATAGAAGACTGTAACTCAGATTTGACGCCATTAATTAACTCCGCTAACCTTTTTTCTGACGCTTGAACAACCTCCTCCATCGTTGTTCAAGCTCCTTCATCGTTGATTTTTGGCGCGTGTTTCGTTGGTACGCCATTTTACATGTGTCACAAAAGTCTAACAAAAGGTTAAGAAATTAGGATTCTTTTGATACACAACTTAGTTTCGGTAGATGTTATAACTGAACCGATAATATAGTCGCAGTTTAAAACATTTTAGTAGGCATTACATAAAAACATATCGTGGGTTGCGGAGCTCAGTTGACTCACGTCCGACTTCGTTCCATGCGCAACCGGTAGTGAATCAGTATAGTACAATAATTTCTCTTTAGTGGTTTATCAGCTACAATAAACTTAAACATACCCACCAAAACACGACAAGTTTAGTCCTTCCTTGTGACCGGAAGTGACTGTTCCTAAGTGATTTTATTCTTTTAACCTAAAGACCTTGCCAATGTCACTCTTCTGATGATGTAAACGAGCTGACCGATCTGTTTAACGCTACCTTGACCTACGCTATGGACAAGCATGCCCCAGCCATAGTGAAACAAATGCGCAACCATGAGGTATCACCTTGGTACAATGATCAAGTTCGAAAGGCGAAATGTGAAAGGCGAGCTGCAGAAAGATCATGGCGCTCCTCTGGCCTGGAGATCCACAGGCAGATCTATAGATCAGCACGGAACAGAGTCAGTAAGGAGATACGAACAGCCCGTGCTAAACATATCAATGAGGAGATTTCTGACTGTGCTGACAACCCAAAACGACTACACAGTTGTCTACAAAAGCTCCTAGGAAAATCAACTGAGATCATACTGCCTCATGGAGATGATAAGTCAGTAGCTGAAAACTTCAACAAGTTCTTCAATGAGAAAATTGCCACTATTAGACAGAACATAGACTCCTCTGATTCTGCTTCTCACGTCACATCTGAGAATCCAATTGATTCAGAGTTCTGTGTATTCCATCCTGTATCGGAGGCAGAACTTGAAAAGATCATACGTTCCTCAAAACCCACTTCCTGCGAACTGGATCCTTGTCCTACAACATTTCTTATTTCTATTCTTGACACCATACTGCCTATCATCACAAAGATCATTAACATGAGTTTATCATCTGGGCGTGTCCCCTCTTGTTTTAAGCATGCTGTGGTGAAACCTTTAATCAAGAAACCTGCACTTGATCCAGAATCATTAAAGAACTATCGTCCTGTTTCCAATTTGATGTTTTTATCTAAAATATTGGAAAAGGTAGTCAAACAACAGCTTTGTAACCATCTTCTCAAGTACGAGTTAATGGACAGTCATCAATCAGCTTACAGACCTGCTCACAGTACGGAGACGGCTCTCAACTGTGTGCTCAGCTCCATCAGATCTTCTGTTGACAATGGTAACTCTGCTGTACTTGTACTCTTAGATCTTTCCGCAGCCTTCGACACAATTGACCATCCTATCCTACTGAAGCGTCTGATGAAAGAATATGGTTTGAATGGTACCGTTCTAGACTGGATAACATCTTATCTCTCGGACAGGACCCAGTCGGTTGTCATAGGAGCATCTGGCTCAACACGTCATACTATCACATGTGGAGTACCCCAGGGATCGGTACTTGGACCCATTCTTTTTTCACTTTACACACAGCCCCTTGGAAAATTGATATCTATCTATGATATCTCTCACCATTTTTATGCTGACGACTCGCAACTTGCGGACTGTTTTCAATCATCAACAGAAAGTCAACTCCAGTGCAAAAATAATCTAGAGGCATGTCTCTCCAACACACGATCTTGGATGTCTGCAAACATGTTGAAACTAAACGAAGCAAAAACTGAAGCCATGATTATCTCAACTCCTGCAAGACATAAGAAAGTCATCATGTCAGATATCTCTGTCGGACAATCCACCATATCCTTCTCACCTTACGTGAAGAATCTTGGTGTCGTTTTGGATCCACAGCTCAATATGGAAAAGCAAATCAATAATCTGATACGCATATGTCACTATCATCTCAGAAATATTGGCAGTATTCGCAAGCTTCTAACCAAAGATGCTACAGCAACCCTCGTTCGGACCCTCATTTTATCTCGGCTTGACTACTGCAACAGCTTACTCTTCGGCATCAGTTCATCACAACTTGATAGGCTTCAAAAATTGCAAAACAAGGCTGCAAGAATGATCACTCTTACCAGTACTCGCTCCCACATCTCCCCGATCTTAGACTCTTTGCACTGGCTTCGCATACGGGAAAGAATTGATTTTAAAATTCTTTGCCTTGCCTATCAGTCTTTTAACAAAGCAGGACCCTCCTATCTTCAAGATCTTATATCCCACTACATTCCAGAAAGGACCCTACGATCTTCACAACAGCTGTTTTTAACGATTCCCAGTTATAATTTGAAATCCTTTGGAGCAAGATCATTTTCATTTGCTGCTGCCACTCTCTGGAACTCCCTGCCTACAGACTTAAAATCATCTCCATCTCTCACTTCCTTCAAAGCACGCCTCAAGACCCACCTTTTCCTCAGATACAAATAACTTTTTAAAATTCTGGTCACTTTGAAAGGTCACAGCAAGAAAAGCATTAAAGTAAGGACTTTCTAGAAGTCAAATTAAGAACTACAATGCTTCAGCTACATTGAGTATAGATTTCAGCTCTCTAGTGCAAGTATCTTTAGAGAAGAAAAGGTGGGTGGAGTCGGAAATTGGCAAACATGCACTAAAAGCAAGATGGTGGTCAAACCACGTGACCTACGAATTTGCCATGATTTAGTTTTTTGCAGCATTTGTTATTGCGCATCTTTTTAAAAAAGTTTCTTAGTCTATTTTGAAAAAAACGCCAGATCAAAAAATCCCAACTTTGAGCCTTGATGGGCCACTTTTTTATGGAACGAATTGACCCAAAAGCGTATTGTCGCGGCTCCCTTATATGGTCTACCAGCCTGTGAAATTTGGTTTTGGTACCATCAGCGGTTTGGGCTAAAAGTTGACCACAAGAATCACGGAATAATAATAAGAAGAAACACGCCAATAAGAATAAGGATTCCACCTTATGGCTGAATCCTTAATAAAAAAGATTGAAAGGCTCCTGTGTGATCTCTCTTAATCTATAGTACCACATTCTTGAATACGAATTTTATTCTTTCCAATGATAGTTTTGCAGGTCCTTGGTTGTTCCAAGTATCCTCATGTCCTCCATGTTATATGGATTAGCTTCTATGTTTCTGATCTGGCTGGTTTATATTGTTTTGAAGCTTGAAAGTGCTTAAATCTGGTATTGACTATTGTTCTCTTTTGTCCGAATATCCAATGTCAACCATATGTTTAATTCAAACTATATGCATATGCATGGTTGAAGTATTCGCAATACTAGGGATAACTCAAGGTTTTGTAAGCTTGTGTCTTAACATCATTTCAGACGATGCATTGAAACCAGTCTATCTCCAATCAAATACCAAAACTTACAACAGTGTGACTCTGACCTGGACATCTCCTGATGCTGCTGGGTACACAAACAGCTACACCATCAACTACAACCTGCAGGATGGAACTCCACAGACACACTACGTTAATGACCAAGATACGTTCACAACAGTTCCAAATCTAGATCCAGGAACAATCTACATCTTCATTGTGTACAGATTCATCACAAGAGAAGGTCGTTCACAGACTGTACCAGCATCTGATCCATACCAAGTTACAACAGGTAAGTCGACTGTGAATTGCATTGAATTACGAGAATAGTTCTCTAAAGAAAACCTGTGCCAAGCTATATATTCCATATATGAATTGGCTTGGAAGGGCAATGTTTGTGAGAAATCTATAGAACAAGGTTTAACAGTGAACTGTTGTTTTATGAGTTTAACGTTGGAATAATTTTAACTATCTGTAAACCAGTTACCTTTAAGACAAAACATATGTAAGTATTTTAACTTAATACAAAAAGATTTCTTGTCATGAAATTTGTAAACTAAAATGTTTTGTTGGATTTAAACATGTTTAGGATATAACAAATACATTAATTATTGTTCGTACAGATGGACTTTACTCTGACAGCTGCCCAGATGTTGGTGATTCAACTGAATGTGTACCTGGTCTTTTGTGTGTATCAGGGACGGGAAACAGGTGTCTCTGTACTGCTGGAAACTATTATACAGGTTATATCTGTACATCGAGTAAGTGTATGCAATTGCTGAATCATTTTCTATCTTCAAATTTCAAATCGCAAACATCTTGAAGTAAGTGGTGGCAGCAAATCATATTGCACTACAAGTAATTTGTAGACTACAAATTGTCCACCCATTTTCTCTGTATTTTATGTTTGAATTGACTTTTTCAATTAAGACACAGTTTTGATAAGTTACATAAAAAACGTAAAGGCGATTTAGATTTTGCAGTCAATCATTGAAATGACTGAAACATTCTCTCCTATATGATAAATATGAATACTGCTATCATACAATAATTACAAAATGGATTTGTTACACAAATTTCCGGGATTCTGATTGGACGAGAGCGCTCAAAAACCTGCTGCCATTTCTCGATAAATGCAGAAAAATTTGCAACCATACCATGTGCATTCATTCCTTGTGACGTCACAATCACCTGACGCAATAGTCTGGTTTTGACAGTTGCAAGTTACGTCCTGTTGGAAAGACTGATATAACATATCTTATCACTTCCCACCTGCGTTTGTAACAAGTAAATACATTCTTCTCCCTAGCACAATCCATACATTCACCGGAAAGAATGCATGTTAATAACTACGAGTCCTCAAGCTTGTTCGCTCCGAGCGTCTCGCAAACGGCGGACATTTTGAACGTCGTGTAGGGTTATTCCGAAAATGCGGATTCCGGTTAAGACGAATTGTGATTGCATGGGTGTCAATGGTTGCGAAAACGAGTTTAAATCTTCGGCCGTTTTAGTTAATGGAGTTCTCAATTTTGATTCAACTTTGTATTGTTTCGTGTAACAAACCACAATTTCACGACATTGATGACAGAGTTTTTGTAAATAATTTGGAAAAACTTTGTTAAAATGTTGATTTTGTAATTATAAGGATTGTTTTACATGTTTTGTGCCTCTATCGATGTATAACAGCAACAAATTTACAATTTGTTGCTGTTATACATCGATAGAGGCACAAAACATGTAAAACAATCCTTAAATAATTTCACACTCTGAAGTTTACACATATCCTCGAACGTTGATTGGTCTAGGGCATGGTCATGTGATCGAAGATTCATCGATTCATTTCCCATGAACTCACAAAAACAGTGTTCATACTTGTGTGAACGTTGACCGGAACTACTTTGATCCAACATCAAACCAAATTATGTTATTCAAGAATTTGTTATTAAAATTACCAATGGAATTGTAATTATAGCTTTATTTTCCAAGTAGATTATTTTGATTCGAAAACATTCACTTTTATCATTTGTTTTAGATCATTTGATAGGCTAATCATTTATTGCAAAACAGTAGATCTGATCGAACGGAACGAGATGAATATTTGCATTACGGTCATTATTGAGTACTGTAAAGCGTAACAAAGACAGTCTTCATACTCACGATGTATAAACAAGAGATGACAATTATCGATAGAGCAGTTACATGTCACTAATTACTGTTGTTTACATATTTTGACGAATATACCCCTGCAAATGGCGGCAAGCATGACAAGACGTCTAATGCATAAATGTAAGGCAGATAACTCTAATCTCTTGTCCTTGCACGAAGGGATTTTATACAAGTTTGCGCTTCATATAGAAATTCTTAGTGCATCATGTTATCTTATCTCATATATAACAGACTTATTTTGATAAATATTCAGTTTCTTTTCAAATTGGGATTATTTCTGGTCGCATGTCGCAGTGTTACTCGTTCAAAGGAAAAAAGCAGTATTCATATCACTCCGTCGTTCCATTCCATATATGGTGCGAAATTATAAGAATTGAATGTCAGTTTGTGTGTTTGCACTGGAAAATGAACGATGTAAAAGCCACATTCAAACTTTCATGTGAACCCGCTCGCAAGCTCGCTGGGTTCACACAAGTTTGAATGTAGCTTTTAAATCGTTCATTTTCCAGTGCAAACACACAAACTGACATTCAATTCTTAAATGAATACAAAAGGTAAATGAAACAGGTTCTGTCTCCAATGTAGAACATTTTTAAAGGGACTTTTTCAATCAACGATTTTACAGTCATTTTACAACGACAAGGAGTTTAGTAGATTCATAACGTAAACATAAATCTTTAACTGGTATCATCAGTTAAATTGTTGTAAAACATGTCCTTGATCGTCGATTAAACATTAACTTATGAATAAGAGTTGATAAGAGTTTATCAATAATAGTACATTTTTGAGTAAATGTCAATTTTTGTAGTTACTTGTCAACGACTCACCGCAACCCCCAATTGCCTATCAATTATCTTCCGACCCAATTACACAGAAAAACACACGGTTCTCCCGCCAAGGGAGAAAGCCCGTCCCGCCCGAAGAAAAAACAACATGACAAAGGAAAGGCGAAGGAAGTTTATAAACTCTGAAAACTGCCTACGCAACTGACCTAGCAGTGTGCTGAAAGCCTCCCATTGGGAGCAGGCCCCACCGTGCGGTTCTGACAAAACACTTGCAGTCCTAATCTGCCCACTCCCTCAAGGTCTTCCGTAGACAAATCTCGAAGGTAGTGGTTGGTAAAGACCATGCCGGACTTCCAGAAACAGCCCAACATAATATCCGCCCTGCAACGTGCTATGTAGGCCATAGAATTGAATTCGCCCGTATCTCATGCAGGTTGGTGCAAGCCGGCTGCACTAATTCTTTGGCTTTGTACGCCTCAAGAATCGCCGACAGCAGATAGCAGATAGACCCCCAAGACCCCTCTATCAATATCCTTGGTACTCCGCTGGGAATGGGGCAGGAAAAGCCTCCTTCTTGTCTGTCGGAGTGAACGCATGTGCTCCCCGTAAATTTGGAGAGCTTGCACCGTGCAAAGAAATTTGCGTCCATGGGGGAAGGTGCACTGGCCAGAGCAGAGATGTGAAACAACCTGCTGCTATTATCTGACCCTTGGTTCTTGCAAACAAAGTCCGGAGCAAGGTCCAAGGACGCAATACCACAACCCCTCGGTTCGAATCGCAGCAAGTCAGCCTGAAGGGCATTTTACTCAGAAACCCTGGCGGCAGATGTCATCACCAGTCTTATTAAAATTGACCGTGCTCCGAGGAATAAAATATCAAAACTATTGTCTCTATTGCGCTTGTCCCGACAGCTGGGCGGACCAGTGATTGATTGCCAGCTTTATGGCTCCCAGCTCCAGCTCGTTTATGTGACGTTGGCTTGCGTCCCAGACGCCTGCTGCTTGTTCCATCGCTAGATGGGCTCCCTATCCCTGCATGGACCGTCTACTAAGAGGTGAACTATCGCCGCTTGTGGCCTGAGAGGCAAGCCCGTGAACAAGTCCTCCACTGTCCACCAGGCTAGGTGGAGAAAAATATCTCCTGGCAGCCAAAAGAGGTGTTTGCACACGTCCTCCCTTATGTCCAGGTTTAGGAAAACCTGGAGCGGCCTCAGTTGTAGCAGACTGATGACTGACTTGCGATGCTCCCGAAAGATTGGGATATGGAAGAATGCGTCCTGTAGGTCCAGGGATATCATCCAGTCCGAAGGGTTCCAATAACTGCATCATTGACGACACAGTCAAGAGACAGAATATGGCGGCCATATTGGACCGGTCCAACACTGACATGTAGTGAATGAGCCGTGATTTTCCCGAATATCTCTTGGGTCAAACAATCACCGGAAAATAGAACCCTGGTGTGACGTTCTGGAGCGGGATTTCCTCCACTGAATTTCCACCTGCTTCATCGTGAAAGTGAGCCTGTCCATTGCCAGCGGGTGCTCCACTGGGTTGCAGGTGAGGGCGGCGAGAATCGCGCTGTAGAGGGCTTGCGCTTATGAGCAGGGAATACCTGCCTACGTTCTTCCTCGCAAAAAACCTACAAAAGCGCTCGCTTTGCGGGGACAGAGAGTCAGACACTTTCTGAAGGTGTATGTAGGTTGCTACCACCTCGAACTTGCTGAGCGCGTCCGTTTCAGAGCATCCTCTGAAATAACAAGTGCGGGTGGCGGGGAAGAAACGGTCGAGACCGCTGTGAAGAGGAGCGAACCCATTTTTTAGAGTGGATCGCACCCTGCTCACTCTTCCGCAACGTCCTGGCGTACACCTTAAACGCCTCCACAGAGAGTGACTCGACTCGTCACACCTAACTTCCAACTGACAGGTGGACTTGCAGAATCTGCAGAGGGAGTGGGGATCATGTTCCCCCGACTTCCTTTGTCTGCAGCGTCGGCAGAAGACAGGGTACATCGCTGACATCTGCCTGCAACTAAGACACGATGAACTATGCAAGACGGACTGCCCCGTCGGGTCGCTGACACTAGCCCACTACATAAGCCTCACTCACTTACCTGGCCTACACCACTATACAGCTAACCAATAACCTGTCAAGAGGAACGGACGAGCGGGGCACTCAACGCATGGACTAGGCAGGAGACGGACCTCGTTGCTGACACTAGCTCGCTGCTCACTCACTCACCAATCCTAGGCCCCTCGACAGCGTTTCAAGCGTGCCAAGCGAGACGGACGAGCGGGGCACAAGTCGCACAGACTAGGCGTCACTCACTCGCTTCTCCACAGAGTGAAATATACAACACGCACAAGCTACACGAGCGTGCACGGGCAACCCAAGCTGCTCTACCCAACAGGGACGCGCAGCAGACAACGTTGCAAGCCTGACCCCCAAGCAGCCAAAACAACACACACCCAAGTACGCCTTTGGAAACAAAAAGAAGGACAAAGAGGTCCCCCTAACACAAAAAACTCTTAACTAACCGGATGGAAGGTCTAGATAACGAAAAAACAACAACAAACTCCTGAGCTCAAGGAAACACGCCGGTTCACAGAGCAACAGGAAGTGCGAATGACAATTTGGTCACATGACCATAGGGCGCACGGAGGTGAGCAGGTAACTCCGGTTTTTCTGTGTAATTGGGTCAGGAGATAATTGATAGGCAATTTAGGGCTACGGTGAGTCAGAGACTGTATAGTTCGTTAAATAATAAGTTCTTTAAACAACAGTAACATCTTTTTGAAATATGTTATTTCTGATATTTCACTTCAGTTGCTGCTCTTAAGCCAACTACTTTGACCTCTCCATCACAAACTTACACTGACGTATCTCTAACCTGGACCTCTCCTGTTGCTAGGGATTACACAAACAGTTATGTCATCAACTACAATGTACAGGGTGGATCTCCACAGACGTACAACGTTGTTGGACAATCTACAGCTGCAACTGTCCCTGATCTGAATCCAGGAACAACCTACGCCTTCACTGTTGTCAGATCCATCATCAGATACGGACGTTTTCAGACTGTTGAATCAGATTATCTAGTACAGTCCACACAAAGTACTGTTATAATATTTTGTTCACATCCTTTGTTTGCACTAATCGTAATAACGAATAAGTAATTTCGGCAAAATGATCAATTCTTTATTCATTAAAAGCAATGTCAATCAAATATCATCTGTTGATAAATGTATTTGGATTACAAGTATAGTTTGTAACTGCTACCTGAAAAGTTTTTCTGTTTAGACTCATCGATAAGTATAGTTAAAAATGAACATTATGACAAAATAACTTTGACTATACATTATAAATTATATCCATTTCTGTTGCAAATTTGCAGAAGTTGACTATGGCTCAACCTGTACCGGAGACCAGTGTCGAAGTATCTTCAGTTGTATTACAGAAAAATGTCTTTGTGCTGATGGGAGTTACTACATTGTTGACTCCTGTGTTTCCAGTAAGTGTTGAATTTAAACGCAGCCGTTTGGGTAAATATTAAGATTGATAACTTATGTTGCAGAGTACAGCTACGTAAGTTAAGTTTGTTCACTTGTTTGAATGTGTATTTAGTGTTAATGTCATGTAAGTAATACTTACTAGCATAGTAAACGGCATGCATCGGAGAGGCCAGTACGAGGCGGAGCCGAGTAATGGCTCGAGGACAAGGTGTCCCTGCCGTTATCTGATTGATGCGGTTATGATTTTGAAGGTGAAAGACGAGTTATTCAAATTCTGCCTCTATTTAACCAGCTCTATTAGTTGGGTAATTGATTAAAGTTGTGTTGGAGGTGACCCATCAAGCACTTAATCGGCAGCTTTGGCTAGACCAGGGTAATAATTCAGGGAGTGCGTTGAGCATGCATTGAGTGTGTATATGTGTGCTATAGAAATACCCTATAGCTAATTATTAGGTCTTCAAGACAAAGTCTGGAAGACCTATTGTTTTTATCCGATTTCTTCAAGTTCTTCTTATTATTATTATTTGTACTTTTTTGTGAACGAGCTACAGCTCAAACGGCTGCTCCAAATTCACCCAAACTTTCACAGCTGATAGCCCTTACCCTGGAATCGATCTGCTAAGCTTTTGGGCAAGATCGACCCGTACATTAAGGCCCAGTTCCAATCCAAAATCGAAAATTTAATTAGGTCTTCAAGACAAAGTATAAGGTCTTCAAGACAAAGTCTGGAAGACCCTTTTGTTATTATCCGATTTCATCAAGTTCTTTTTATTATTATTATTTGTACTTTTTTTGTGAACGAGCTACAGCTCAAACAGCTTTTGGGCAAAATCGGTTCGTTCATTAAGGGTCCAGGTCGAATCCAAAATCGAAAATTTAACATTGATTTTTTTTTCAAAATGCACTTACAGAATTTTTTTTAAAAAGAAGCGTGATCAAAAATAATGAAAAAAAGGAAATCAGGACAAATTCGTAGGTCACGTTGTTTGGCCGTCATCTTGCTTTTAGTGAATTTTCGACCGTTTCCGACCCCACCCACCTTTGACAATCTTTTCCTCTGAAGATACTTGCACTCGAGAGCTGCAATTCATACTGAATGTAGCTGAAGTAGTGTAGATTTGAATTAATAGATTTCAGAGACCTAACCTAAATACTTTTTGTGCTGTGACCTTTCAAAGTTGACCAAAATTTCAAAATCGCCAACTTCAAGGGCAGATAACTCAAAAGCCTGACATAGAATTGAATGGTTTTTGCATGAGACTTAGACATTAGCAAGGTCTTTCAGATAAAAGAATAAAATCGCTCGCGAACAGTCATTTCCGGTCAGGAGGAAGGGTCATACTTTGCATTTTAAAAAGTGGTGTTTTGCTGGGTTTGTTTGAACCCTCTTTAACAAACATTCATGTGAAGGTCAAACATGTATGTGAAGGTCAAACACTGTGTGAAGGTCAAACAGGAATCTTGAAGACCTAAGTACTGCCGCGGCAGTCCTAGTTATTATTATTTGTACTTTTTTGTGAACGAGCTACAGCCCAAACGGCTGCTCCGATTTTGACAACACTTGGCATGCAGATACCCCTTACCCTGGAATCGACGTGCTTAGCTTTTGGGCGAAATCGACTAGTATATAAAAGGTCCAGCTCGAATCCAAAATCGAAAATTTAACATTGATTTTTTTTTTAAATGCACTAAGAGACTTGAAATTTGTTTTAAAAGAAGCGCAATGAAAAATGATGAAAAAAGGAAAGTAGGACAAATTCGTAGGTCACGTGGTTTGGCCGCCATCTTGCTTTTAAAGCATTTTCGACCGTTTCCGACCCCACCCGCCTTTGACAATCATCTCCTCTGAAGATACTTGCACCAGAGAGCTCAATTTCATACTGAATGTAGCTGAAGTATTGTAGATTTGAATTCCGAAAGTTGCAAGACCTAACCTTAATACTTTTTGTGCTGTGACCTTTCAAAGTTGACCAAAATATGAAAATCGCCAAATTCAAGGGCAGATAACTCAAAAACCAGACCTGAGAACTAAATGATTTTTGCATGAGAGTTAGACATGAGAAACGTCTTCAAGATAAAAGAATAAAATCGCTCGCGAACAGTCACTTCCGGTCAGGAGGAAGGGTCAAACTTTGCATTTTAAAGAGTCATGTTTTGGTCGGTATGGTTTAAACCTCTTTAACAAACATGCATGTGAAGGTCAAACAGTATGTGAAGGTCAAAGAGGAATCTTGGAGACCTAAGTACTGCCACGGCAGTCCTAGTTTATTATAGTTATGACATAGTATCTTATAGAAGTAATGTAAACTTGACTTGTCCATAAAACTGAAAATGTATACATCTCGATCATTTCATGATCAGAAACTTGCTTTGCGTTAGAATTTTAAACAAACACAGAACATGATCTTTATTTAACGATGATAAGTTCTATTTTTGTAACCAAACATTGTTTATTTGATGTTTAAAATACTCTCAAACATTATGAAAAACATGGTGTCAAAAAGCGTAATGAATTGTAGGGCAATCGGGTTCAATTTCCTGATGCCTCGATTCTGTTTCCGAATACTTCGTAGAGTGTAGATAGCACATTCTCATTAACATTATGTAAAATCAGCTCAGGGTTATTTATAAGTGCGTCAAAACATTTATTGATAGTGTAAAAAATAGAGAAGAATAGACCATCTCAATACGAAACAACTAGTGATCTTTCCACTACAAACCATGTCGTCTCATTGATATATTGGCTTAAGATCCCTCTGTAAAGCCCGTGATAAAGCTATCAATAGTCTAAAAGAAAACAAAGTATATTTCTTTATTATATGCTTCACTATCTAACTGTCATACTGTCGAGTTGGTTACCTTGTTTGTGTAGTAATCATACACCAAGTAAGTAAGTGTCCACTTGACTTAATACTGTTAGCAAATGCAGTAGTCTTACTAGTAAGGTGACCTAAGGCGATATGTCGTGGCAGGGTGTGATTTGCTGAAAGAAGTTCTGCCGACTAAAATTATTATGTTTTCTTTGAAAGCCATTAAATGACTATTTTGCGCATGTTTTTGAACAAAATAAAGGTACGCAGCTGTTGACTGGTTTGTGCTCTTCACCTTTTCCGGTTTAGAACAGGGCAGATTATGCTTGCGGCCGAGTTGTCAAAAGCAAAAGTTTCAGGTTTCATAAAAATGAATCTTATTGAGATTCAAAGTACATGTACCACGTCTTTAACATTTCAAACTTCAGCTACAACACTTCAACCAGCAATTACCAGTATACAACCTACATCAACCAGCAGTGTAACAGTTTACTGGGACTCTCGTCCAGCTACTGGGTACATCAACTCCTATGTTATCAAATACATTGAACAGAGAACTTCAGTCATAGAGACCAGTCCAGTATCAGGAGATGTTTCTACACACCTTGTGACAGGACTCAAAGCTGGGACTTCCTACATATTTATAGTTGTCAGATCTATCACCAGAGAGGGACGGACTCAGACAGGCATAGAGTCGTCGAGCTTATTGTGGACAACAGAAAGTACGTGTGTTGAATTTATCTTTAAGATCTTCATTTCAAGATCAAAGTAATGATGTCCTACGAATCATATGTTTGATGAGAATGGAACAGGAATGTATGGTATGGATTTGTTAATGTATTCGTTTTCGACCTGTCACCATATTTGTCATTTGCAGTGATCAATCAGTCATATAATGCTTCTGATTTAATTGCATTGATTAACATTATTCCTTTTATATGATGCAAAGAAAGAGTTACTATCAACAAACTAAGTTTTATGCAACAAATTGGGTTTTGTTAGATTTCAATCATTTAAAGTTGATGTAAATCATCCGATTTCTCACAGAAATCAACTACGGAGAAGCCTGTGTATCGAAGCGCACCTGTAAGAACCTGAACACAGACTGTTACTCCTCTACCTGCAGATGTGACCCTGGGTATTTCTGGGAGTATACTACATGTCTGAAAAGTAAGAAATTGGGTGCTTTCGTATTGTTAGTTCATTGAATAAACTGGATATGGTCATGTTTCATCTAATGGACTCCTCGTTTAGAAAGGTACTTTATTTCAATATGTAAAGGCAACAAGCATATAATATGAAATATATATACAATGAAGCGTGCACCTATACATTTAACTCCTTCACAGGGGTCACATCATCGTAATTATTATCAATTCAAACATATATTATCTAGGGAAATACCATAATTTTACATTTACATATATCATTTAACAAAAATTCAGAGAAGCAACAAAAAGTCAAACAATAGAATAGAATAAACAATCAATCCATACTAGCTCACACATACTAGCTATAGTTCTTTCTTGGCAACAAACCTTGATAAATTAATGTTGACTTACGAATAAGAACATTATTGTCAGTACTTAACAGCAAAGACAATGGTATTCGACTTCTGTAAAATTAACATTACAGAACTTACAAATTCTGGTTTCCTCGATTTGTTAAAATATCTTCTTGTCTCTTTAGCCAAATCGTGGGATGAACACCTAACATGTGCAAGTGTAATTTGGAATTCTCTAATATTCAATGAACTCAAATAGTATTCTCTGTATATATGTCATTTAAACGTTCTGTAGAAAAAACTTGAAACTGAAAGAGACATAGACCATTCTTTGGTAAACATATCTTTTAGTCTCTGTGACACAACGTTAACTTAAATTTGTATCTAACTGAACATTTTGACTCTGCTACATATCATCAAAACCACAAATAAGGTTAACCTAGGACAAATTGCAAAAGTGACTTAAATAGGCTTATTTTGAAGATACATTGCTCGCAGGGAGAAGAATTGTTTGTATTTGACTATTTAATTTAGAAAAATAACTAAAACAGCTATGTTAAGAACAACTTTTCATTCAAAACATTGAAGTTATAAATCTTTTGAAATTAATTATTTAATATTCATCACACAAGGCTTCATTGCAGATACAATATGGTTTTCTGTCATATTACCTTGAACATAAGAATACTAAAAAATGTATGCAATAACTTGCTCGATTAGATCAAGTCTATAGGAATATCTAAAAACTTGCTTTAAATGAAAATGTAGAAACTATTTAATTATTGAGAGTACAGTTAATCTGAAATTATCTTATAATGATTGATAACCTACATCTTCTCATGCTGTCAAAGTGTTCCATTAATCAGAGTTAAAAGTTCACCTCCGTCAAAAGATTGCATGATCTTTAGTCTTTGATTGTTTGTTATGCTACATGAACAATTAGGTAGAGATAAGTCTATGATTTGAATCATTACAGGAGCAACTCATCATCGACATCTTCCCCCAGAACATCAGAGTGAACTACAGAACAGTTGTCACAAACACCTTTGCATTCACCACAAGCCACAGAACACTCAAGTCCATCCTCCGACATGTGAACCGTGCAGTATTGCAACCTGCCTTACAGTTACATCTTACACTGTCCAGAAGCTCTTGAGGGGCTGCAGGTAGATCTGTTAGCACTGGAACCAATCTTCCTTGCACTTATTTCCATCCCCATTCTTCCGGTCTCAAGGCACATTTGTTTGCCATCCATGTCTGCACCTGCAGATACACACGGTAAGTATGGTACTTCAAGGCTGCTGCAGTGGGTGGCAAGGCATGCGGTTGAACAACTGCAATGCTAGACCTTGCCTTCTCGTGAAATTTCTGCAGTCGAAGCACATCAACACTTTCATTTTGGTTTCCATTGTACAGATGTACCACTGCTCTTTCACCAGCTGTCACAATCTCATCTTTGGAACTCGTGTGATCCATGAACATGCTTGCTTGTTGGATGAGAAAGTTGTCCTTTCTTGCTTTGGTAAGAACCGCTGGTTTGCCAACACCATACAGCCGAGAAGTAGTGTCACAACCACTGATAGCATGAAGAAAGAGGAGGTGTTCACACAGCGATGGGCCAAGTAGAGACCTTGCTGTTGCAATGTCCCAACACTTGCTAGGTTTCAATGCCATTTTCTTTGGTTCTGAAGTAAAGAAAACCTTGTACTTGGCATCCTTTATGTGGTGAAATAATAAGACCAGCAAGTCTGTGTCTTCCCCAATGAGCACTGTAGCATGGTGTTGTGCTGATTCAATGGCTGTTTGAACAATCAGGATATCTGCATCTCTACTTGCGTGACGAACTTGAACTCCATCAATCGTGAGATATTCACCAAGCATGTTAACAAATCGCTGCTATCTTTGTTCGAGAGAAAGTCTTCCTTTTTCATCTGCAAAGGCATGTTGCTTGTGAAATTGACCTTGGCACCAATGCCCTGATAACTTCTTCTTGCATGTGTACAATCCTTTGTTGTTGCACCATCAGTGTAACCATCAAACACAACAGTTGATCCAGGATATCTGTTCTTCACATAGTGAACATACAGTCCACAAATATCTGACCATGTGTTGCCCTTGATCCATGGGATTCTATGAAGTAAAGAACCTCCGTCAAGAACATACCTGACCTCTTCATTGTTTGGCCTTGAAAAAGTAATGTCCAGAGAGCATTTGCAAGCGATGATTTGTTGGCAAGTATCATGACAGTCTTTGAGTCAAACAAAGCTGTTGGATATGAACAGAGTTCATGTTTGAAGACATAGGACAGATCACAGGACCTGTTCCCTGCAGTCACCAGTCGTTGGAAAAGTAGGTGGGGATCTATACTTGAATCTCGTCTCCTTTCACCTTCACTGTCAACTTACAGCCTGGTGTTTCCTTTGAAATGAATGAGCAGCCACACATGTACCCTCCATGGACTGTACAATTTTATCACCAACTGACTTGGCATCATACACATTCACTGTTGGATGAGCAACAACACTTGTAACAATGTGTTTAAGAGTCACATCTTTTCCAAAGGGGTCCATTTCAGTCAGATGTTTGAGAATGATATCTGCATCTTCCATATCCTTGGTGATTCTGGGTTTGTGCATTCTTTGTGCTGATCACTGGTTCTATATACCACTTTTGTCAGTTCTTGCATTGAACGGTTCACCTCCGCACATGCTGGAGTAGACATGACCCATATGAGTCTCTGTGCTTCTGTGAATCCTCGCCCTCTTGTCAAACCACCAGTCGTTTTGATACTGCGCATAAGACACTGTTCTATTACAAGATCCACAGAAAGACCTGCCCATGCCCTATCTGATCTTCGAACAACATGTTTTCCACTGCAGAATTGTTCATGGACTGATGGGTGTTCTTCCTCAGCCTTTGACATCTTCTGTAGATAGAGATAGACATATTTTTTTAAATACAGGTTATGTCCAGATGATGCAAAGAATGGCAACCTATCATGAAGACATTGCAGGTGTAAAGTTCAATCTCCCATTCTTTCCCCTTTCATGAACTTTCTCAGCAAGTCAAGCATTCTGGGGTACTGGATCCACAGCTTTGACGTCTTTTGATCTTCAAATGATGTCTTCAATTCTTCCACTTAAGTTTGGAGTTCACAGAGATCAGAGTTGTGTTAAGTTCTTCTGTGGAAATATTGCCAGATAATGTTTCTTCCATAAGATGAGAAAGCTTCAGGATGTCTGGACTGCAAAGATAGACATTCTGTTTAGGTTCTTCAGAATCACTTTGTTGTGATTGATGTACATCAATGACTTTAGAGGTCAACAAAGTGTTCAGAGCAGCATCAATCAACATGTGTCCACGAACAGCTCTTGCCACTGCTTTACCTGTCATCACGTGAGTTACTGTATTGGCAGTTTACACAAGCTCGAGGAGTTCACGTAGCACTGACCCTCCCATCAGATGTCCTATGCATCCTAGAAAACTCATGAGAATGTGGAACCCTCCAAGACGTAAAACCATGTTCTTTATGTCAGCACTGTCTCTGCCATTCTCAAGAATCGCACTGGCTTTCAAACATAAAGGTTGATCAAATGTGATGACTTGAGTACAGTTGTACCGTTTCGCATCGGAAGTCACAAATACTAGAGTTGAATAGATGCACGACAAGTCATTTGGATCCAGGTCTATCATAGGGAGAAACATGACTGATGATGGTCCTGTGTGACGTTTTGATGTACAAATTGCATGAAGCCTGACCACTGTGTTCTAGAAATTTTCAGCAATAGAGAAGTTTTCCAAAGAAGATCAATGTTCTGGTAAGGTTCATGTGCAACTGGGTACACAAGTGGTTTATACTTTAAACCTGACAGAGCATCATTATTTTGAATGAAAGACTTGATGTTGATCCTGCCAATCCGTGTGATTTCTTCAACTGAAATGTCTGCTCTCTTGATCTGTGTGGTAATGTTTGCACTTGGGGTCACTGTAGCGATGATACCCATGCCATGAAATGTCTTTTCTCCATCAAGGGTTCTGATGTTGTGGTCAACATTGTCTGCTGCATACTGAAGAAATTGATCAGGTTAATGGTTATGCAGTTCTCTTTCTTCTATAACTGCAGAACATCTCTCAAACCTCTTGACTTCTGAATATGAACAGCAGAATCGATGTTCATTAAGAGAGTCGATGAGGAACTTTGACTGGAAGTGATGATGTAACTGAACACCCAAGCCTACCTGCAAAGGAGCTAAAATAAATCGTGGCCGAGATGCTTGCATGACTACTTGTCCCACAGAAGCCAACTTCACATTCACACCCTTTCCTTGAAAAAGGACCCCCAAAAGATGCTTCAGACTGGATTGTAGGAAGTCCATAGCTTTGTCTACGTCTGCTAAGTCATTAGCATCCGGATATACATCTCTGCTTTGTTGCACCTGTTTTATGTCATTTTTTAAGAGGCGAGATGCAGTCTCAATAATCTGGGACTCCTCATCGAACAAACTTCTTTGCTGCTTCTGCAGAATAGCTGATGCTGTACTTTGGAGAGATACAACATTTGCCTTTCCATAGATCTCTGAAATTATCAGCTTGTCTCCAAAGTGTTGTTTGAGTTCTGTCTTCATATGTTTGAAGCTGTAGGAATCTGTATTTTCTCCAGATGTGAAGTCTGACATTTTCTGTATGAGATCTGTGAGTGTGAGTTGTTCATCTTCATTTTGTTCAAGATATGAAACCACTTTGAGAAATGCTTCTGATCGTATAGTATCTTTGGGTCTTCCACTCATTTTTCTCTTTGGAGGGTTAGGACGATCATCAGCACTAAAGATCTTAGGTATCTGCCTACCAGTTCTAAAAGACACATTGCACTGTTGATGGTACACAGCATCAGCTGCTGGCAAATCTCCAACAAAAGTTATACATACATACATACATGAAAATACTTATATAGCCCTCTTATCCAACAATGTTGCTGCTCAAAAGCGCTTTCAGGGCAATGATGGCTTCATTGGTCAAATGCTTATTGGAAAAGATAAGTCTTTAGATTTGACTTGAATGTGCAGAGTTCTTGAAGCTGCCTGAGATGTAAGGGCAGCTTGTTCCGTAGTGCTGGCCCAGCTGTCTGGAAGGAACGGTCGCCATAAGAACTAGATTTGGATTTATGAACTTGCAGCAGGAATTGATCAGAAGAGTTCTTGAGGGCTGGCATCTGGTAGTCAATGTCGAAAGATAATCTGGAGCAAGGTTGTTCAGACATTTAAACACCAAAAGCAGAATTTTATATTGGATTCTGAAGGATATAGGCAGCCAGTGCAGTTTTAACAGAACGGGTGTGATGTGATCTCTGCGTCCAGTTCGTGTTACCACTCTCGCTGCAGCGTTCTAAACTCATTGAAGCCTTTTGAGTGTAAGCGATGGTAGGCCATATAGAAAAGCATCACAATAATCCATTCGGGAAAGTACAAATGCGTGAGTCAGAGTAGCTGCTGTGGATTCATTAATTTCTGATTTTGCTAATGTTTCTGATATGGAAGTAAGATTTCTTGCATATAGAGTTGACATGGGTTTCAAGAGACATATTGCAGTCAAAAACCACACCAAGATTCCTAGCTTCTTGACCGGGAGCTATTTCGTGACCCTCGATGTGGAACTTCGGAAGAGACAGCTTGTGAGCAAGACGTTTTGGAGTGATAACCAAAAGTTCAGTCTTATCACTGTTTAGCTTTAGAAAGCGATTAGTCATCCAGTGCTTGATTTCTGTAACACAGAGTTCTAGTCTTTGAAATGTTTCAGTGACTGACAATGGCACTAATGGTTTAAAGGCAAGATACAACTGTGTATTATCAGCATACAAATGAAATGACAGCTTGAAAGATCTGGCTACCTCCCCGAGGGTAGACGTATAAATGGTGAATAAAATAGGCCCCAGAACTGACCCTTGAGGAACTCCATAGAGTAATTCCCTTGGTTCAGAAGATGTGTTATCAATCACAACACACTGACTCCTGTCAGACAAGTAGGACTTGACCCAGCCAAGAGCTATATCAGAGAGTCCAACTTGGCTTGCAAGAGTACTCAACAGAACACCGTGATCTACCGTATCAAACGCGGCAGATAGGTCTAAGAGTACTAGTACTGCCGCCCCCATGTTGTCAACAGCTTGCATAATATCATTGTGCACTTTAACAAGGGCCGTTTCTGTGCTATGAAATGCACGATAAGCTGATTGCAAGGGTTCCAAACACTCATGTTCAGCCATGTGTTCCTTCAGTCGCGATGCAACCACACGTTCAAGCAGCTTTGATATGAATGATAAGTTTGATACAGGGTGATAGTTGTTTAGTTGATCTTTTTTGTGTTGTACGTGTGCTTTTTTCAGGAGTGGAGTAACGAGGGCCTTTTGGAACGAAGTTGGAACATGTCCTTCACGCAGTGATGAGTTATACGATCATGTACAACCTTTGACTATTCACTGTTGGTTTCGTTACAGATGTTGCTTTTTTTGGCTTGGAAGTCCATTGTCCTCACTGGAATTAAGCGATGCTCCAGATTTTTGCCATCATATAAGTCTCTGCAACCACACAATAAACACATGTTCTTGTATTCAAAGTAACTTCCCTCTGATCTTAGAGCACATCTTTTATTTGTCTGCAGTTCTCCAAGATTTTGTCTCTTCTTTGCTTTAACAAGGTTTGGGTTAATAAACTCCCGTTTACATTTGATAAGTACTTGCTGCCCGCGGAACGTCTGTATGCTGTTCTGCCTCTCTTCATTTGCCTTTTTGATTCCTTCACATCCTTTTGCTGTTAAAGTGACAACAGATTCACCGCCGGACAAGGGTCTGTGACAAAATGTGCACTCTTCCATCACTCTGTTCAATCTGAAATTATAAGGATATAAAAGTAAGGCCTTGAAATTCAAATCATCAGTTAATTCATTTATAAATGGTGGATTCGACAGAGATAGAACTATAGAAAAATATCATGTATTGCATAGCTATCATCATTATAAAAAGACAAGTGTTTTCTAAAATATACATCAAGAACAAAAAATGTTTTAATTTTTCAGGGATTTGCCATTTTTAAGTGTTTTTAGTAAATTTCAGAATTTCAAATGGATCCTTTCCCATTATTTCAATAGCTAACTTCAAAATTTTGATCCAATGTGCAAAGTGGACCATGGCCCCTACCTTTCTCAATCACTGTATTTTCTCAATAAAATACTAGTTGAATAAATAATATGATCTCATCACACAAAATTAGCTATTACATCAATGATATCAATTTATTATAGCAACAAGTTCATCCATATTATCGAGTATTTAAGCTTCTCTCCTGTTCAGTAAGTGTAGAAAGATGTATTACAGTTAGCAGACGTTATTTAAAATGCTTGCCGTAACGTAAACATTTAATGTATATGGTTCTACAGTTGTATCCGAATTGTTTGCTTTCACAGTTACTTAAATGCGTTTATGACACATATATCTAATTTGTAGCTTCTACTTACCATGTGTAAGAGTGAAATTTCCAGAAAATCATCATAAATGTTGTGATCGTTGACGGCCGACGGGTGATCAACGTGCGATGAGTAGTCTCCCTTGACTGGTATGCAGGTCTCCTCGGGCCAGCGGCAAGCTCGCATTTTGTTAGTTATTTGAAGCATGTATAAAACTATCTTCCACTAAATATTTCAATGTATAGTTTTAGTATGTTTATTCATGATCTAATCAAAGGTAAAAAAAATTTTGCAATTAGTCCTGGGTTATATGCTCATTTGTCTGGACTAAATAGTATTTAACAAAATACGAATGTTTGATACTAAATAAGTCTTGCCTCTCTTACAGCATCATCACATCGTAACATTGTCGTGGGTATCTTGAAGAAAGAATATTTAGGGGACGAATCCAAAATTTTATAATTTTAGTTTTAGCAAAAATGTTTATCTATTTATCAAAAACAGGAAAGGACTCAAAATACCTTTCTTATGGCCAACATTGCAAGTAAAACAATCTGATATGTCATGGTCATTTCTGATACATGCTTTCACGATGTCATATATGCTTCGCAACAAATAATTCATCAGCTTGATGACGTTAGTACGTAGTCAATTACGCTGGCCCCCATTGAACCAATGAATGTAAAATCTCCGACCTTATTATCATCTTTGCTTCTGGCATTTACGAAATGAATATTTAGAAAAGTGCATAATTCTAAAAGGGATCAAGCAAATGCATTACCAGTTTTATCTACTGAGAATCTTTTGACATTAAACCAAAATACCAGAAATTCCCAATTAGAGTCTTTTCCCTTTACAGTACAAGAAGATAATCTTCAATAAAGTCAGGATCACTGCCGGTTATTGCGTTACGGTCTCCGTTACATGTACTTAAATCATTTCATTTTATGATTTGATAACATGTCTATCAAGCTTTCTTGTAACATTTCAATTCCATTTCTACAAATAACACGTGGCTGATCATTTCATGAAGACCAATCAGGGTTTACATAAACACAGGAATTGTCATTAAAAACAGATATAATGCTAACTGCGTTTTCAGTAATTTGCACCACTTAATGTATTGTATGAGACACTAACTTTCTAAAACTACGATAGCACCTGATAATCTCCCTAAATGTGATTTATTGAAAGTTACATAATCTTGAAATAGATCATCTACATCATATTCAATTAGTCAAGTTTCAGTAAGTTCTATGATTAAAATAATTGATATAATCGTTATCAGGTAGCTTAGCAATCAAACCAGAAACATTCCAGAAAAGAAAATACTGATAATAATCATTTTGTGTTGATCGTGACTAACTAGAGGATGAATATTTGGTCGTATGGCTGTTTTGCGACTTAGTATCAGAATCTAGACCCTGGCCACCCCTATTGTCTGGAGTGCGATCTGAGAGTTCTAGCACCCCCATGACAATCCTGACGTCAATTCCATCCCATCTCAGATTGGCACCCCCTGCGCCAGTCTCCACGCTTGACTGACTGAGAAATTTATTTCCTTTATAATACTATCTGTTCTCCGGGTCATTCTTTCTGTGTCGGTCAAGTTCCTGTTTTTGAAAAAGGGTCAAGTCTTTAGCAATTTCCCTGTCTCTGAGAACATCCCTCAACTTCACTGATCTCCATTTATCTTCCCATCTTAAGATTTCATCCACCAAATCATTCATCAAATCGTACGTCTCTTAAACGTTAAGACATTTGAACAGGTCACGAATTCAATAATAATATCTCATTATTTGATAGAACAAGATATTGGTAGCCAGTTTAGGATTTGCACGAGATTTATTGATTTCATGTTTTGATCTTTATGCATGTTTTATCAGATTTGGATACCAAGTTTATCTATTAGCCTAATTGCATTGATAACACCCATATGATAAAGGACATTGTTGTGGTAGAAAAAAAACATTGTAGATTATGTCACATGTTGTATCGTTTTCATGATATCTTTACTATATAATCTTTTGCCAATACAGCCAGTACATTTTCTAATTTGTTTCAGATGCTTACCTTGTACCAGGTAATGTTAACACTGAGACACTTTCTACCACACAACTACGAGTCACCTGGACAGCCTCTTCATACCCTGACATAGTGACTGGTTACCTGGTAGAGTTATCTCCCCCTGTCCCCTCTACAAACATCGTCATCACTGGTACTTCAGCCACCATCTCGTCCCTGACTCCAGGAGAGAGATACATGGTTACAGTGAGCTCCAGGAGCACCTACAGAGGAGAAATAGCTGCAGCTGATAAAGTGTATGCTGTAACAAGTGGGTGCATCGACGAAAGCTATTATGATTCAATCAACTTCGAAAAAGTTTAGTTCAATATTAGCCTTTTTGTCACTGCATATGATGATGTGTACCAAATGAACGTAACACACGTTTCAGCGTATGCAATACCAAGTAGGTGCTTGTAATGCCTCTAATGGGCCGTTCAGTATCCAAGTAAAATACATAAGAATAATTTTACTTGTTTTAAAGGTAATCCAATCGTTTCATCGTGGACATGTCAAAAGATCTTGACACTTCTGTGTAATTATGTTTTTATTGTTATTAAAGATACAATACCACTATACACTGAAGGCCTGTTTATGATAATCTCTTAAAAGATCAATAGAATAACATCAACGAACTGCGCACAATACAACTTTCTTATTTGTTCCTTTTGGAGGCAGAGGAGTTTGTCTTATGGTGTTTGTTATCAATTAATCAAAAATGTTTTAATATATTTATTCTTTTACAATAATTTTGTGTGAAAAGTACTTTTTAAGGATTCACATATTTACACAACAAAACAATTGTAAATTTAGGATTTTTGCGAGTAATTAGTATTTACATGTACAAACGAGTTTATTCACACATTCTGTTTTGATTTTTTATATATATTATAACTTACTGTTTCAGAACCAAATACAATAAGAGGTTTAACACCAGTAACGTCACTGAGGGAACCTCTGGCACAGATACACTTCTACAAGGCTGATGGACGGGTTGAATTCTACACTGTCACATTGACTCGATCTGGGTACAGCTTAGTGAAAACACCTAATGGTGATACGTTGTCAGCGAGTTTCCCTGGTGTTAAATCTGGGTTGTATTACGATCTTACCATCATCACCTACAGTTATAGCGTGTCCAGTGATCCGTTTACACAGAGGATAAGAGTTAGAGCTGAGGGTGAGAACCATGTTAGACATGAAATAGAGTGGATGGAGACATGTAGAATACTATCCACAATCAATTTATAACTTTGTCCATAAATGCCTTTTACCTTTTGAATTGGTATACATGTATTCCTATTGGGCAAACTTACTACAGTTGTATTGAGTGTAATAACTTGGCTAATGTGTGGTGACCATATGCATAGTATATGATCACATTGTCAACGAACACAATTAAACCAGTAAACATAAAGTTCAGACGAACTAAATGAAACTAAAATATCAGTTACACCATGTTATCAAATATGCACACAAATAACATGTTATCACTTTTCCCCCCATAAGTATATACTTTTTATATTCAACACCACTGTAAAATGTGATACAAGCGTTCCTGTGACAGTTACACTTACATAAATATTCTCTGATGTGATTGTAATTCATTACCGATGATCTGGTTGATTCTCATGCAGTTTAATCTCTAATGATGATGGTTGTGGAGTTACATATCAGAACTTCGTGTTCTGAACATTGATTTTGTTGTATTGCAGCATCTGAAGGTGTTGTTGACCTCTCTGTCTCTGGCGTGACATCACGTGGAGCAACGTTAACATGGAGACGTCCAGTCAACACAAATGGAGATCTGTATAAGTATGGGATTGAAGTGTTCAACTCTTCTACGTGTGTGCAGCGAATTAACATTGAGTGTGCAGTGTGTAAGGATTCAATGGTGAATAAATTTGCAATCCAAAAAATTTAAATGAACATTCATTGTAGATAATATTTTATAGTCAAGGAAATGAATGATTTAAATGTTAAACAAAAGTAATTGAAGCAATCAAATATCCCTCTAGCTGATGGTATACAATGAGGCAGCAAAGCTGTAATCGTAAAGGTTTGCTTATTTCAACTAAATTTGAAGGTTTCACTGTAATGCATGTACAAAGTGACTTACAATGATGAGGAATACTAATATTTTGCGAAAAAGTCATACATAGTTTATATTTTCAGAAAGAGAGATGTCTGTGATTCCTTCAGTTAGCACAATCCTTACCTCATGAATGTCGTATTACATTTTTTTTATTCTCAGAATGTCATTGATTCCTTTGAAATCAGCTGTATGAGAGAAATTGATATTGAGATCTCCCAGTCTGATCTTAACAATGAGAACTTCGTGGTACCCTACGACCTCGACCTTCTACCAGATACTCTTTATGCCGCGTTTGTTGCTGCTTACAATGAAGAAGGAAAGGGAACTACTAGGAAAGAAACTGTACTGACCCAACAAGAAGGTGGGTGGTTTGAATTTTGGAATTAAAAACTCTAGATCTCTTCCAAAAATACCATGTCATCATCCCAAGCCACTCACGCTACATGTTCGGATACTCTACATGGTATATCCCTTGGACTTTCATCAGGATAATTCATACTCAGATAAACTGGGCATCTCCTTCTGTAACAACATCTCAACGTTCTCGGAGATCAGCGAGTAGCAATACATTTCATTGATCCACATAATAGTGACAATATAACTTAGGGTCACTATTCTCAATTTGACTAGTGAGGATTACCAAGTGTAGCTTTGGTGGCCCTGTGGCCCCTTATAAGGGCCACAGAGACCACACCCTAATAACCTATTTTCATCTTCTTCTCTCGAAGCATAAGGCATAGAAAGCTGAAACTGTGTGTACAAACACCTTGACTAGTGAAAATTATAAATTGTAGCTTTTGTTGCCTTGTGGCCCCTAGGTTTTAGGTCATAGCAGCAATTTGAACTCATGTGCTCCCTTGTGTATTCTGTATAACAGGTCTAGATTTTTCTGGAAAAATATTTCTTGACCCATTTCACTCAAATTTTGCGTATATATTTATCACATGTATCACCATCACTTGCCCAAACCAAGCATTACATGAGTGAAGTGCTCAGGTACTGGGAAGCCCAGTGGACTGGAGATGGACAGTATGTCCACAAATCATCCGACATCCTGCAAGCCCTGCAAGGTCAATGTCACAGCAAGCAGACCACAGTGAAAGACTTTTTAAAACCAGAGTAAAGGAAATAAAGGGGTTTATGTATTGTATTGACAAATGCATACATGTATCATAGAGATGAATACATTGTATCTCATATAGATATATATCATGACAATGAAGATGTCTGAAAAATGTGCATGTGTACCTGACAGTATACATAATAAATAAACGATTGAAAACAGTATTAGCTTGTTTTTCTTTGTAACCAAAGTGTCTTTAGCCATCATGGTTCGTTGTAACGTCACTCACGATATTATGCCATATTTTCTCCTGGACAAACAGTGCCGATATAACCAGGGTTTACTGTAATAACGATTCGTTGGTGCTTAAATTTTTTTTTTAATTTTTGAAGTTTTGTTTAAGGTCGAATAAGCGTCTTGAACTCCAATGCTTAAAACGTAGGGAGCATTTTTGTAAATTTTAGTACATCAGGCCTTATTTCAAAGTCAGTTGACATGACATCCTTTGAGCAAATGGGATTGGGTCATATAAACTCATCGTCAAAGGAAACTTATCACTTTTTCAGTCGAATTTTGCGATTCAAGGTGTCTGCTATAGGTTAATATGATTATGATATGATTTTTAGTCATTTTCGTACATTCACGTAAACTTGAAAAACAGAATAAATTTTATTTCTCGTTCTGCATGTGCGAAAGATTTGAATATAACCGACGGCTCTTAGAACAATGAAGCAGTCAAACAAGGATCACAAAAGAAATGCAGAGACTATCACATTGAGACCATGACATAGCTCTCCGTATTGCAGAAATCGGGATGACGCAACGTCAAATTGAAGCCAAGCAACGATCAGCAACTTATTGAAACGGTACCAGTTAACAGACCAGACACAGGACCGTCCAAGATCAGGTCGATCGAGGGTTACGACAGCTGCCGAGGACCAACACATCCGCGTAATACACCTACGCAAATGTTGCGTGACGGCGACGTTTATGGCAGCGATAGCTCTTGGGCACCCCATCAGCCCAAGAACTGTCCGTCGTCGACTACGCATGGCAGGAATCAGAGCCTACGAGATATTGCCTTGGCATTTGAACATCGACAATGTCGATTACAATGGGCGCGAACTGTACGTCGATGGCAGCGGCGTGATTGGGAGAGAGTGATGTTCACTGATGAAAGTTGTTTTAAATTGTTTGGCGATGATGGCGAGTTGGTGTAAATTGAGGTTTTGGTGAACGATTACGACGAAACTGCGTTGAACATTTGCACCTATTAAGTAAGTAAGCGTCATGGTGTGGGGTGGTATTTGCGGTCAACAAACAACTCGACTTGTAATCATTCATGGAAATTTGACTGCCCAAAGGTACAGGGGTGAAGTGTTGCAGCCTGTTGTATTGCCATTTTAACAACCTAGAGCTTCCCTTCTACAACATGACAATGGTTGGCCTCACACCGCCAGAATGATTACCTCAATATAGTTAACGTCAACGTCTTGCCTTGGTTGGCACAATCGCCTGACTTGAATCCAATTGAGCATCTGTGGGATCATATTGGCAGACATTTGAGTCAACACAATCCGCCGCAAGGAAATCAACACCAAATTGAGCTCGTATTGATGAATCTGTGGCGTAGCTTTCCTCCTGAGGTCATCAGATGCCTGACGACATCCATGAGGTGAAATGTACTAGAGTGCATTGACACAGAGGATGGTATACAAGTTACTAAGACATGTTTGACCCATTTGTATGGACTCATGCTTCATGTTTAATGATGTCTGTTTTTGTGTATTGTTTTATGTTGACCCCATGCCATTTTGGTTCAACATTCAAATAAATATACTTTTGATAGAACAATGGTGGTTTCACATAGCGGTTCGGAATTAGTTGTGTCAATAAATTGATAGCAATAAACAAGATATGTGTCTTGTTGTAATTTTTATGAGCGAAAAAAGGCTGTGATAAGTTTCTTTTGCCGACTAGTTTACAAATCTCAAAGGAAGTAGTTATTATTAGCTGTTGGGTATAGTGACAAAGTATACATTTTGTATTATAATTATTCCCTATACAATGTTTTGCATATTCACACATCAATTCTGTATCCTATATTTAAGCTCCTGGAGACCCAACTGAGTTCCGTTATGTGAGCAAGACGTCAGAGTCTGTAGAGTTGATGTGGAACCATCCTGAACCTAGACCTGGAGTTACAGACTATGAAATATCAGTACACGAGTGGGATGAAGACACCAACCGATACAAGAGCTTCAAGGATATCAGTACTCTTGGTAAGTAAGTTCAAATGATATACAAGTGGATCACAATCCTCAAAAAGGAGTGGTATAACAAAATCATGTTTTGGAAGCTACAGTTTGAACTATCATCCAGCTGAGTTGTATGACAAACTGCCTTCCAAAAGAGACCACCTTTTATAATAATTCTGATTAAAGAACGAAACAAATGTTTGAAGTAGAGTACTTCTTGTTTATCCACCATTTCTTTGAATAATTAAAATAAAAGGGGGATAAAAAAACTGTTCCCATAATTAATCAGAAGGATCAACATTTTGTTGTTAAGTCGTTCATTTAAATGATTTTTAAGGAATGATTTGATTACAGCTATAATTATTATTAAAATATGTTATCCTAGTACCAGTTTGGAGCAACTCGTGTGTTATCTCTTCTAAAATTGGTATGTGTAACGAAAATATTCAATAGACTAATATGCATATGACATCACCTGTCAGCATTCATTCCTTAACATTAAATCTGAATCGAGCTTGTCCATAAATTGGAAGGTTTGGGTAGAAAAAAAGCACAAGAACATAACAACATTCCGATCTTTGATGTGTACTATCCATGAGATATAAGCCTTCATGATTTGAAAAAACAAGTATTATTTTTTGTATTTCTGGGTTGTCAAAATTTTCGTAACCTTTCTGAATTGCTGTATTGTGTTACCAATAGAAATAGAGGACCAATTAATGCACCAAGGGCAGCTGTTGGTCATTTTAGTTTCAGAATCAGATTCAGGAATTCACGATAATTTTGCCTCGCCATAAGCCGTTTTGTACATATTGGGAGACTATGAATCCCTATAGACGGTGATTAAACTTTTGCATCACACCTCCCAGCACAGGCACCAAGTTTACATGATTTTGACGAATCAATGTTTATAAAAAATGCTCAATTAGAAGTTTTAATCATAAGAGTTTAGATTTCAAACATGGCATTGCGAATTCAACTGACAACATCAATATTATAAAGTTTTCAAATTTCATTAAACGTCATTTAAGTTTTAGGTCTAAAGATAAAAGTTTCAGAACTGCATGATGAACGAATGACAACACTCTTTCAACAACCTCGAACAATTATCATGGTTAATATATTTTGGGGAAATGTTTGATGTATTCAAAGTTTAGTAATTAAAATCAAATATTCAAATAGAAAACAGTAACATAAATCACTGTAAAATGATAGATACACAGTAAGTATTATGAATCTAATAACCTTAACTAGTTTAATTCATAATCAAACCAAACTGTATTCCTTGAATAAGGGATTGATAAAACAAATTCACTCACACTATAAGCATTTCAATACAGTCATTAATTTCAGGATACTACAGTGTGTCAGTTAAT
The DNA here is from genome assembly GCA_916613615.1 of Steromphala cineraria. NCBI lineage: Eukaryota > Metazoa > Mollusca > Gastropoda > Trochida > Trochidae > Steromphala > Steromphala cineraria. The sequence continues at coordinate 18,817,293 of OU744725.1, read as the reverse complement.
ATTACTGGACTATCAAGCTACTGGAAATACAGATTTGAGATGTACGCCAGAAATAGCAGAGGTGTTTCAAATACTGTGAATGTGCCTGATGTTATCACAGAGGAATCTGGTAGTATACCTAATAAACCTGAACTTTTTATATAAAACGCAGTTAAACTATGTCCACATATAAAAAACACTTATTCGCAACACTAAATAACAATGTACATATTTTAAATTGAAAATGCATGAGTATACGCCAATGGAATTAACCACTTTACAAATAATGTCAAGTTGCATATGATATGTGGCAGTCCCTTATTGTTTTACAGAATCTTAAAAATGACTTAAACTAAAAAGAACTTTCTTGCCAGCCCCTATTGCAGTAGAGAACCTTGAACATCAAGCTGTTGCTGGAGTGTATAAGCAATACCAACTCTCCTGGAGATGTCCTCCACAGAAGGATGGACGGAATGGGCGCATAAGAAGTGCTACTGTCATCACATCGAGTTCTGTAAATATCAAAAATACAGCTGCGTATCTTAAGTTTGTTCACTTACCTTCGTATTCTAATGCACATATCATGTTATTTGTAACGACTTTGTGACATGTTATCATTGTATAAACGAAAGTAATAATGATAAAATTTCACTGCATAAGTCAGGATTCAGTTTGCGTTAACATATTCGTATGTCATACCTAGCAGATAGCTGTAGAAAATTATGGCAGGTCATTGAAGTGACCAGGGATCAAAACGTCGAAAACACTGATTTCTATTTTGCTCTACAATAATCTTCGTAACTGACCAACAGCTTTAGATCTTATTCATATGTGTTCCTGTGTGCTAATGCAACATAACTGTGCTGATTCTTTTCCTACAATGTTTACATGGATGATTTTAATCGAAATTTAAGAAAATCCGACCCCATCTGTCTATTGAACAATGCCAAATATCGACATTCGGCACCAGTGACAAGACGATACCGAAATATGGTTTGGGAATGGTTATATTACACATGGACAATGGATGATCTTCTGTCAGTGGTCCTAAACGAAACTAAACCAAAATTACATGATATTTGCACTAAGATCACAAGCAGATGAACCAACTTATGGTATGCAGCTGTAATAATATTCAAATCAAATATTTTTTTAGATATATTAAGCTATTTTCTTTGTCAATATATATTAGGGGATGCCTAATGTAGGTTTGAGGCTATCATAAAGAAAGACAATAACTTGTGTGACTAAGTGATGACTACGATTTTGAACAAAAAAGTCTTTCATTGAAATAAACAAGTGAGTATAATCCTCACAAAATTGCTTGTAACCTTTTACCTTTTATACTTATCTGCTTTTAAACGTTCATAATTATTTGCCCTTTGTTAGTAACATGAGCTAATGTTACATATCTAAAAACTAACTGAATTATAACTAAAATGAAAACTACTTTTCCAATTTATTAGTCAACTGTTATCATATTTTTTGCAGACACAATCAGTTGATATAAATCCAAAAATAGGTCCACACAGGTTTGACAACACTGATTGCAATTGGAGTGAAAACATAAACGTAACACCAGAATTCAACTATACATTCGAGGTAGGTGTGATTGTGCCTGAACTCAATGTTTGAAGCTAATAACTCAACTGTGGTGAGTTAACTTATTAGATAACAATAAATTGCTTACACACATGTGTGACACAATCTAGAACATTTGGGTCTGAATATTACGTTAATTTACGTAATTACTCATAGCGGGTTTTTTTCTTTTTATCTTCAATGCATTACCTTTTGCTTTTCTGCACAAATCCATTCCTAGCTTGATCGCTCGTCTGACTCCTGTGCTGTCCATTCTGCCTACCTTAGCTTGGTGTATCACACTCCTTTCCTAGCTTCCTTGCCATCTTAGCTGTCGCTTGCCCCTCCACAAGCAAACATAATGTACATATTACTGTGTAACTACCGTTCCCTTACTTATATATCCCTGATCCTATAAATCATTAATTCATATTAATGTCTTCAATCAAATCTCTACTGTTGTACTTTTTCATCAAAATATTTGTTTCATGTTTATAGGTGTTCATCTAATTTCAGTGAAGGTTTCATTCTTCAGGTTCAGTCAATTTGAAAGGTGTAAAGCCAGATAACAGCCTTTGAAGTTGGTAGTTTTCAACAATGAACTCAGTGGGCTCACTGCACTTATTTTATGGAAAACAACTGGTGTAAGGCTGGGTTTAGTCAAAAGCACATGGTTTGTTGAGAGTGATACGTTGTCTGACAGCCTGATATGAAAAGAGATGCAGTTCCAACAAATAAGCTGATTCCTGCACAGCAGAAAAAAAAGTCATCTAGGCCTTTGCAGCAAATAACTTTAAGACATGTCACGACACCATTTTTTGTAGAAGAAGCATCAGAGAAATGGTGTTTGTCTCCCTCAATCTTTATTGCGTCTGGACCCATCCTTAGGTATCTTCTTTGCCTGTCACTTAGCACTCCAGGGTATTCCAAGAGCTCTCTCTGTGAGCAAGGATTCTCTGCTCAAGTCAACATCGTCGATGCTCTTTGCTCTCTTTTCCTCAGGAATTGGTTACAGAACTTCGTTGTTGTTCTTCATCCATTTATGCTACTTGAAGCACCCAACTGCTGACTGTGAGTAATTTTCTTCCTGAAGGCCTTCAAACAATTGTCTAGGTAAAAGTTGCCAAGGGCTGTCTCATCCTGTGTCAAGGTGAAACAAACACGCTGATGCTATACTTCCATACCCTGGGACAGAAATCTACTTTCTAATTATAGTAAACCAATGAACCCAAGAACTAAAAAACAGGATATTTTTGTTCATCTGCTACCTTTTAAAAAAAACTCTACTAATTGTCCAATTGCTGGGTATTTACCTGTAGCCTCAAGATATTAAATGGCTTTTTTGTGGCATCTTCCTTGAAATTGACGCAAACTGCCTACATTGTTTGGTTAGCCATGGCCCTTCACATATCTTCTTCAACCAGGGATTAGCAATGACATGCTGACTACCGAAGCATAACCTCAAAAGAGTCAGAACGTCAACATATCCATCTTCAGGTCCATTATTTTAACAGCATTCTATAACAGACAGCGCTTTGCCAGTACAATTATTCAATAGTCTTTTAAACTTAACACAGCTATTAACTGAAGGCTCTGCCACATTGGTTTCAAAGAAGCGGATGAACATCCAATAGCGCAAACGATCACCACCAATCTTGACAATCTAACATTTTTGATATCGCCAAACATCAATTATCTTCTGTATGTCTAATTACTAATGGGGTGTAACAAGAAAAGTAATTGTCTGTTGATTATAAACTAAGAAATGTATTTGCATGTAATTTATGATATTATTATTTATTTTCCCTGCTTGAAAATGACTGTCAGAGTAAGTAAATAAAACCTCAACTGAACCAACAAAAGTTTTTTTTATAAATGGCAAATGTATCAACAAATCTGAAAAAATCTATGGACTTAATCATATTGCTAAAAAATTGTAGAGATAAAATTCGGTATCCCAAAATTTTCAATTGTTTTGTTATATCCTAGCTAAGAAGTAAGCGGGGGTATATAGCGGTCATTCCGTCCGTCTGTCCTTCTGTCCGGTCAATAATCTCAAAAACCGTTAGGTCTAGATCAATGAAACTTTCCACATATGTTAATCATAATCCTGTCAACAATACTGACCACTTTTTAATTTTCTGGAATTTTTTTGTCGTTTCCATGGAAACGTCACTTTTTGGACTTAGTTATATGGTGTACAATGGGGACAGATTTTCTCACAAACTATAACACCTAGATGAGTGAACTTTTGGCTATTGGTGCTCCTGATGATCTTCTTGATCGAGTTCGAAAGCCATTTCCGAAATTGTATTTTTGACAGAGATATGGCCCTTGTTTCTGAAAATGGATTTGGAGAGATTAACAGGTCTGATGCTCAAATGGGGACAGATTTTCTCAGAAACTAGAACATCTAGGTAAATGAAATTTATGCATACACCTGATGATACTCTTGATTGAGGTCGAAAGCCATTTCTGACATTTTTGTTTGACAGAGTTATGGCCCTTGATTCTGAAATTGGACTTGAAGCGATTAACAGGTCTGATGCTCCAATGGGGACACATTTTCTCAGAAACTATAACACCTAGGTGAATGAAATTTGGTTATGGATACACCTGATGATACTCTTGATCGAGTTCTAAAGCCATTTCCGAAATATTATTTTTATTACAGTTATGGCTCTTGATTGAACAATTTGACTTGGAGCGATTAACAGGTCTGATGGCTCAAAGGGGACAAGTTTTCTCAGATAGGATGACACCTAGATGAATGAAAATTGATCCATCTGATGATACGTTTCATAGAGTTTGAAAGCTGTTACCAAATTCGCAGTTATGGCCCTTGGGTTTGAACTTGGTGCAAATGACTAGTCTGACGCTCCATTTGACACGTTTTATCTTAACTTTTGCAGTTAGGTAGATGAAATTGTGATTTTTGTTTCACCTGATGATACTCTTGACTCTTGCAATTGACCACTGATATGCCCCAATGGGTTTGGTAAGAGGGAGAAGAAATCAGACGGGATGCGGCGGGTATGTGAGCCATGCTCACTTTTTTCTTGTTACTTTATCATTGTTCACTCAATCCTTGCTTACAGATATACATCAGCAACAGTGAAAAAGGAAAATCAACTACTATACAACGACACATGCCGGCAGGACGTAAGTTCATAAAACCACCAATGCAGAAGTGCTCTTACAATTGATTCGTGTAGAACAGTTCACCATCGGATGCTTAACATCAGCAATATGAAGATGTTTAAAAAATGTACAGCTTCTAAACACATGCCATAAAACACACAAGTATCAACTTGGAGACGACCATGACACAACTGCCGAATTTGTTATTCAGTGCTTCAATACGGCTACATTGCACGTTCAGAATGCCCTACTCTTTCAATTACGACATATTGTCATAACAATCAAGTTGTAGCGGTAGTCAACATACCTACTCGGTTTGATTTAACAGAAGTTGATTTTTTTCAGCCCCATCATTTTTAGCTTCTGAGAGACCACGAATACAAGTAAACAGTGGAACAGAGACTGAAAAGAGTGTTGAACTCCTAATTTGTCCAACTTGCATTCTTGATAACACAAATGGTGTGATCACTAAAAGTGGAATTCTTGTTTGTGTTAAAGGAGACTGTCCTATAAGTAAGTTAAATATTTCATGAGAACAATGTCAATGCTTTTAGGCAAATATTCGAAATATGAGACAAATAATGTTTTGTGAAAAGAAAAGGTGAGGGCTAAAATGCCCATAATCTCTAAAATAATATTATTTTCATATGATGGATTGATGTTAAATTTTATTAGCTTAACATGTAAGATATAAGACTTAAACCTCAATACAATGAAAAGTACATACAAGCATAAATGAAATTCTGAAACATTGAAATTAATCATATGACACAAGTTTTATTGTGAATGTTTCTTATCAAGGAGACGACAATGAGAAGAAGACTGCAGATTCCTTTGACAAATCTCCAAACTGGCACACAACAACTGGAGTCGACTTGACAACATGGTATCGAGCTACTGAAGATGACTGGTTGAATGGGAAGGAAGGTTGTTACAACTTACAGATTTATCAAGAGAAGTTACATGTTCATATCAATACTTCAATTTTGATTGGTTTCATAAGATATATTTTACAAAAAGTTATTATTTTCCATTTGAATCAAGAATGTTAACCGATGCTCAAAAGAATGAAAGAAGAAAAGGTGATTATAGAGACTTATTTTAAATATTTAAATATCAGTAGAGTGGCATTTAACACAATGTATTCACACATTCCTTTCAAATGCCCAAACAGAGGTACAAAGATATATGGGGTCAAACATTGATAATTCTCAATATTATTGTCAAGCTGTATATGCTAAAAAGGATATCTTAAGTAATGGGAAAGTCCTCGGACACTTGTTTAAGACTGAGTATATTCAGCTTTTGCATCAATGCACGCCAGAGCCCGCCCTCGAAGCGATGACATCAAACCCCAGATGACGTCGGGAGTCAGTCGCTGCCATTCATTATTTAGACTCTGTAGTGGTGGTTGTGATGGTCGTCTCCTGATTTGACGTTTTCAATGGGGTTCACATTCGGTGAACATGCTAGCCAGTCGAACTCGTTGGGCCAATATCAATCTGTTTATTTGCTGTTGGCACATCAACGTCACACCACGGTAGGATTGATGTGTTCGATACCATTCTGACACAATCTGCGGTACACTGTGTGTCTACTGATCCCATGTCCCAGTGCTGTCGCTGCCGTTTCTTTCGAGGTAATGAAGCGGTTTCTCTGGTGAATAACCCGGATCTGACATTTCACTATAATCCACTTATTTTCAATGAAAACATTTTGTTTTGTTGCTTTGATTTTCTTGTATTTAGCTTAATATATATTTCATTACAATACGAATTTGTTCGTCTGAATTTAACATTCTGTCATAAATCTACAGCGTCAGAGAAAACCACATTTGTTCTTGGTGGAACGAACTGTGGAGTTCCAGATCAAAGCAGGTTTTGTAATGGACCGTTACCGGTTGAACGTACTTACAGGTAAATGTGATGCACTTATTCAATGATTACTTTATGTTTTCCACATCCATTAGGTAGATGGAGATTATTACCTTAGGAATTGTTTCAGATGATTTGTTAAGAGGAGTGTTAATTCTAATATTATCCACACAATTCATAAAAGTCATAAGGAAAAAATCCTAGTTTAATGCCTTCTGTGTCTTTCCCCTATATGAATCTATTGGAAACATCCCAAAAAGGTCTTTACCTTTTAAAACGATTTGAAAGGCAGATGAAGTTTTCTTTCAAACAATTGTCACTGTTCCTGAAATGCAAAAGCCAAAAAGGTGGCTAAGGTGACGTTAACATGCACATCTATCAAGTATAACCAAAAGGTATTCATTTGAGGGTTTTTTTGGAGTTAGGATTTGCCTAACACGATTTGATGATAATACTGTGTGTAATCCGTGTTGTTTAATATAAAAAATGAAGTTGTTAAATAATTGATTTTCAGTCAAATATCTCTGAACTGGTATTTAATCAGATCTCTTTGTGAATGTTAGTTTGATTGCAATCGATTGTATTCTAGGGATAAAAGCAGCTATAAAGCTACAAATTACAATTACAGCTTCAGATTATTATCATCACTATTCAATGATAATGTACACAAGATTTCAGTGCTCTAGGCCTCTTGCCCCTGGAAGAAAAAACAAAACTATGTTGTAAAGGAGTAACCTGAATGGCCCTTATCAGGAATCACAGGGTCACCCAGGCTATCAATTATAATCCTCACTATACAAGGAGCTTATATAAATTTTTTTAGCTTTCTGGGCCTAATACTTGAAAGAAGTAAAAATAGGGAAAACGTTTTTTCATCTATACTCTTGTTGCACAGTAAAGCCTTCTTTTAAAGCAAAAACGATAATCAAATTTCGAAACAATATTAGCCTTTTAATGCTTATTGACTTCACATGTTTTTACACCTACTCTCACGTGATCTGTGATTTCTATGCGTTTGTTATAGCAATTAAGTAATAAAATGATTTTTAAACAAATATACATCAATAGAAGTTTGAAAATGTATATAAAGCTTAAAATGTATAATCTACTTTTCACAAGTCCATCTTTCTTGATATCAATTTTGCATTTATTTTCTAACAGTATATGCTCATATTAAACACATACATGTATCACCTACTATGTTTCATCCCATGGTCATTACTTTGTGTACTGTATTTACAGAGTGTGGATCTTTGCCTGTACCAGAGTGACATGCTCAGAGGGATACTACGTGGAATTTACTCTTGGTAATACATTTTGGGATATTGTTGGATTCATTAATGCAATAAGCTGTTAGTGGTTAGAATCAATATTAATCAATATAAATATAATTCATTGTGTGAGATCTTTTTTCAAAATTTCTTCTCACAATCAAAGGAAACAGGAACCAAATGGAACCTCTGACAACTGTCAACAGCGTTATACATGAACATAAGAAACTTGATTACTTTGTTTAGTGAATGTACATACACAAACTTTTGTATTTTCTGCAAACTCCTATGAGATTCTGTCGAAAATATTATGGATTATATCAAGATTCAATTAAGGATTTAAAATAGCCAAATGTGTCTTTCAGATCTAGATAAGTCTCTGCCGATATGGATAATTGCTGCAATCGTTGCTGCTGTTGTGTTGGTTGTGATGGCTGCTGTAATGATCGTGGTCTACATGTATGTATTACCTATATACTCGTCTCTTAAACCTTGTGTTATATTAAAAGTATTATATGGTTATTCTAGTTCTCTAATTTGATTTACTAGCAGATGTGTAATTCTTTGCATTGAAATTGTGGTGTATAAAATGCAGTGTAACTATAATATGTAATTGTTATGTTGTAATTAACTATTCAACTCGTATGGTTTTGTCTGGTTGTTTGTAGGGTGCAATTATTACCGTTATATTATTTTCATGCTTCAATCTGTCACATAATTATTTTAATGAATTCATTTTGGTAAGAATCATACCATTCAAGCGTGAATGTCTAAGAATAAATAGATGATTTCTCTATGATATGTTATTATTTGCAAGTGCCAATATATGTACAATAACAAAAATAGATACTTACATGTCATTCTGCTATGTTGAATAACGTTACCTAATTTCGATACAGCAAAGTGATTCGTCCACGATCTCAAAGAGAGAGAAGTACGCCGTACGTGTCTGACACGCCCCCTAATGACGACACGTACGAGGAGATTGGAGACAGCAACAGACTTAGTGTTATCAAAGATGGCCGACCGGAAGTAGACTCATACAACACGAGGGATAATCCGCCTCGTTCTGAGAACACATACGACCAGCTGAGAGAATACAGTAATCAAGGACAGCATGATTATGGGAAGATGAAGGTCACACAAACTTTATCTACGCCAATGTAACCAATGAAAATGACACAAAAGTAAAAAGATTTCCCCATGGAATGAATTAAAGGACAAATCTACAGAATGAAATTCAATATAATTATGTTTTAAATCTGTCGATTCAGTTTACTGTTGATAAGACTTAGAAGTCACGTCGCTCTTTGATAGAAATGGAAACAACTATGGTAACCTTTTGAAAAAAAGGGTTTGTTTTACAAATAGTTAATATACATGTACGATTCATAACTGAACTTTGATGCCTGTGTACACATGCATAATTTTGTATCTTAGATATTTGAAACAAAAATAGTTAGAGGTCAATAGTTGCTTCTTATTGTAACAACGTATATCATTATTATCAGATTTTGTCTGTTTTGTTCTTTTTGCAGTTTGACTATTTGAATGCTTCTGTTATCATTTATGACTCATATTTTTGGCATTTTAAATTAATGTGCATTTCAATTAGATCCTCAGATGTCATGAATATGTTATTAATGTTTTGAACCATGAATTGAATTTAGTTGAAAGAATAGAATAATTCAGTTTTTATTGTGTTGGTTCAATAAAAAGGGATATAACATTTTCCAATTGAGATACGCATATAATTTTCCCTTTGACTTTTTGCTCTGGAAGCAATATGACAGCCTATTTTTAATAGCTCGCTCGAAGATACTAGCTATATTTCCGTTAAGGGAACATCGACTATTATACAGGTACTTCATTATACTAAACAGTCGTTGAAAAATGATTCTGTTGTCTAACCCATGAAATCAATTGTTTTTGTTAAAAATGGTGTTAATTTGCGATGACATCAACTGGATGCTCACAAAGTATTTTCGAATGTATAATTGAATCTGGGTGTTTTTCAATATGTTGTTACCTTTGTAAACATTCGACCTGAAATATCATTCTAATTCCTTTATAAATTCCTTTGGTCAAATATTTTTTACATTACCCGAATTTATGGTTCACACAAAGCTATTAATGGGTCAGTTATATTCAGAATAGGATTGATTGTTTTCTAAGAGGTAAATTAATTGGTGAGTTTTCGATTTACCAATGAACAAAATGCTTTTATTGAATCTAGGGATTTTGTTTAAACCTTATGTCCAATGCTGTGACTTTTCTTGGATCAAAGGCTTACATTTCATGACTAAAGTTCAAAAGTCAAATTATTATTAATTAAATATTCAGTGAAATCAATAAAATGCAACATTCGCATTGAACCTTTTAACTTAATGTGTTGATGTGTTACGTATATTTGCAAGCTATATTTCCCTGAATCGGTTAAAACTGTCTTTAAGTCTTTTCGAAATCTTTTACAAGTATTTGACAATTGTCAAAGTCAATGTATATGAACCTATCAATCAAGCTTTGTGTTTTTAGCTCATCTGGCCTGTAAGGCACAATGGGCTTATGGTATGGCATTGTGTCCGGCGTCCGTCCGTCCACCCGTCCGTTGCACATTTTCAACTTCTTCTTCAGAAGCATAAGGCCTAGAAAACTGACACTTTGTGTACAGACTCCTTAAGTAGTGGGGATTATAATTTATATTTGTTGTGGCCCTGTGGCCCCTTGTTAGGGCCATAAGGGCCACGCCCGTTAAATCTATTTTCATTTTCTTCTCCAGGCGCATAAGGCATAGAAAGCTGAAACTTTTTGTACAGACTCCTTGACTAGTGAAGATTATAATTGATAGCTTTTGTTGCCCTGTGACCTTTAAGAAGGAGGGGTTTACGTTTGAGATAAGATACAATTTACAAAATTACAAAAGCAGCTTCAATCACTTTCACAAGTACGATAAAATTGTCTTTACATGAAGAACACAATGTCCTTACATTGCAAAATAAGCTAACAGTTAAAATGTAATCCTTATATAATAAAAAGCAATATAAATACACTTTTGTGGTCCTATGAATCCTTACATTCTTAAAATGTGACAATGAAAAGGTCGACCATGCAGCTGACAAACCCTTACATCCGGTCCGGTATGCGATAACTCAATATCCCTAAACCTAATCATATAGTTTATAATTAATTGAAGCACCTGTTACTAGCTATAGTGTAACAGAAAAATTTTCTTCTCAAGGAGAAAAAGGGCTATAAAGCTGAAACTTTGTGTACAGATTCATTCACTATTGAGGATTATTATTTATAGCTAAAACCTATTTTCATCTTCTTCTATAGAAGCATTAAGCCTAGAAAGCTGAAACTTTGTGTACAGACTTCTTGACTAATGTTGACCATAAGGGCTACAAGGGCCACACCCTTAAACCTATTTTCATTTGCTTCTTCAGAACCAAAAGGTCTAGAAACCTGAAATCTTGTGTACAGACTCCTACTATTAAAGTTCCTTTTTTGTGACTCTATGGCCCCTAAAAAGGGCTTGGTGATCTTTTGGATCCTATGCCGTAAAGTATCAATTGAAATATTGAGCTATTTCTGTATTGGTTGCAGGTATTTGAAATCACATTACATATATACGTAAGTCTAGAATTGGCCACAGCAACATTAAATATGAAGCCTGATGAGCTGCAGAACCAATGGCTCTATTTTGTTGATCAAACTCTGCAATCTTTCATAAATCACGGTAATGTTTATCATTCTATGCAGCAAACTGTAGTGCATGTCTTGTTCTTTATTGATTTATAAAAATAACAAAATAATGTCTAACCTTATAGTCTTTGTAACACGAAATATCATTGCTATTAATTATTTTTATTGTTTATATTTCAAACATAATTCCTAAATAGTCATATGTACGTTAATGCTAATTGTATTACATTGATAGTGTCAAAAATCTAATTACACAAACCAATCATCCATAGTCAAAGAACAAATTATAAAGATTTGAATAAGGTCCAATGGGAGCCTTTTCTGTGTGAACATCTAAATTAAGTTTTTGTAGGAAAAGGAATTGCAATGTTTAGCTTTACATTATATTTTTTTTGTATTTGTTACTGCTTCATTTAGTTTCAAAACATTGTCTTTTGATTGGAACCATTTATTTTCATTTTCCTGACATCACCAATATTCTCCCTAAAAATGCTACTACCCTTACAGTATAAAGGGCAGTAGCGCGTTTTTTTTAAAATTGTATATTTTCAAATTTTCAATGATAATTGTACGTTAATGCTAAATGTATTATTTAGATAGTGTCACAAATTTATTGCTGCTTTATTTACTTTAAATACACTGTATTTCAATTTGAACCATTCATTTTTATTTGCCTAACATAACCATATATTCCCCCTACAACGTGCTACTGCCACTTTAACAATAAGCAATCAGCACTTACCCTTTGTGTTTGATATTTTAAGAATTTTATTTATCGTCTATATCGTATCAATGACATGTTGTCATTTCCTGGCCTTCATGTACAATAATAGTATAAACTTATACAGTCAATCGCATTTTAAAAAATCCATTTGTAGATATCTATAAGATAATACCATCTTACGAAAATGTATTCAATTGCAAACAAAACAGTTTACATCTATAGATGCAGCATTAATGGTTTTATACCAAAGTTAGAAAATGTGAAAATTTATATTTTATTGTATCAAAATTTGTTTTTCTATCGACAGGAACTGAAGAAATGTTTTTCAAATATTGGTCATCTTTCCACGTATTGTTCAGAAATAGTCCTGTTCTGCTGGAGTAATGACATTATCAGCTACCTGTGGATCTATGTACCTGATCATATATGTTGTTTATGTATAAAGTTTATTTTGCCTGAAACACAAAATATGGGGAAAAGGTTTTGTATGAAGCTATGTATCTCTTTTTTTAAATGCATCTCCGAAATTGAGAGATCCCAACAATTAAATTTCTTAATCTGATTTTACTTTCCGTAAAAGAAATTGTTACCCTTTCACTGTTCAACTAAAGACCGACTTGAACGTCAATATATCTCTATCAGTTGCGTTATTGTTTCATCTTCATCACCCGCTCCTGTGTACGTGAACAAGCAGCATACATACATTTGTCTTTGTCGCCATTAGACTAACTGCAGTCCACAAAAGAGAAGACTGACATTCAGCAAAGATTCCTCCATAAGCACAGTATTATTTGTTGATTTGAGAACGAGGACAAAGAAAACACTGTAAGCAACAGGTGACGTGAATGACATGATAACCCCTCATCACCCCCTTTAAATAGACTGATTGCCTATATGCCTAAACACATTGGAAGTGCTGTTTCTGCATGTAACCATTGATTTGGGATAGAATGTGGGGTCTGCTTGTTATCTAACAATATCATGGTATGTTCGGTATGAGCTAATCTTTATCTTCATAAAACTGTTTGAATCGTGTTACCGATTTGAACTATATTCAGAATAATAACTTGATTACATAGCTTTTGCCTTAATCTATCATGTTGTGTACACGGAAATACCTCTTTCAGCCTCTTACCAAAACCATCAATCTAATAAAATGTGTTATTTTATCAATAACATGTAAAACATAAATCGTTCTAACGAGGAACCACGCAGAAATAAACAGTGTTTATTTTTTTTTTTATCAGTGTAGCCGGCAAAAAAATTCAACAGCAAAAAATTGAACGTGAATTGTCAAAAGAAAGAGCAGACACGGCTGAGCAAATGACATTAAGCGATGGAGTCCATAAATTGACTAAATTAAAATCATGTTATATGATCTCAAAATGTTTTAATATCTCACCCAAGGTCCCTGGCCTGTACAAATAACAGTATGGGTTATACATCCCTGCTGAGCGTGGTCATCAATAGTCTTCCTAAGCGCAAAAAAATCAAGTGTTAATCAATGTTGCTTGAACCAATGCCAAAATATTCGGCATCATTCCCCGTTCCTCTAGCCCCCTGTTGTTACAAGCCACTATTTAGTACCTCTAGCCCCTCGACTGGCTGTTCCATTCACTATGCTTAGAGGGATGGAGTCAAACATTCCTATGGTACTATGAAATCCTTAAATATTTGATGTCACCCACCACCCTTAAACTGAATGACGGCAATGCTCTATCAAACATCAGTAGAAATTCAGTGAGTACTTCACACATCATGGATTTCATATGCATTTGACGTTTATACCTCTTTAAGTCTTAAAATTGAATGAGTCGTTCAAAATTCATGTTTTATTTACTCTAGTGAATACATCTTTCGTCTTTGGAACAAAATTCAATGGCAAAGGACCCAAGCTAGGAAAATATGGGAGATTCAGAATATGTTAATCAGAGACATACTGCTTAGATGCAGACAAATACACACATGTAGTTAATTTTAGACAAAATGGCATGTCAAGCGAATTGGATATTGTATATTAAGTCATATATCAAGCAACCAACTATTATTTTAAGCTATCATCAAGATGTAGTTTATGTTGATTACAGGTATCATTTATATCAAATCGGTTCAAAAGATAGACAATACAGAGGTATAAAGACATTATTCTGACAGAACCTAACGATGTTGTCATTTATTAACTTAAATTTGGCACACGTTGACTAAAACATCAGCAAGATGATCGGTAAATCAAACTGCAGCAATAGCTAAACTAAACTAGACCAAACCGAAGCTATATCGATGTAGAAAATATCCAATCCTTTATTTATTGCTCAAACCCATGCTCTTCCAATTGGCAGTAGATAACTTTGAAACCTAGTGTTGAGTTGTGTTAAGATATATTCAAAAATATATTTTCACATCGATGCAATGGAAGTTTAAAAACTGTTTGAACAAACATGCTTAGAAGGGAAGTAACAGAAATAACAAGTAGAAATCTGATTTTCAAATGAAGCTTTAAAGGGGCAGTAGCACGTTTAAGTGGGAATATACATGTAAGGTGATGTCAGGAAAATGATAATCAGTGGTTCCGATTAAAAGACAATGTATTTAAACTAAATGGAACAGTAATAATTCAAATATATAATGTAAAGTTTAGCCATGCGATTCCTTTTTCTTACAGAAAATGAATAAATGGTGTTCACAAAAAATGGCCGTCAATGGATTTTAGGCAAATCTTCATACTTTGTTCCCTGACTATGGAAGATTGGCTTGTGCAATGAGATTTTTGACACTATCAAAATAATACATTTAGCATTAACTTACAATTATCAGTGAAAATTTTAAAATATAAAATTATCAAAAAACGTGCTAATGCCCCTTTAACGTACAATTAAAAGAGAACAATTTGAAATATAAAGTTATCAAAAACGTGCTATTGCCCCTTTAATATAGAATACCTTCTTTGAAATTAATTTTCAACGCATCATTGCCTTGAGACGGCGTAAACGAGACAAAAGACCTCTTTTCTCTTAACTCTCTTATCTCGAATGGAAAAGGATTTCCAAAACAACGACAAAATAACGTATATTTTTAAACATAGAAACTGAGTTAGGTTGACTTCTTAAATCATGATGTAACCATGTTTCAGAATAACTACTAATGTATCTATTAATCAATGTATATTTTGTATAACGACCTTGGTTAGCTTGTTGTGAGTGCCTATGTAAGAAATATAATCCTTCTTAAAACTAACAAAGTCAAGCTTTCGTGACATGGACTTCCTCTTAAACTTGTATTCACGGATCCTCGTTCTCTGCACTGTCTTACCCAGATATAAATCTAGTTTAACCAATGGTAAAGTTGCTCATATGTCAAGGCTTTTAGAAAGCAAAATATACTTGCAGCTGCTTTATGGCTATAGTTTATGAATCATCTCGTGATAGTATACTAGTGAGAACTTATCCTTTTAATATATAGATGGTTGTAAATGGATATCAATACAAGTCTTTGTGGTCATATGTGACTTACAATAATTGTGTTGATTTAGTCAAAGTCTAAGACTTTTTTTACTTGACAAAGTTAAACATGGCATACATTTCGGGTTTTAAAAAGATTATCTTCAACAAAGAGTGACATTAAACGATTTAAACATAGATGTTTTCTAGAGTCAACGTCAGTGAAGGTCGTAGGTAGTTTGAAGAAGGCACAACTTATTTAAAACACATCCTTGCACCCTTTACATTGCTGTCAAAACTTAGACAGACAGACAGACAGACAGACAGATTGTTTATTAGCGTCTCACCATATGTACATTAATATATATATATATGAAAAATAAAAATAAAATCATAAATGGACATACGTATTGTATGCTGTTAGGGATGACAAGTCTTGTTTGCTTTGTACATACATGTGTTTTCTGTCTGGACCTATTCAAATGAGTTAGAGCACATCGCGTCTATATAACACAGTGCAATCCAGGTGGACTCAGCTACAACAAAATGTGAGTATAGTCGCTTAAGCAACCAGGAAGTAAAAGAGACACACAGTAATTTATCATTTTGTATGTACATTTATGTGAACGAGACAGGTACACTTATGCTTTGAAACAACATTTGGAAGTTTATGAAGATGTTCGCCAGTATTCGTGTATTGATTATATATGTGATTCTATACCTTCAGGTAGGTTGAAACAATTTTACAGTGCTTAAATCATATGTCTAACATTTGGTTTCAGAAAGAGTTGCTTTTATATTTAAACAGTCAAACTTTAGTTAACTTTTAATATCTGCAATCGGGCACATGCAACTCGATGGAAAGTTGTCTATTTCAAATCATATACAGTACACTATAATTGTTCACTAAATTACACAGATAACTATAATAGTTCAATAAATTACACAGATAACTGTTGAGCACAGTGGTGTAGTGGTGAGCAAGCTTGCCTTTCACGCCAGTCGAATCCCGTTGGAGACACCAAAAATTTGTGACTTGGGTCTCATTTTGTGTTGTGTACCTGGGCAAGACACTTAATCCACATTGCACTCAGTTCACCCAGTTGTACAAATGGGTACCTGAACAAGGGGGAAGTATGAACCTATACGTTCGCGCGGAGCGCTTGTTAATCGGCGGCACCGAAAATATTATCCCTCCAGGGTAATAATACTCATGGCGCTTTGTCATGGATGTATGCGCGGTATGAGAAAGCTATTATCATTATTATCAGCAGAGAAATGAAAAATGTGACTTATAGAATAGCTCTATTCTGTTACCTATAGTGTTCATATTTGTTTATTCAAATATATTGCTTACAAATAATTCATGCCGCTGCTTTGAATATTGCGTTTCACGTATCTTTTTATATGTATAAGCATTCTTTGTGTATATCATACAATCACCTTCATGTCTATTTCAAGGATAACGGAATCCAAATCAAGTCCTTAGAACCCAATTTCGTAACTGATAGAATGTGATATATTGACAACGTAGTGGACATTAAATACAAAACCTTTACATGAACATCTGTTCACAAAAGTTTATTTCATTACATTTGTAAGTAGTAAAAGTTTCAGTGGATGAAGAAAAAACACGTTTCTATTCTAAAATGAAATATGAGAGGCGTATTTATTAAAACATCATGAAATAAGGAAGTGTACTTGGGTTCAAACTGTAGGAGAGTTACTATTTTAGAGAACTGTTCTTTCATGATATTTTTTCGCAAAAAAACGATACGATACAATGTTAATCAATAGAGATCATTTTGATTGACATGTTGCGGAAATATTGTAGGTTTAATGAATTATTGTCGTCAGCAAAGGATCAAAATTTTTATATAGCTACCCTGTGCCTCTAAGGCGGAATTTATAATCAATTCGTGCTTAAAATATATCTGCCTCCTGTATAAAACGTGTAGATAAGACTCATTTACAAATTAAAGTACTTTGTTAGGAAAATTTACAAATTCTTCAAATGATGGTTATACATATGTACGCTTCCTTATAACTCAAAGAATGCAGGTTGTCATGAATATCATCGTTGTCAGCATGGATAGTTAAGTTAAGTGACGTAGATGTCGTTCTCCCTTAATCTTTCAAATTTACAGTTATAGGTCTATATTGCATAGTTTTGTTTCCTTATTTGAAACATGTTTTATATGTCTTTATTTTACAGACTAACGTTGAAGCAGCACTAGGCAATGATTGTACAACCGACCCCTCTGTATGCGATACAACCAACAATGAAATCTGTACCGGAGTGTGTATCTGTGATAATGGATACTATGAAAGTGGAACATCTTGCGCCTCGAGTAAGTTATATAAGCCACCAAGTTTGCTATCTATTTTTCAACAAAGTTAGTTTTACTACGTGCATAGTCAAAGTCCACTTTCTATATCAAATAACTTGGACAAGCAAAAACCCGCATAAATTTATTGAATATTGTCCAACGTGACATATTAATAAGGAATAAATGAATTTTGGTAAGCTGCTAAAACTTGTCTTATGTTGATTGTATTTCATGTTTTCCTCAAAACTTGTAACCTAAAATTATGTTATTAGTTTATTTAACTTTATACCGCGATGTGTATGGATAAGGAAGTGTCAAATATTTAATTTTTGATAATCCCCAGATGCAATTGCATGTGTAAACATGTAATATAGTTGATAGATGTGTGTTATGATTTACTGTGAACTAACTTTATCATATCATTCATGCACATTTGAACACGTCATTTTAAAGTGGAGTAAGAAACTTATCTTTATCAATAAGATCATATCTAGTCATGTAGTGTTAACCCTTTATAAGGTTCCAAATCTGCCAAAGTATTTCTTAACAAGAAAATGGCAGCGAGAACCCATGAAACTTTGAAACCACCATGAAGCGCTCATAAAATCCTTTGAAAACGCTGTCAATTTACTGAAAACAATTTAATAATATACTACGCAACATCAAATGATGCTAAGAAATTGTGGTATTGGCGGGTATGGAAAAATTGATGTATGGTTTCTCAAACCTTAACAATTTACCAAAGTGTCATGCATTTGGCATTTATGGATCTTGATTAGCACGTCCACCATGAACATTAACTAAGAAATGCTCAGGTAAAGTCAAAAGACTATTTTGAAAAGTCCTTTTTTTTGCATCATTAGGACCCAAGTGTAACGAGGACAGTTTTTCATTTTTGGGGATGGAATAAAATGTCCAAGCTTTCTTTAAATAATTGTTACGGCGTTAAGTCCGAGACATGAAGAATAGAGTCAATAGTTCTTAAGATATAAGCGATAGAAAATAGGACATGACACTTTTTACTGAGTCTTAACTTAGTCTTAGTATATTTCTCGTAAGACAAAAAGTATATGCTATGACTATTGTATGAATTGAAGTGCATCCATTTTTCTTTTAAAAAACTGCGTATTGGCATCACATATATATCGTAATTCACCGTAAATGCTAATGGTAATTTTTATAAAGTTAAATAAGTTTGCTCTCAGTTGTCAGTTTGCTCTCAGCTGTCAGTTTGATCTCTTTTTATCTGACTTACTAAACATCTTGAATGTTTATCTTATTTCTTTTCATTAGTCTTTTCGCAAGTCCTTGGTTGTTTTGAGTATCTTGATGCAGTCCAATTGATATGAACAAAAGGATTAGATTATACGGTTCAAATCTAGCTAGTTTGTTGTAAGATTTCTAGAGCTGTTACAATGATTTTGATCATCATATGAAATTCAATAGGGTAAACGCTCGTATTTTGCATATTTAAAATTCTTTAGTTTCAACCTTTGTATACTAAATGTCAATGAAATAGGGAATCGATAAGGACCATATGGAAAATGCTGATACTGCTTTTGAAAGATAATTTTTAAGTCAACTATTTTAAAGGGGCAGTAGCACGTCTTTTGATAATTTTATATTTCAGATTGTTCACTGATAATTGTAAGTTATTGCTAAATGTATTATTTTGACAGTGTCAAAATCTCAAAACACGTGCACAAACCAAACAACCATAGTCAGAGGACAAAGTATGAAGATTCACATAAAATTCCTTGGCGGCCATTTTGTCCGAACACCTTTAATTAATTTTGTGTAAGAAAAAGGAATAGCATGACTTTACGTTATATATTTGAATTATTACAGCTCCACTGGGTTTAAAAACATTGTCATTCAATTGGTAACATTTATTTTCATTTTCCTGACATCACCTTATAATCCCCCTAAAAACGTGCTACTGCCCCTGTAAAGAGCATTGTAATAATGTAGTTATTTCACAATTTAAACGAGTTTTGTGGATTCAAATGTTCAATATACATTTTTATCAGTTAATCTGTTGTAAAACGTGTCTTTTGTCCTTAACTAACAGTAAGGTTATTTTTGAAATATGTTCATCGCCTTTATTTCAATGTTTTTTGCCTTTCAGCTGCTGCTCTTAAGCCAACTACTTTGACCTCTCCATCACAAACTCACACTGAAGTATCTCTAACCTGGATACCCCCTGTTGCTACTGGTTTCATAAACAGCTACGTCATCAACTACAATACACAGGGTGGATCTCTACAGACATACAACGTTGTTGGACAATCTACAGCTGCGACTGTCCCTAATCTGAGTCCTGGAACAACCTACAGCTTCACTGTTGTCAGATCAATCACCAGATACGGACGTACTCAGACTGTACCTCCATCTGATTCAACATCTGCAAAAACTAGTATGTACAACATTATGTGCTTACTTACATGTTTAGATTTAATCATTGACATTGGTACACATTTATATGACTTTATTTGTTGCTATTTCTGTTTGGTTGAAATTATAATGTTTTCGCTTGTATGTTACGGCATATAAAATCACAAGCTGTGTAATTGTTAAAACTGACACAAGATTATCAGATAGTACAATTCTCATTCAAGATTTTATCATTAAACGAGTTTAAAGATGAAACAGTTATTATAGAGAGAAATGATAATAATAAGAAAAAGGTTGTATGATAAAAGGTTATGTCATGTAAGTGACATAAATGATTCTAATTGAATGACAATGTATTTGAAACATGAAGCAGTAATAAAACAAAATAAAATGTTCATAAAAGTTCAGCCCTGCGATTCTTTTTTCTTACACAAAACAAATTAAAGCATCCTCTCCCAACAGAGGCAGCTCAGTCATACCCAAGATTTAGCCTCTGTTCTATTACGGCTAATACGTGGGATAGAAAGGTAGAAATCTGATTTGAGGCAATCGAAGTTAGTTGTGCAATCAAGTGGTCATTCGCAAAACCTTGGCCATTTCCGTGTGCTTCGGCAAAGTTATCGTTGAAATTTATTATTTGGTGAAATAGTAAACTCAAATCTATCATAAAACAAATAATAATTTACTCAATTATGAAACAGTTCCTTTCTTATGAAAAACCCTATCCATATCTGATTTTCAAATATTTTCCCTCTCACACTGTTAATGAAAATAAACATAAAAGCATGATATGTTCCATGAAATGACTTGACTGAGAAGGCAAGATATTTGCCAACAGTTGCTAAAAAGAATTCATTCGGCATTGCAGTCCAAGAAAGCATAGTACTAGTTGCAATTTGTAAGTAATTCTCGTCACTTTGTCTTTTTTAACCTGATATTCATATCAGCTCTCTTCCCTAGCCCTTGAATTCATTGCATCTGTCATCTAGAGTTTTAAATTTTCTTGCAACTATCTTCTTAAGCCCTTGGATTCATAATAATTTCTACTTAAGCCTTTGAATTCATACCAAATTATTTCTTAGCCGTAGCGTTTGTGTTAGGGTTAGAGTTGTTGTCTTAAGCTGCGAGTTTGTCTGATGTCTTCGTTGGCCCAAGGCATTATGAATAGTAATCATGTGTTACATATTTCGTTGATTCTCATCAATAATAAATCATGATAGAGACTATTGAATGTTGAACACTCTGCCCCAAGAAATCAAGAACTCTCCCTCAGTTGAGTCTTTCAAGACAAATCTCAAAACTTTCCTCTTCCGACACGTCTATGCTCAATATTTGTAGCGCTATGAGCAACTGCCATGCAGATGGACTATAGCGCAAAATAAGTGCACTTATTATTATTATTATTATTTATTATTCTTTGAATAAACGTTGCAAACCTTTTCAATCTCATGTTTATTTGAAGGAATGGTATACAAGGGAATTAAAAGTGTAGATTGAATTACTTACTGACAAAGTTGCAGAGGTATAATGCAATTAAGTACATGTCGAAAAACACAATTCTGCTTAGCTGAAAATATCTCATTAAGTGCAATATGATCACACAGAATAGGGTAGCTTCGGCAGCTTGCCAGTTGAAAAACAACCTTGGAATTGTAAATCCGCCACGGATTAGGCATGCCATGGTTTCGAGTCTTGCACATATGTAGTTTATTATCAATAAGAAATTAAAATTTCAGTATTTTTGTGACATTTCCCTAAACTAATATAAGCAGATCGTGGATCGGAAAGGACATAGGCCTTAAATGTATAACATGAACTGAACATATTAAAGGGGCAGTAGCACGTTTTCAGGGGCAATATAAGGTGATATCAGGAACATGAAAATTAATGGTTTCAATTGAAAGACAATGCATTTAAGGGGCTCCATTTAGTTTAAATACATTGTCTTTCAATTGGACCCATTTATTTTCATTTTCCTAACCTCACCTTATATTCCCACTAAAACGTGCTACTGTCCCTTTAAACTAAATGGAGTAGTAATAAAATACAAATATATAACGTAAAGTTTAGCCATGCGATTCCTTTTCCTTACACAAAATGAATTAAAGGTGTTCACATAAAATGGCCGACCATGGATTTTATGTGAATCTTCATACTTTGTCCCTTTGCCTTGGATAATTGGTTTATGTAATGAGATTTTTGACACTATCAAAATCATACATTTAGCATTGACGTTCAATTATCAGTGAAAAATTATAAATATAAGATTATCAAAAAAAGAGTCTTAGTAAATCTAGCCTCAAAATTATCCGTTTCACTTTATCAGTATATGAGGGAAACGGATAATATTACATGTAGGTCTACCCTGTCACGAAACATGCTACTGAATGAATTTTGTTATGACATTTAATCTCCTGTACCAATATTGAATACAAACAATTGACGTAATGGAGTACTTCAATTTTCAAGATAATGTGTCAAACCAATAAGATTTGTAAATGCCTCTAAAGTATGACTGTATTTTCAGAGCTGGACTATGGATATTCCTGTAATGTTCAAGCATCAGAGTGCCGGGTTGATCTCACGTGTATCCAGGAGAAATGTCTCTGTGCTGATGGACAATACTATGTCAACGGAGGCTGCCTGAGTAGTACGTTACACGTTCATTTTAAGAAATAAGAAATGTCTTTATGTCTTAATGTATAATGTTAATGAATGTACAGGCAAAACAGTAACAAAATGTACATTAAGCCGGTTGTGATATGACCATAATCATGATATATCCTTACGGTTTTATTATTGTTTTATTAAGTCATTACAATAAGTTCCTGCTTCTTATAAGTATAATAAAGACGATGTGTAATTACATGTAGAGCATTGGTAATCGTTATTAAACACTAGCGAAAATATATCTTGAAAAGACAACATTAGATTATATATTATTCAGTTTTCTAAATTACAGCTACATCACTTCAACCAACAATTACCAGCACACAGCCGACATCAACCAGCAGTGTAACTATCAACTGGAACTCTCCTCCAGCTACTGGGTACATCAACTCCTATGTTATCAAATACACGGAGGTGGGAACTACAGTTGAACAGACCAGTCCAGTATCAGGAGATGTTTCTACACACCTTGTGACAGGACTCACAGGTGGGACGTCCTACACCTTTATAGTGGTCAGATCCATCACCAGAGAGGGAAGGACTCAGAAAGTCCTTGACTCAGTGGGATTTGTAGGAACATCAGATAGTATGAACTTTTCAATCTCCTTCATTTTTGTGTTGGGTTGCTATCTGTTATTGACTGTATTTCTACACTATGCTTTCTATACATATGAACGAACTATATAACAGAGCTGCGTGGGTTATTTGTAAAAATAGATTGTGGCTTGAGTGAGGTGACGCTTTAAACTATATCTGTCAGAACCAAGGAAACCAACAATTAGTAACAATAAGTAATCATGCAAACTAACAGGCAAATAAAATTGTATTCATTTTTACAATTTCGATTACATTAAACATTTCTAGGAATTACAGTGAAACGTATTGCACATAGCTAGAGAATGACTAAAGCCGGACATTATCCAATGTCAAACAGAATATACAATTTTAGTCAATGATTGGAAATGATTGCATTTTCAGGTATCCACCTTTATAAGGTGATAATTTCAATCTTAATGTCGTATGTTACATCCTCTTGTGATAATTTTATATACTTGTACAAACCTCCCCATGAACTCTAGTTGTTGAATATAATTTTCTTGCAAACTATCAATTTGTCTATTTTCCATTAATTGCACAGGAAAATGTATATCTTAAACATAATGAATGATAGCTATCATAAAATTGAAAGCATGTTCTCTGCTAAGCCGTAATGTATGTAAAATCTTATCCCTATGAAGCATTTTTACAGAAATCAACTATGGCGATCCTTGCGTATCGAAGGGCACCTGTAAGAACCTGAACACAGACTGTTATGCCTCTACCTGTAGATGTGACCCTGGGTATTTCTGGAAGGATACAACATGTCTGATAAGTAAGATATTTCATTTTATGATCGCAACGAGACCTTGACATCTGTTCTTAAATGCATCGTCCGTAAGAACCAATCACTAATTGCTCTTCAATACGAATATAACTTTTAAAATTAAACACCATAACCTATTGTTTCAGATGCTAACCTCATACCGGGTAATGTAAACACTGAGACACTTTCCACTACACAACTGCGAGTCACCTGGACAGCGTCTGCATACCCTGACGTAGTGATTGGTTACCTGGTAGAGTTATCTCCTGCTGTCTCCTCTGAGAACATCGTCATCACTGGTACTTCAGCCACCATCTCGTCCCTGACTCCAGGAGAGAGATACATGGTTACAGTGAGCTCCAGGAGTAGCTACTTGGACAGGGGAGAAACAGCTGCAGCTGGAGTTAAAACAGTGAAAATGAGTTAGTACAAAGATAAAAACATGTCTTCTTCATTACAAGTATTTTTGTTGCATTTAACGAGGTATATTACATTGCACCCATTGCAGAATAACTGCAGTTATGTTCGAAAGTAATCCAATGGATAATGTCACTTTTGAGTAATCTTTATGGTCAGTGCCATGCTATATTACGTTGAATATAATTAATTCATGCATAAATGTTTTAATTCTCTCTGATTTGCAATTCAAATGTACACTAATGCATAATCATATACAAAAAAGAGATTCAATGGAATGAATGAAAAAAATGATAACATCAATTGAATATACTCAATGACTTGTGTGAGTTGACACGAAATCACATTTGGTTGTAAAACAGATTTTAGTTTATGTTTGTTTTATTATCGAAGGATCTGTCAGTTAATTGCTAGTGATTCAAACACTTTCAACCTTTGCAATCATGTTGTTTGCCTATAAATAGAAGATACAACTTCACATTTAGTTTGTTGTTTTATCCATCAGAGTAATATTTATGTAATGTTTAAATCTCATCAAACGTGTTTCTTTCACAAGTTTCCAGAGCCTCTACGACATTACACATATGATAATAGATAAATAACTGTTTCAGAATCATCCACAACTTCAGGGTTAACACCAGCAACTTCCCTGATGGCACCTGTAGCAGAGATACACTTCCACCAGGCTGATGGACGGGCTGACTCCTACGCTGTCACTTTGACTGGGAATGGGTATAATCGTGTGGAAACAGCTACTGGAGGATCATTATCAGCAAGTTTCCCTGGTGTATTAGCTGGTTTGTATTACGATCTCACAATCATCACCAACAGTTATGACGTGTCCAGTGATCCCTTTACACAGAGGATACGAGTAAGAGCTGAGGGTGACTATTCAATTTATCACTCAACTCTAAGAAACATTTTGGCATGAAATTGTTGATGGAGAACTGTAAGGTAATCTCAACTGTGGGACATTATCAGAATGATGGTTATTGTATCCTTTTATCTGTCTTAAACCTTTGGAATTATACCTTGCCATCTTACTACAGTATTATTGAGTTACGCAACTGAGTCCATGTATGTTTGCCATAGTATATCAAATTGCCAAACAAATATTTTAACCAGTAAACATGACACTCAGACTTACTACATATAATGTATATGAAACTAAACCATCATTTATCAGATATAAAACCATGTCATTTACAAAGACCAAATGATATACCTTTAATCATTTTTCTCCAATAAACTGCAAATGTGGCATGCACGCTTAAGATTGTTTGTAAAGTTTGAAAATTTAGGAAAATTTGAAGGCTTCATTGAACAAACGCATTCATGAAAAACTTCCCAATGCGATTTATTGATTTTCAATGCTCTTTCTCCCCAAAATGCCCACTCATTATCACATGTCATCTTAATGAGTACTCAGTTAAGGAGAGATTGGACGACTAAAATGATAAGTTTACAATATCGTTTTTGAAATATGTGACAATATTAAGGAGTCACCATACAATTTCAAGAGTTATCGCCATCAGGCCATTTCCCATTTCGTAACCATTGTTATAATAAAACTTACTGTTTCCTAAAATAAACCTTGAATCATATCAATTGTATCACGAATTAATTTCAGGGTGTTCAGCGAGTCCATATTTTGAAAATGATGACAATGTTAACGGAAATACGGCATTTTTATTACAATTTTCATGTATTTTAGTTTTTTTAAAATATGCACTTATTTTATAGATATTGCTAAAATTGAAATATGATGTGCTCTGTCCATTTCAAAAATAATGAAAGTGCGTCACAGAATGTTTTTTGATACAATAACGTCGTTTTTGTAATACCTATTAAAAAGTGAAAACATTTTCAGTAGAACTTTGACAGTTCATGTTGTAGTTATAAACAGAAATTGCTAAAACAAAGACCGCAAAATTGAAATAACAACTATCATTTGTCTACAAAGGACAAATGAAGTTGTCAGGGATTTATGTTATGCCTCGAAAAAAATTTGTTGATATCGCCATAACGGCATGTTGTAAAATGACAGTAAAGAGGCGTTATGCTGAATATAAGCATTGATCTCAGTGTCCGAATCAGCCTTTGTGGGAGGTAAAGTATTGTATACTATTGTGTTAAAGGAGTATGCCAAAATGTTATCGCAAAAGCTCGATGTTTGGGACCCATCTTTTCCTAAGTGTTTGAATAGGTGTCTTCCTGGCTTAGTGGTTAAACTTTTTCCTCTTTAGTTTTTACACAAAATTAAGGGTTTAAACATCCTGTCTCAGGGGACGAACGTTGCGCTAACTCCATTAAACTGTACCCTGGGCTCAGAAGCTAGATTCGCTTGCGTGGGCCGACTTAGGATGTAGCAAATCAAATTGTTTTCTCGCCACCTTCTCGATAAAATTTCAACGAGAAAATGATTTGATTTGCCATATTCAAAGTCGGGCCGCGCGAGCATAATCTAGCTTCTGAGCCCAGCGTACAGATTAGTGGAGTTAGCGGAACGTTTGTTCCCTGAGACAGGATGGGGTTTAAAATGTTACATGTTTATGTCATTATTCGTAGTAAGGTTTATGATTAAACCGACTTTTACTTATATCCAAGGAGACAATACCATCCTGCAGAACTAGTCATAGACATTTACGTTAAACCGTTTAACCTTGTTCTTGACACGGGTGTATTCCTAGATAAGTGGCTTACATGTATCATCAAACCTATCTATAAAAATAAAGGCGACCCGAAAAAATCCTGGAAATTATAGACCTGAGCTGTTTTGGAAAAGTTTTCACTTCTATTTTAAACAATCGATTGTATAAATTTATCGAATCAAACAGAATTCTCTCTGAAGCTCAGGCTGGTTTTAGAAAAGGATATCCGCCAACAGAACATATTTTCACTTTGTTTCATTTTTCGGAACTATTAAGATACCGCAAAAATAAATTATATTGCGCCTTCTTAGATTTCCCAAAAGCGTTTGATACCATCTGGAGATCAGGACTCTGGCAAAAACTCCTAAAAATAACATATCTTGGAATTGCTTTAAGGTCATTTTTAATATGTATCAAAATATAAAATCATGTGTTTGCAACGGCGGTAATTACTCTTACTTCTTTTTATGTAAACAAGGTGTCCGTCAAGGTGAAAATCTGTCCCTAATTTTATTTTCAATATCTCTAAATGATCTTGTAGACTCTCTAGCTGCAGATTCATGTTGCGGTCTACAACTTAAACCTGACAATTTTCACAACTGCCTAGACTCATTAGTCACACTTTTTACATGGTTATATGCGGTTGATACTGTTCTTTATCCTCTAACCCTAATGATTTGCAAAATATGTTAGATTCTTTCAGTAGTTACTGCAATAAATGGAAACTCACGATTAATATCTCCAAATCCAAAATCCTTTTTTTTCGTTGCATCTAAAAAGGAATACAAAGAAAGATTTAACATTGGGGACACCATCAATGAAAATGTAGATTATTATCAATATCTTAGTGTAACATTACAGAAAAATTTTAAATTTACTAAAACCAAACGGCTATTGGTCGAAAAAGCAACGAAGGCTATGTTTTTTATTTTAAGCCAAAGAGAAAATTTAACCTCTCAATCGAGTGTCACTTAAAAAATGTTTGAGTGTATGGTTACCTCAAATGTTTTATGTGGATGTGAAATTTGGGGCTTTGATAACACTTCATGTTTTGAAAATGTACATCTTCTTTTTCTTCAGATAATTTTCGACGATTTTGGATTGAGTTGGAAATTTTGAGATTTGGAAATTTGAAGATTTTAAAGGCATCTTCTAGCGAAAATCAGTTGTTAAAAGTAAATTAAAAGATAGCCTTCAGCAAACATGATATCAACGATTGAATTCTCCACAAAAACAACTATACTTATAGTATTTTCAAAAATCCATCTTTAAATTTTGAACAATATTTAAACTTCCTACATTACAATAACTTGTTGAAGTTCCGTACTTCTAATCTTTATCTCCCAATTGAAACAGGTAGATGGCGACGAATCCCTGTAACTGACAGGATATGTACTCTTTGTGATTTAAATGATATTGGTGATGAATTTTATTTCTTATTTCTTATTTTTATGTCCGAAGTTAGAAAGAAAAAGTATATTCGCAAATATTTTACACCAGACCAAATATGTACGAAATGAACACTCTGTTTAATAGCAACAAGCTAGGAACTTTAAGAAAATTGTCATTATTTTGTAAAATCATTATGTCCTTGTTTAAGAAATAACATATTTAACCTTAGAATGATACGTCAGCTTTTTATTGTATTGAAAGGTATCATGTGACACTGTGTATATATTTATTTACCTCTTATGCTGCAGCCTGAGTGTAATAAAGTTCAGTTCAGTTCAGTCACTGCTAAATAGCATGCTATTCAGCATATTGTACAAATTACAAATTTAAAAAGTCATATCGCATTTTAATTTATAGAAATGTCGTATCGTTTGACTTCTTTATTTAAAGAGGATCTTGTTGAGTTCTAATGGAAAAATTTAGGATTTTAATGATGGTGATGACTAGCATGAGGCCCTCTGAACGTTGATTTTGTTGCAGCATCTGAAGCTGTTGTTGGCCTCTCTGTCTCTGGCGTGACATCACGTGTAGCATCGTTAGCATGGAGACGTCCAGTCAACACAAAGGGAGATCTGTTTAAGTATGGGATTGAAGTGTTCAACTCTTCCACGTGTGTGCAGCGAATTAACATCGAGTGTACAGTGTGTAAGGATTCAATGGTAAATAAATCTACAAATAATATTTTAAATGATCATAATTTTATCTTTATGCATAAAGGATTTTGATATAGAAACTAAAGCAAACATACACCACTGTGAGTAAATAGAGAAGTAAAAAGATGTTTTTCGATTACAAAGTGAGTACTGTATTAAGTAAAGAACAAAATATTGATAAAGAGTTTTACTTTTCTTGTTCTCATATGATATAATATGTGATGTGGAAAGATTTTGAGTTTTTGAAAACATCCTCTCATTTGGACATTGCACAACAGAAACAAATATTGTCAAGATTTAGAATAACTAATTTAAACCTTTGAATAATAATAAGTCAATGATGAAGTATGTAAATAAAGGGAGGTTTAGTATTCAAATGACAGAACCTAGGTTTGCAATTGTAAACATGCGGTGTTTTGCGGCAGAAGTAGGAACTCTAATTTCACCAACTTTCCTAGGTTACTTATAATGCATGTCAACTGCAAATCTCCCTTCATGCAGCTACAAGAGGTTGCAGTGCTGAAAAACCAGGGCACTCCTATATGTTTGCTAATGTCAACTAATTTCCGTAGGTTTCTTTATAATTCTAGTACCTTTTAATCAACGTAAAATATACATTATTGTAACTACAACTTTTGTCAACACCTGCATGTAAACTTGTAATGATTACATAACCCCTTTTGGTTATTTAATAATGATAGTGTGTTCTTCAAATGTAGTTTGTAATTTAGAATCAGATAACGTGAAAAGAATTACCTGAGAGAAGGAACATTTATTTTAGTTTCTTTGGCGATGACAAAAAGAACAAACAACAAACGAGATACACCATGAATAAACCATAGATTTTAAAACTTTGTTAAACATTGTTATATTGATCTACAACTGCAAGAATCTTCGGGAGCGTCAAAAGAGTGACTGTAGTTAGAGAGAAACATGGTTTACAGGATCTTTACTAGAAAGTATCTATATTTTTCATTTGTTGGCTCCTCTGTCCTCATGTCATTGATGTCATATTAATTTCTATATTTTCAGAATGTAATGGATTCGTTTGAAATCAGCTGTGAGAGAGAAACTGATACTGAGATCTCCCAGTCTAATCTGAACAGTGAGAACTTCGTGGTACCCTACGACCTCGTCCTGCTACCAGATACTCTTTATGACGTGTTTGTTGCTGCCTACAATGAGGAAGGAAAGGGAACTTCTAGTAATGAAACTGTACTGACCGGACAAGAAGGTAGGAATTTTGATTTTAACAATTAATTTCCCATTACCATGTCGTTTGGTTAAACCAAAGCATTCAACATTCTAATACACCCCGGGCTAAACGAAGTCAACACTGTAAATCATATCTTCTGTATGGAATTTCATAAGGATACTTCGTACTCAGATGAACTGGGCATTGTCGTCTGGTTATCCTGTGAAAAACATATGTTTATCTTAGAGGTCAGCGAATAGCAAAACATTTCTTTCATTCACAATATAGTGACAATATAACCAAACGTTGTTTTTCGGGGAATAACCATTTAAGAGCTTAAGGTGTTTTGATTAAATGCCTAAACACTGGGAAATGAAAAGTACTGGGCTTCTGCACATGATATTTATCTGGAACACCATTACCGTTTACATAACTGAAATCGATAGAATTCCTTTTCAATCATTCTTTTTTTAACTTTACATGTAAGTAACACTTGCACAGGAATGAACTTGTGAAGACTGATATGTTACACTTACACGTTATTATCTGTATCCTATGACTTTTGGGTTGTTTAATCATTTAACTAAACATAAAAATAATAACCTATAATGTAACAATAGAACAATAGTAAGTTAAAGGCTTACTTTGCCCATGCAAATTTCAAATAATGACTCGTAAATGCAACTTTGAACGATAATAGTTTTTTGTATGTTTTAAACTTAATTGTCTTAAGATTAAGATGATATATGGGAAAGAATCATGTTCTCAAGTCCACAAAAAAGATTGAATTGCTTCAAATTCTGAGTGAAAAATTCAATTCTTTTGTGACTTTACTTGGCTTTAAAGTTGTGTTAGCAGACACAATTGAGCACATGTGATTTTTATGATAAGGGTTTCCAAGACAATTCAGTCCATTTGAGGCAACAAGAACTGCAAATGACTTTGTTTGCCAGTAGAACAGATTATGTAACCTTAATGCAATGCAAGGTGTTCCTGAACAATATTAGGCCATATTTCAACCTCAGTTACAAGCTCTTTGACCTAATAAGATCAAGTCATCGACACGATCTAACAGTATATTGTAAGTAGTTATTGTTAAGTCGATAATAATAATAATGTGCATACTTATATTGCGCCTTTTCCACGTCCTAAGACATGCTCAAAGCGCTACATTATTACCCCGAAGGAGTGTACTTTCACAGCTGCTACTAAGCGCTAATCACGACCATGTAGGTCAGTACATCCAATTTTCAGGTACCCATTTTAACAGCTGGGTGGACTGAGTGCAATGTGGATAAAGTGCCTTGCCAAGGGACACAACACAGGATGAGACCCAAGTCACACATTTTTGGTGTCTCCACCGGGATTCGAACCCGGGTCTCCGGCGTGAGAGGCCAGCATGCTAACCACTACACCACTGTGTATAGTACGATAGCGTAGTAGTTGTTTAACCTATACAATATGGTTTATAGACAACTATTGATTCTGTATACTCCATTTAAGCTCCTGGAGACCCAACTGAGTTCCGTTACGTAAGCAAGACGTCCGAGTCTGTAGAGTTGATGTGGAACCCTCCTGAACCTAGACCTGGAGTAACAGCTTATGAGATATCAGTGTACGAGTGGGATGTAGACACCAACCGATACAAGAGCTTCAAGGATATCAGTACTCTTGGTTAGTAAGATTAAATGATATACCAGTGGAACATCATCTTCAAAACGTGATACTAGGATAAAGATATTTTGATTATTTTAGGATCTTTTGAAGCTACAGTTTGCAAAATCATTAATTTCAAATATACGAAACAAAAGTGAAAGTTTAATGAATAACTTAAACTCAGAGTTGCCATATACTTCGTTAAAAAGGCAAACCTTTCACAACTGCACGATGTTTCAGAGCATGCAACATTATCAAACATTCCTAAACCATCATTTGAAATAAGAAATTTAAAGAAAACTTTATATTTAATAAAAAATATTAATTCAAATAAACTCTTTAAATATAAAATATTTATAAATGTCACTGTAGAATGATAGGCGAAAGTGTTGTTTCTTAGTTATATGAATCTTTTTTGAAGGGGCACGTTTTTTGAAAATTTTCAATTTTCAATTTTTCACTGAAAATGTACGTTAATGCTTAATGTGTCATTTTGATAATTTCAAAAATTATTACACAAACCAATCATCCATAGTCAGAGAACAAATTATAAAGGTTCACATAAATTCAATTGGCGGCCATATTTGTGTGAACGCCTTTAATTCATTATGTGTAGTAAAAAGGATGTCATGTCAAAACTTCACATTATATGTTTGATTAATTACTACTTCATTTATTTTTAATACATTGTCTTGCAATTGGAACCAAGTATTACAGTTTCCTGACATCACCTGATATTCCCTCTACAAACGTACTACTGACCAATTAACTAGTTGTTAAATAGTAATGTTTATCATGTACATAACTTAATTTCTTTGAAAATTTATAATACATAATAATATAAACTCACAGGACCTTTCACATTTCAAGTCTTTTAGTGTTTCTTCAGGCTTCTACAAGGTGTTGATTAACATTACCGGACTATCAAGCTACTGGAAGTACAGGTTTGAGATGTATGCATCGACAAACAAAGGTGTTTCAAATACTGTGAATGGACCTGAAGTTACCACCGACGAATCTGGTAAGGTTGTTTCCGTAGTACTCTTTAAAATTCACTTTAAATTGAAATTCTTCTCTACATGTAATTAAATGATACTTGCAAAAGAAAAAACGTTCACAGAAGAACATTTAGAAGTTATCATTTCTCAAAATCATTATTTCAAAGTTTGTTTCAAAATGGGAAACGAACAGTTAGTTAGTTTTCACATTTTCAATGCAAATTGTATTGATTAATTTCTGATCCCTTTTGCCAAGTGACACTGTACTATAAAGTTACAAGTGATAAACCGTAAATGAAAGTAAAAACATCACGACTGAATTTGAAACTCGAATATTTTTGGATTTGGTTTTCAATTTACTAATGTTTAATGATCAACTTTACGACAGCTCTAACTAAAACTACTTATAACAGTTAAGTCTATAGATCTAATCAACGCTGTCCTTGTACAACTGCATGTGTGTTACCTCATTACAAACAAAATTACCATCATTACCTTCAATTTGTTCTAGCTTGATGTTGATGATTTATGTATTTCTTTAATATGTAGACATCTTGTTAAAACACATTCAATACTGAATTTGATGTTCATTACTGGATTTTTGTTAATGCAAATGTTTTACAATACACGAATGTTTGACCTGTTTGATTCAATACTTTACAATGTGACGTGTACCATAATTACAAATAGCGGACTTTTAAAAGTTCAATCGGTGGACTCAAGGTTGTAAAAGTATAATAACGATGAATTAAAATAAACTTCCAGCTCGCTAACCGTATTTCACAAAGGAATGTATCCGGAATGCTCGTTTTAAGACAGCCACCAATTTCTGGTGTTCATATTGCAGCCGGGTAATAAAAATACGTTTTAAAAGCTATCCATATAACTTACGATTTAAGTATTGAAATGAAAAGGATTTACCTATTTATGAACTCATATACATACATGTAGTTACTTATTCAAATACAAAATACACATGTATGTACTAAAAACACAACACTGTAGCATTTAGAGGTTGAAGGCATCATTACCTAATACATACTTCAACTACTGTAACGACAATTATGCTCGACACAAACACAGAACTGTTGTATATTGAGAGAGAGAGAGAGAGTATATTTCAGTAAAAGGGCCACAGGCCCATTATACATCAGATTGTACACATATTGCAAAAATACATCAGCACCATGATACTTATTTTATAAATCACTATAAATTGGTAGTGGTTAAACAGTTTAGAAATATTTTCTTTTTTTGAGTGCCAAAAATAGGTATTTTGCGAGGGAAATTTTAACAAAAGTATTTTGTGATGCAAATAATTGAGCTAGTTTTAATTCTGATGGATATATGGTTATATTTAGGAAGAATATCACATCTCAATCTCTGGTAAAAAGGACATTCTAAACAGAAGTGATACTCATTTTCGATATGAGGTACAATACAAAGCGGGCAAAGGCGATCCTCCCTTTTTAGGCCTAAATATATACCATATTCTATAAAGTTATGAGTAAAATGCGGAACTGTATTTCGTTAACACTAGTGATATAAGTTTCAAAATCTACACTTGTTTTAATTCTACGATAAAAATCTAATTTTGAGACAAGGCTAATATTAGAAGACCACATCTGGTTATCTATATCAATACACCTTTGCTTGAATAATGCTACGAAAAACGATATATTTCCAATTCGTTGATTAGCCCACACATTACCAAAACCATAACTAAACAAAAGAGTTTTCACTTTTAAAGCCCAACAATCTATACCATTTTCAGCAAGACGAAACTGGTAATCATAAACCTTGTTTAATATCATATTTTCAGTTTGAGATAAAAGACGAGCCCAATATTTGACAATTTTGACATATGGATTTACTTTTAATGAATAACGACCAAGTTCAGCATGCGCCGCAATATTCGGCGTATTTTTACAGAGACCCAAAATCTGTTTGCAAAACCTATCATGTACATTCAAAACAGATGGCGACGGGTGAAAACCCCAGATCTCACTTCCATAAAGTAACAAAGGCAAAACTTTGACATCAAATATAAGCAAAACATTTATTGGTAAACTATAGAAACTTTTAACTGACGACTTGAGAATATATAATACCTTTACCGCCTGTTCAGCCAGAGTTTTCTGTGTTATATACCACGATCCAGATGAGGAGAAATGAACACCCAAGTACTTATAGGATAGAACAATTTCAATCGATTTACCATTCAAAAGGAAGTTTTCATAATGTCTTAGTCTACCAACCTTTCTGAAAACACTATCTTTACTCTAATATTGATTTTCAATTTCCACCTATTACAATAAGAAACAAGCTTATCGAGCCTCTTTTGTAGACCTATAACTGTGAAATCGAAAAGTGCAATATCATCAGCAAATAATAATATGAACAACTCGATCAAGTCTTGATTAATACCCCTTTGACCATCAGCTGATAAACTTTCCACAATTTCATTGACAAAATAACATTTAACATTCTGATACATGTTTTTCAAAAGTCTATAGGTATTACTCTTCACATTTCCAAGCCAAAGTTTATAAAGGAGACTGCACCTATCAACAGAGTCAAACGCAGCTTTCAAATCAACAAATGCATAATAAAGACGACCTTTATAAAGTGAAAGATATTTACCAATAATAGTGTTAAGGACAAATATATTATCATGAGTTTGGAAACCATGTCTGAACCCAGCTTGATCATCAACGAAAAAATCTTCCATCTCGGCCCACTTATTTAACCTGTTATTCACGATTTTACAAAATATTTCACCAGTTACTTCAAGCAGTGTAATAGGTCTATAATTTCCGGGGCTATCAATTTTACCTTACTTCTGCAAAGGAATTATAACTCCAAATGTCCACTCAGATGGATAGATACCTGTTGATAGGATGCTATTGAATAATGATTTTAATAAAACAATACAATGGTGAGGTGCATTTAAAAAAAATTCAATCGGAAAGCCACTGAGTCCTGGCATTTCATGAATAGCATTTATTATTTCTTGGGAAGATATTTCTTTGTCCAACTGTTCATTATCCACAGATGCGTCAATAAGTTCATCATAAATTGAGTCAACAAAGTTTTCTGACATACGTATAAAAATGTTCATCTTGTGCTGAAACAAAAGAAATCTGAAATACGTTCTTAAAATGATTCATCCAATCACAGGGTGTAATATTATTGTTTACAAAGGATGCTTTAGATTTCAAAATTTTCTAAAACAATTTACTGTCTTTAGTATTGAGTGCATTTGTCAGTTTATGTGTAAAGGCTGAAAATGATATTGCACATTTCTCGGCACATAGTCGTGTACATGTATATTGAGACACAGACTCCACATATCGTTGTCTATCACATTTACAGTTACTTGCTTGGAATGCACGCAAAAGGCGTCGGGCGGTTTCACGTGCACTTTCATTCAGCGTCATACCATTTGTCTCCCTTTGGAATATTGCTGGATAACAGTATATTGGACCTACAAAAACTGGCACAGGACTGCATGATAGTATTGAATATAGATGAAGCTTCCTGGACATCGCCGTTGTCAATACATGAGTTGAAGTTATTAACAACATCTGCTGGTAAAGCATTCCAGTTATAAATATATTCTACTAAACAGTCATTGTTCCAATGGTATCTCGTTTTAGGTGAAAGATTATGTTGAGAACAGTCAAAAGATTCAGTTGGAAATGACAACGAGAATGTTTTTGGTAGATGTGTCGACTCCACTGTATCTAACACTCTGAAATCATTGAACAGTTCAAAAGCATTTTCTGAACAAATTACATAATCAACAATACTTTGCCAATTATTGGCAAAACATGTTATATCCCCTTTACCTTTATCTTGATATAAGGGACCAATACATATTCTCAGGTCCGACGTTTTCGAAAGTTTAATAGAGCGTAGACACTCGGGCTCATCTGTTCTGTTTTGAATATCATCTTCCAAGAGAGTTAAAATGGGTTCGTCAGCGTGTGAGCTTGAACTTGCCGGAGAATAATACACAACACCTATAAACGATGTATGATGATAACCAGGTTCCCGCACATGTAACCACATGATGTTGTTGCTACCAGTTGGAATTGATGACAAATACATAGATAGTGAGTCAGCTATTAGTATAGTTATTCCACCAGAATATCTAATGGCATTGGCATGTTTTTGTCTAGACTTTCTAAATATCGTATATCCACAAAATGTAATATCTTCATCTTCATTGAACCATGTTTCCACAAGAGATATAAAGCTGAATTATTTCAAAAAGTCGATTATGTGTAACTTGCTAATTTTATTCTTTAAACCTTCAACATTCCATAAAACAGAAGTGAACGGTTTATCTATGACATGCAGGCCTTGGCCACGCCCCTATCTGTTAGAGTCATTGCCTGTAGGTCAGCATATCGGAAATGTTTTTAACAGGACTAGGTTATTTTCAGAATCGTGAAGCTTAAAAGGTTTGTTTTCAATTTGAATTTTGTCACCTTTAAGAGTAGAAAATTTACCTTCATTTCTAGCTTTGGTCATAAATCTTTTGAGTTTTTGTCTTATTGACCGTACTTTCCCCGTGAAATCCTGTGAAATGGATATGCCTTGCCCTTAAAGGAGTTTAGCCGACTGTAAGATCCGTGCCCTGTGTCTGAAGTTGAGACATGTAACCAGCACGTGTCTTCGACGGCAGGTGAACAACATGGTCGAATTCAGTTATGTCCGTTATATTCATTTATATACTTTTTATAACGTGCAGAACATTTTCTGTGATGTCTTCATTCTTCTCACCGGGTGTCTCCTCAATGATATACAATATGATATTGTTTTGTCTTGAGTTGTTGTCCAGATAATCAATTTTGTTTGTTAAGTGTTGTAACACTTTCGACCCAGTTACACATCGCTGATTCAACAATACAGGAGTCTGTGGGTTTTCTTCAGATTGGGTTTTATTACATACAACATTCAAACATTACAGGAAGTCCTGGATCAGGCTGTCCTCCAGGATGACTTCAACGGGCCGTGGCCCAACAGCCCGTTCTGCTCGTGTCGGACCTCACATCTCTGTGTCCAAGCCAGTCCTCCTTTCCTGTCGAGATCTCGGGTCTTATATAGGCACAATTCATATGGTTGCTACCAACTCTACCATGGCGTCTTTTCCCCTTTAAGACGACATGGATAATCTCTGTGGAGACGGGGCTAGTAGATATTGACAAAGTCCAGCTGTTACAAACACAAAGCATTTCTATGACTTTGTTTCAGTGTTTCACGGTAGTTCTCAATTCCATGTTTTCTTCAGTTAGTGTTCTAACGTCATGTTCTATAGTTGAGTAATTTTGCCAAAAAGTTTTTCAAAATGTGTTTTTGTTTCTTTTCTCATGTATCTAAGTTCTTTTAACATTTCTGACTCACAAACATCACCTTCGAGAGTCGTTTGTCTTCATGGTCCTGGATTCGTCGCTTTATCGTTGGCGACTATGAGGATCAGTGAACAGACCAGGGCCAGGTGAAGACAGAGTCGGAGTCCTGTGGGCACGTGCATTCTGTGTACTCGAGAGGCGGCTCGTCTCGCTCTCACCGACATGAAGGCCATAAATACGCCTAAAAAGCACCCAATTCTGGCTCAAAATGTCTCAGTATCGCTCCCCATTGTATGAATACACTGTTACACATGTTTTTGAGGTGATACTTCTAGTCCAGACTTACGTTTTGGGAACTTTTTTTTCAAGAGTCCCGGAGCACTGCAGATACGCGTCCGACCCGTGTAACTGCTAGGTTGTATAGAGTCGGATAACTTATTGATGGCACTGTTGATAATCCCAATGTTGTAGCATCTAAGAGACGCGTTCCTTGATTGGCACGCTTTTAATAGAAAATGGACTTCCATTTTGCTGAAATCGGTGAATTAAAGGTGTTAGGTTACAGGGGGTATTTCTTAGAAGCGAAGTGAAAACATATATTTATATCTGACAATGGCTTTGTTGACATAACATATTGATAGACATTGGATAGTTGATGTAACATGCATGTAGATATTCTTTGTAGCAGATTTTTATTGCCCTACATAATGTTTACAGACTGTTGAATTTATTGTTTGCCAGCCCCTATTGCAGTAGAGAACCTTGAACATCAAGCTGTTGCTGGAGTGAATAACCAATACCAACTCTCCTGGAGATGTCCTCCACAGAAGGATGGACGGAATGGGCTTATAAGAAGTGCTACTGTCATCACATCGAGTTCTGTAAATATATATTAACTTGTGTAATATATATTGTATATTAAGTCATATTAAAACCATATTGATATTGCTTTAAAATACCTAATATACAAGCTCTGTTACACACTTAATCGTTTTTAAAGTTTTGAAGTTTATTATAGTAATATAATAACAAATTGTCACTTCTCTTGATGCAAATGGTAAAGTAAACTGGGTAACTAAAGTAAGAATCATTTTATGTTCTAATGGGTTTATGCTTACCTAGACAAATCAGGGAGTACAAAACACTAAATTATTCCTAGGAGAATTCAAACAAAGAATAAAATATGTGTTAATATCAGATTGGTTTAGTTCGATGGATCAAATATCTAGACTTCAAAATAATAAAACCTTTAAACTCAGATTTGAAAGTGAAAGTATATAAATGCTCTTCAAATATATTAATTTAGAAGCACTTAGGCGAATTTCCGTTGTGGAACACTCCCTTAAGAAATAGAAACTGGTAGGAAAAAATGTCAAAGAATGCAAAGATAGACCATGTAGGCTATGTAAATCAGGAGAAATAGAGGACGAATATTATTTTCTACTTCATTGTGAGCCACTTTCGGACATTAGAAAACAATACCTCAAAGTTGTCAGTGTCAAAATACCATTTTGTAAAATTAATGTCTGGTAAGAATAAAGAGTGTTTAAGGAACGTTGCCATTTATATATATCATGCAATGAAACTACGAAGCACACTTATTACATAAGTATCTTTCCAAACTATGTTACTCCTACAATGTAAACACATGTGCAATATGGGCATCCATTTTATATGTATTCTATGTTGTCATAGGCAGTTGGCCTAAATATCAACCGTTCATAAAGAATTCAAATATATAGCTGCCAATTG
Organism: Steromphala cineraria; assembly: GCA_916613615.1. Lineage (NCBI taxonomy): Eukaryota > Metazoa > Mollusca > Gastropoda > Trochida > Trochidae > Steromphala > Steromphala cineraria. The sequence continues at coordinate 18,776,690 of OU744725.1, read as the reverse complement.
TGTAACTTATGTATGCATGATGAAAATGAGTGAATCAATATATTAATTACTATAATATAAAAGGATCTTTATTGTAGACCGATCTGACATTGTGACACTTCCATTTGTGTTCGTGTTTGTTTCAATGATAATGGAACAGTTTCCTTAATCTTTATTTGCCCTTTTGGTTCTTGAGAAAGAAAATTAGGAACTTACAGCAACCAACCTACTTAGACATTTTAATGAATATTGCTGTTTATGCAGACTTACAAAATGATGAAAACTTAAGTTACCTTGAATGCGAATTTACATATGACAGACACAATTATGTTACATTTCTTCAGCCCAAGGGTAACACAGTTTTTATATCTTTTTCAGACACGATCAGTTGATATAAATCCAGAACTAGGTCAATATAATTTTGACAACACTGGTTGCATCTGGAGTGTGAAAATACCAGTGACACCAGAATTCAACTATACATTTGAGGCAAGTGTGGTTTTGTCTTGAGATGATGATTTGAGTGATGAACTTTTTATAAATTCAGTACAGTTGATTACTACATTGAAACAATCCAACATTAAGTTCCAAGAGTTTAACTAACCAACAATGTATGTTTGCTATATGAAACTTCCTTGACTGTTAATATCACCAAAAAATAAGTATGATCATTTTATTTGCGAAACCTTTGTGGATAAATGACACTGTAAGGTAATAGTACTTACTTTTCAACAACTTAGAATATCGATGATTTCCGGAATAAACTAGCAACGAGCAATTTCACTGAATAAAATTGGAAGAGAAAATGCTGATATAAACAAAGGATATTTTAGGATCAGGGTTCTGTTTGACTTAAATGCTGCTATGGCTCTAATATTGCCAAAACAGCGTTAAACTCCAGTTTACTCACTCAGTGATTGCCTATATTATTATGATGTGGATTAATGTTTTTGCTTTGAGGCTTTTAAAGTAAATAAATCCCGTAATGATTTCTGTGTATTGCTTCTGTTGACAGGTGTACATCAACAACAGTATGAAAGGAGAGTCAACAACTATACAATGGTACATGCCAGCAGGACGTAAGTTGTCACTTGGGCTCGGGTATCATCAAACAAATGATTAGAAATTTCTTGGCTTTCATTTACACATCATCCATTTTTTCAATCGTAAAATAGTGAGAATTGTGACCACTAGGAGCATTTTCGTTACTAACTTACGTAAACGTAGGTTTGTGACTTTCAATGGAAATTGTTATCATCTTCAGGTATAAGTTCCAAAAACGCATGAGACTGTTTGTAAATAACTGTTACCAAAGTTGACTTCAAAAACAATGATTAGGTTATGACATGCATCGATGAGATTTGGTCTTAACTAGGTCAATCTATCTAGGAAAGTTACTCCTGTATTTAAGGCTCTCCTGACAGTAAACCGTATATTTTCCTCATCAGTGCTTGCAAGTCTCAATCATTATAACGGACAGACAAATTCTAGCAGGGTTTGTGTTTCTTATTCTTAAAAAACTTTGCTCTTTGCATGTATGAAAATATACAAATTTGCTAACGTTTGTGCAGTCATAGAGTAAGTAACTGTATTACAGGGAATGACAACAAATATTGAGAAGAATATTGAATAATAACATCACGTATGATAAAAAATCATGTTTCATATGTTGCTGTTCCCGCAGCTGCAGGATTAAGCAGAGCAAGTGTACCAGCTGACAAACAAAGTGATTCAACTGAACTAAAGTCGATCTCAATCGTTTGTTGTCCATCCTGTATTCTCGACCCAAAGAACGGAAGAGTTACATCATCTGGAATCATTGTCTGTAAAGGATCGTGTAATGTCAACAGTAAGTAACAATTAGAGCTCAAGACAAAACTCCCAAAGAAAAGAACTTTAGACTTCGGATCTGTAAATGTTTTTCTTGATATCCTTCACTGAACTAAAGACGGTGTCAATCGTGTGTTGTCCGTCCTGTATACTCAACTTAAAGAACGGGATAGTAATTTCATCTTGAGTCATCGTATGTAAAGGATCCTGTCATAACTTCAGTATGTATTGATTCGCATAAGGGTAATATTTGCTGGAACTCGAGACAAAATCCAAAACGAAATAAAACTTCAGATAGATCTGTTGAATGTGGTTTATTGTTTCAAGCACTTAAGAGACCATTTTGACTACCTTACTTGAATTTTCACTGGATGATATAGCTCTTTTATAATCCATTTGAAGAAGCACCAAATAACTGTTTTCGTGGTTGGAATGTTTTTCCATGGACAGGAGCATACAATTTCGGCTACCCTTTTCATTCAGAGAATGCGTTTTTATATTTAAGTTTTGATTTGAGCGTTCAATTGAACATAAATGAGAAACTACATAGAGAATGTAACATAGTGGAGAAATATCATTATTCCGGCAATTATAGTTTTTCGTTGACATAAGCTGTGATATTTAAAGACAAACTCCGATTAAGTAACTTTCATAGTTAATGAATGTATATGAACAGATAGATACCTTTGAGGTCAATAGAACTCAAACTGTGAATTTTTTTTTTCTTTCTTACAGGAAGGAAAAGACAAACGAGAACTAAAGCAGACTACGAAACGTTTCAGACGTGGGGCCAAGCACAGAAAAACAGCTTCAATACTCCGTACAGGCCCACACCATCCGAGTGGTTATCTAGCTTTAAAGGTATTTGTTTGACTAGTTTGCAACCGTTTTAAGACAGATCAATCATCCTCTAGTTATAATGTTTTTATGCCCCCGAATCGGAGATTCCGGGGGTATATTGTTTTTCACCTGTCCGTCCGTCCGTCCGTCTGTCCGTTTGTCCACAAAAACTTTAACCTTGGTCATAACTTTTGATTGGTCAGAGCTAGGTCTTTGATACTTGACATATGGATCCCTTGTGATGAGACCTTTCAGATGACACCATGACATTTGACCTTGTGACCTTGACCTTGACACAGCGAGCATTTTCCGAAAACTTTAACCTTAGCTATAGTTTCTATACTGTCAGTGCTAGGTCTTTGATACTTGACATGTGTATCCCTTGTGATGAGACCTTTCAGATGACACCATGATATTTGACCTTGTGACCTTGACGTCCGTCTGTCCGTTTGTCCACAAAACTTTAACTTTGGTCATAACTTTTGATTGGTCAGAGCTAGCTCTTTGATACTTGACTTATGGATCCCTTGTGATGAAACCTTTCAGATGACACCATGACATTTGACCTTGTGACCTTGACCTTGACACAGCGAGCATTTTCCGAAAGCTTTAACCTTGGCTATAGTTTCTATACTGTCAGTGCTAGGTCTTTGATACTTGACATGTGTATCCCTTGTGATGAGACCTTTCAGATGACACCATGATATTTGACCTTGTGACCTTGACGTCCGTCTGTCCGTTTGTCCACAAAAACTTTAACCTTGGTCATAACTTTTGATTGGTCAGAGCTAGCTCTTTGATACTTGACATATGGATCCCTTGTGATGAGACCTTTCAGATGACACCATGACATTTGACCTTGTGACCTTGACCTTGACACAGCGAGCATTTTCCGAAAACTTTAACCTTGGCTATAGTTTCTATACTGTCATTGCTAGGTCTTTGATACTTGACATGTGATCCCTTGTGATGTAACCTTTCAGATGACACCATGATATTTGACCTTGTGACCTTGACGTCCGTCTGTCTGTTTGTCCACAAAAACTTTAACCTTGGTCATAACTTTTGATTGGTCAGAGCTAGCTCTTTGATACTTGACATATGGATCCCTTGTGATGAGACCTTTCAGATGACACCATGACGTTTGACCTTGTGACCTTGACCTTGACACAGCGAGCAGGATGCATCCGGGGGCATTCGTGTTTCACAAACACATCTTGTTTTCAACATAGAGTACATTTATTTTATCAAACTACTTGTCTATGTTTATTTCAGACTCTAATGCCATCAAATACATAATTGGAAATGACACAAAATGCAGTCAGAAAGTGGAGACAGCCTTTTGTAATGGACCCTTGGAACAAGGAACTATCTATAAGTGAGACGTTTTAGCGTGATTACATTTTTCAAATATCTTATACATATTTTGAAGTGATTTGGCACGATATTCAATTACTAAATATTCTTTTAAGTACAAAACCTATAATTTTGCAAGTGCATCATCTTCATGGATCGGGTTACATTTCACAGGTAACATGCACTTTATCATATCAACTTGTTAGAATAGATATCCATCTTGATGTTAGTTCATTAACTAATGGTTGTAAGAATTGTGTGTAAATTCATGTGCTCATTATATACCAATGAAACCATAGTCTGTACACAACGAATCATTTTTCATAATTTTGCAGGGTCATTGTGTTTGCATGCACGTCAGCTGGTTGTGATGAAAGTGAAGAAATTTCCATCTCAACAGCAACAGGTACGTTCCCTTTACGTAGATAAGTGTCACTATTCAATAGATTTCGTCAACTCTCTTGTCCAAATAAATACAATTGATCTTAACTGATTCAGATGTTACAAGGAAGTCTGTCTAGGTTTCAATTCCTTTGTTGTACTAGGTACAGTTATTTCGCTTTGGTACAGTTAGCATGTAGAGATGCATTGATTAAATGGTCAATGTGGTAGACAGGGTTCATCATCCAACCTGGAGACATAGTGGCAAATGGTCGACTGTGTAGCATAGTTGACTGTTATCAGTGAACTTTCAGCATAATCTGGTGTGATGTCGCCGTATGGATTGGTTAACAATTTATCAAAATTTAATGAACAATTTTTCCCAATGAGAAATCAAAAAGCTCTGATTTCATGTCTGGTCTTCTTTTATCTACATACATGTAGATAATGCAATGCAGCCCTTAAGTATTTAACGACCATGATCATGATGTCACATTAAGAAAGCTTTGACGAGTGTCTAAAGCAGCCAGATAACTGTCTTCATTGTGCTGACATATTGGTGTTGCCGTTTCTGGCTTCACATCCTCTCTGTATTATTAAAACATATTGTCAAAAGAAATTCGGGAACTTTGACGATTCTTCTAGAGTCAGTAAAATTTGACTTTTTCTAAAACCAGAGATAAGTTATGGTCTTTTGGGTCGTACGTCTTGAGGTGTTATAACCACAGTGGTGATGACCATAGTTGATTATTTGTCTTTTTAAAAAAATTATGATTCTCACTTCAAAATGCATGATTAATTCAAAATTACAAGTTGACGTACTCACATAAAGCAATACAGCGCTTTTATTTTGATGGTTACTGATAATGTTCATGTAAAATATTGTTCACGAAATCAATTAAAAAAGTTATCTTTCTACTGCTGATGAGCTTAAGCTTCCTATTTTGTTTCTCTTTTTCAGATGATAAATTACCATGGACAATTATTGCTGCAGTCGCTGCGACTGTTGCACTGGTTGTAATGGTTGTTGTTCTTCTTGTTGTCTACATGTATGTAATAATATATTTCATATTCTAATTATTACTTATATTATATTTCACACGAGTTTCCTGTTTATGAAGTTATACTTAATACGAAATATACAACAATAAACCAGAATGTACAATCAGGGGCAAAAAAAACGATACCAAATAAAATGCATGATAGGTTAAGCTACGAGGGATTGTTACGACTGAAGCAGGGTGGATTCAAGTACTCAAAGCTAACTGAACTAACTTTTTAATTTCAAAGCTATATCTGTTAACGCTTTTGAAATACAGGCTTTTCAAAAAACGCCATTTAAAAGTCTCCTTAACAAGACGATACAGGATAGTGAAAATAGCCCCTTTGCTTGTCTTTAAACCAACGTACAGACAAAATGCGTGAACAAGTAAACTTCTACAAGGGTTGTTTATATTGATACAATCTAAAATTATTAGATTTTTCATTTCATATTTTGTTATTCAAATTCCATATATTATTACCAAAACTTACATTGTAAAAGCTGTTTTTGGACCCCTGGTGTATTTGAACAGTCATACAGTTATAGATATTATACTTTCATGTTTGAAATTGTGAATACTTTCCTTACAACTGTTGTGCCTATCAAAAGGGTATGTAGTCATAGTCATTTACAACAGAATTTTGTTTTGTATTTTTTTTAAAGTTGGTATCGTTGCTTTTGCCCCTGAGTGTACATTCAGAAAAATAAACATTAAATAAGTAAAAACTTATTTATGTATTTATACTGTTAGCGGATATTTATCGTCTTTCAAAGTTGCACCCATGAAATGTATTTGATAAATTAAAAAAAGTTATTATAGTGTAATTTAGCACACACCTGCTTTCTTTTAAAGCTATTTGAAGAAGAACGCAATGTTTACCATACCATATATTCATAACACTATATTTATTTATTTTGATAAAACGTACTACTTTTCCTAAGTGATATATTAAGAGAACGTCTTAGTTTGTTTTGTTAATGAATATGGTTATGAGTGTGGACAAAGTATTGAATATTTGAAGAAATATTTGAAATGTGTAAAAAAAACTAATGAAAAACAGAAATTAAAAGAAAATGGTATTACAATTAACATATTCATGACCATTGCTTGCTTGTTTCCATTCAGCAAAGTGATCCGCCCTCGTTCCCAGAAAAATAGACGTCCAAAGTATGTGTCTGAAACGACCGATAAAGATGACACGTACGAGGAAATTGCAGATGGAAACATACAAAGTGTTATCCAAGATGGCCGACCGCAAGATGACTACTACAACATGAGGGATAACCCGCCTCGTTCTGAGAACACATACGATCAGCTGACCGTGTACAGTAATCAAGGACACCATGATTATGGGAGGTTCAAGGTCACACAAACTTAATACAATAGAGACTCTTTTTTTCTTTTAATCATTATATTGTATTATTTAATTTTCCAAATGACATTGTGCAGTAATTCTAGATGCAAACTTTGTACAATTTCTAAAAGGGACAATTTGGATTTATGAATACAAGTCGAACATCTTAAAACAAGATGCATGATACATTTTGTTCTCTCGTTTTTTTTTAACTTTAGTATTATTCATATTTACAGTCTGCCGTCTTTGTTGATTGTTTGAGTGACTCCTGGTATCTTGTTTCCAATATTCATGAGCTTGATATCTAACCAATGTGAATAATGAAATAACTATCTACAGTTAGACAATGTTCTTAGAATAGCGTTTGTCACAATAATAGGGAATGTAAATTGGGTATATATGTTTTTATACTCATATTTGACAATGTCCGCTTGGCTGTGTCAAACATATCTTTAAGATATGTATATTTTTCACAATTATGGAAACAATTTATTTTCTTTGCGTTGAAATGACTTGTGAAAAAGAACGGCATTGGCCATTGAGAGGCATTAAAATGATGGATAAGAAAACACAATGCAACTATCAATCATTATAAATACAACCATGTGTGCCTTTAAGTAGAATTATTATGTTTCACCACTTTTCAATTTATGCAATGTATCACATTAGAAAACATAGCATGTCAATACTTTGACAATATAATTGCACTGAAGATGAGCAACATGTTCTTTATATAAAAAATGTTTTTGTCTGTTATTGTATTTATCTTCAATTGCGAGATTTTATATCAGCTTATAGCAATTTAATGAATAGTCAATAGGAAAACAAATATTTTTCCAATACCTACATACAATTTTGCATATATCTCATTGTTTATCTAGACTTTGATATGTTAGACAATACAGCATTTATATCTTTTTTATCAAATGGAAATGTTTCATATATCTGATGACTGAACATCTGAAAACTTTTCATTTTGTTTCATTGATGATATTTTGAAAAGATATGTGACAAAATAAAGGATTGCCCTTAGGATCACCTTATTAAGACATTTGAAGCTTGTTGTTTTAATTTACTCTTTCCGCACGCTATAGATTTCAAAAACCCATTGGCAACAAATTGACATGTAAAAAGAGAACTGTCATTTACAATGCGTCTTTAGGCAGCAACGGAAACGTTCTCCAGGTAAGTTCTGCAAAAGAAAAGAGAAACCTCTATTTCAATCATTTGTAGATGAAAAGGTTGATGATAGTTCTTATGAAACTAGGAGTCCTCTCCCTATCCGACCTCCTGGGTCCCCTCCGCCGCTTATTCGGCGAATCCACTCCGCTGTCATGTTGATTTGTTAATTTGTCAATAACTTCGTAGGTTCTGAATCAAATCAGTTCAAGTTGCACAGAAATCTTTTAACATAACCAAACACTGATATGCGCGACAATACGTATGATATTCAAGGTCGTTAAGGGCATGAATAAAGGCATTTAAAAGTCTCCTCTCCGCTTCGAAAATGAAAGTAAGATAAACATCAACTTGACATCTAAAATACGCAAATTTCTTGCAGTTTGTGAACCAAAACTCGTAAGGAATGTATTCGAAATTCTATTCCTGATTACCACAGTTAAAGGTGACCATCTAAACCTCGTCGATTAGGAGAAGGGAGCACTGAAAGCAGACACCTACCTCTGTTGACCTGTCACGTCCACCATTTTGAAAAGTCCCCTCCTTATCGGGTACCGACAGTGTTACTGTCAAAATGTGATGATAATAACCAACTTAAACGTTATAGCTGTACTTTAAAGAGATTTATTCCAAAATTGCATACTTTTTTTAAGATTTCGAAAGGCATTTACATTGTTGAAAAATTCATATCCAGAAGAAACAATAGTATTGATAAATTTTATGACAAATGGTGCCAATTGTTCACAATATTCCAATACTAAGGCTTAACTAATTTTGATTCAAACACTGTAGGATTACTTTATTGATTGCCCATTACCGTATGATCTAGATCTGTTATATTTTATTATGTATGCATGTATTGCTGACATGTCAAAGTGGGAAAAAAAATAAAATAAAAACAAAAATTAAAGGTTAAATAATTATATCACTGCTGAAGCTCACCTTACCGGGACTGCACGCAATTAAGTGAAAGTACATTGTATATATAATCATATCACAATATGCAAAATCAAGTCACTCAAGTGCAATGTATATTACCATTTAAATAAAAATATTTGTGTTCCGCAAAATGCATATACCCAGTAGTTGATAATTAAATGTTGATAAATATTTGGAAACTTTAATTATCTGTTCATAAAATTTGGCTTCTTCCGTTTTTAAGCCTTGGGCTTAAATTAATTTTTCATGTTTCTTCATTGGAAAATGTTAAATCCGTATTTAGGCCTGGGCTTGAATACGTGCAGCCCCGGTAATATGATTAAATTCTGTGTACAGAGTATGCATGTGTGTGTGTACCATACATATATCAATCAATACCTTTTAATTGTCATTTTTCACGGAATCACTATCTAATGCTGAATTGAAATGAGCTTTGAAAATGGGCAGATATCAGTTAGATTACACATCTGGTTGTAATTTTTTTGCCATCCGATAAAATGGAAATCATTGCAAAAGGTACTGTACGATCCCTAGAGAAAACTGTAAGTTTGATGAATAAGTCAGGTAATCTTAGAAACTTATGAATGTACACATTTCCCTTTTTACGAGTTAAAAGTTGTCCAGGCAATACCAAATTCACCATTTGCAATTTAAATCACACGGAGTTGATATGAGACACAATATGTTAAGAAACCTTTTTGAAATACAACATAAGTAATGGTATAGAAGGAAAGCAACATATATATTCATGGATTTATAGTAATGGAAGTTTCAAAATCTGTTTTTAATTAATATTAAAATTTGCCATGATAATGTCACTTAGCTAAAATCATGTTTATTTACAGTTTTCTTAGTCTTAAGTCCTTTCTCTACAAGGCAACTTTAAATTGAACATCTAGTTTACAGAATTATCAAATGGTTAACTTGCAAAAGAAATTACAAACAAGTGACTATTTATTTTCTAAATTGGTTCTTTTACACTTCACATTAATAATGATATGTACAGATACACCTTGTTGCATCAAAACAAACCAAATCTGTAAAAGGTGTTTTAAATGAAAATACTGGTTTCAAGATCACGCTCAGGCACGGTCGTATGAATAGTTATGAAATTCCCTTCAACTGCATAATACGAATGGTAAACACCATACCTGGATTACTTTTTATTTACGGGTAGAAATATAATTTGTGTTTACACAATGTAATTTATTCTTAGAAAAGAAGGTGCTGACTTTCAGACTCTCTCTGCCTCTATACATATAGGGCCATTATTCTTTCTTAAATCTGACAACATGAATTGCTTTTCATTTTGAAATTATTTGTTCATGATCCCGATCAAGTACATGTATTTAACATTTACAGCAAAAACTGATGTCGGCAAAAGCAGATCTTGTGAATGTGATTGCGAAGACGAGCAAATGACAAAGTTTTATGTTCTGCTTATTGAATTTTGAACATGATTCAATGTATTGGTTGTGTACCCTGCTGCAACTTATAAATTCAATCTAAAAGAGCGCATGTTCATTAAAGCATATAATTTCAATATAATGCTAGGTAGAACATCAGTTACATTTGGATTGTTACGTAGTTAAAGACATGTTACATTTTCGTACATCATGGACTTTTATGTCAGATTTTCGAAACTCTCTGTGGAATCACACCTTATAATTTGATTCGAACAAATCCTAATTAACCCTTGTAAACTTATTTCATCAATGGCCAAGCCTTAATGATAAATATGTCAGGATTAAATCTCACACAAAATTTCTAATAAAATATTGTGATATTGCCTGCATTTTAAAATGACAGTATATACTGATTGCACGTTTTAACTTTTGACACCTTGTGGTGTATTTATGTGTATTTGTAAGTAACATAGAGTCAAATAGGCCCATTTTGGCTAGGCAGGGTTATATATTGAATGAATTTACATACTGTTTCATACCTCTCATATCAACACTCAGATTCAGAATCAGGTTCTTATATTACTCTTTACTCGCATACAATGAACAAAGAAGTTGTCATCCATATATTCTTCAGCACTATTGTCATTCCAACTTCTAAAATGCCTCTCAAAGAAGTTAATAATTTCTTAATAAATTTGCCTTATTTAGTTATTTACCAAAGTTACAAATCTCTTTGACACTATTGACGTTAAATAATTGAATAAGTTTAAATAATGATGGATATCTATAATAATCTTTATTAATAATATGGCTTAATTTACGCTACTTTGTAAGTGTGAAATGATGACCATTTTAATAAAAGTAAATCAATCGACATTTCATCTTCTCCTTTTTTTCTACAAACTTATCATGCAGACACAGTGTGCATTTTCGTTGCTGTCATTTCTACATAATGTTTCAATGTATAATCAATTGTATGTATCAATTAATTATTTGCAATGTTCAACTATGGTGGAAATAAAGGGTATCTATGATTTTACAAAATCTGTGTTTGTGTTGTGCATTCCTGAAAACATAGATTGTACATCTGAGAGTGTCGATGTCATTTGACCTTGTTAACAAGCAGACACTGTCACATAAAACAAACCATTTTTATCATGCAAATTGTGCTGCATGTTACTTACGTGATACCTGTTTTCATTGTCCATAGGGTAGATGTAGTTCTAGTGAAAATGAATCTTCTTGTTTATGAATGTACAATAGTGAAGTCCAGAATTGGAAAAAAAGCTAATATCAACACATGTCGTTATGACACAAATATTCTGCTACTTTAACATGCTTTATGTTCGTAGGTAACAGTTCTCTGTCCCAGTCTTTTCAAAGCAATTAGAGCATCCCGCGTCTACAGTTACGCACTGGTAGACTGAATAACAACAATAGGTGAATATGCACAAAACAGCAACCAGGAAGTTTGAGAGAGACGAGAGGTGGTTGTTGGTTCAGTGTTTAGAACTTGTACATCAGTGTACGAGTAAGATACAAGCGACTCTCTCGGTAAACATTGAGACATCTGTTCTTGTATGAAGATGGTTGCCATTGTGCGTATGTTGATGATTGGTGTACTGCTGTCATTTCAGGTATGTTGAAACATGCTAGTATATTCAAAAGCCGAGGTTATGCAAGTTATAGGCGGAAATAACCCTTAGTTTTAGATAGGCTTGCTTTCCAAATGCAACTGGTTGTGATCACTTTTTATTATATGATTGAGGGTGAGATACTCTGTTCTATCAGTGAAATCAACCCTCTATCTGGCTACAGTGGCGATAACCTTTATCGTCACTCTACTGAGTGGTGATAAACTTTATCACCACTCGAGTGACGTCAAGATCAAGACTTTGACGTCATGTAACAATGGTCTGACGTCATGAATTCTCATATGACGTCACACTGTTACCAAGGTGACGGGCTCTTCCAAGCGGCCGCTCAACATGAAATTGGCCTTTTTTGACGTAATTAGAAGGATTTAATCATATAATAAATAGAATATCTGTCAATTCTTGACAAATACCATGTTTATCTCATCTCGTGAGGTTAAAGTTAAATATAAACTTTCTACCTCACTCGATGAGATAAACATGGTATTAGTCAAGAAAAGACAGATATCCTCTACATATGCTCATGTGTACAGCTGACAAATATGCAGCATTGTTGAAGTTTCGATATTTCAAACCTCAAACAGTATTAGTTTTTATCAAATACATAGATATTTAATTGTGGAAACATAATGAAAGTGATTACACATTGTCTCGTTGATAATTTCAATATTGAATACTTTGATTGTTAAGTAACGGTATTTGCATTAAAATATCATTTTGAATATGATTTAAATTATTTCACTTAATTCACAATTTTAAAGGCTAAGGGTTCTTAAGTCATATTAATGTCATTTATCACACTCACGATATCTTTCGACAAGGCTTGGCAAACAACCATAAAAATTGAAGCTGTTGTGTGTTTTATCAAAAGGTGTACTTATGCATTTGGAGAGCAGTCTACATATCTGCACAATGTTAAAAAAGAAAGTTTTTGATGAATGATACAGTCTTTACAAGATATTGTTATACGAGGACGATAGTTTCCGGTTTTCATGTTTAAACTCTTTTTTTTTGTGAATTCGAATTGTTTCCAATTGTAATATTTCTTTATTCTTAAGATTAACGTTGATGCAGCACCAGGCGATGATTGTTCAACAGACACTTCTGTATGCGACACATCCAGCAATGAAATCTGTAGCGGAACGTGTGTCTGTGATAATGGATACTATGAAAGTGAAAGATCGTGCGCCTCGAGTAAGTAAAACACGTCAACACGTTTATTTTATAAATTTCTATCTATTTTGAATCAGGGTGTTTTACTGCCTGTAATTTTCAGTTCCAAGAATTTATTGCATGTGTTTAACACCCTCTATTGTTGGATTTAAGTTGGAAAAACAATGAAATTAAAAGTGAATAGGAGTCAAAAACAAAACATGCATTTTTACAGTGGTATTATTTCAATACCTCGTATGTTGGTATCGAAAGGTATGATTGTAAATTTTCAGAAGTGAATACGCTTTTTAATCAGATATTTTGACTGTTTCTTGGTTTAATGTGCATAGTTGTGTTGGCTGTCATGGATGATAAGCAGCTGTCTGACATGTGACTGTCCATTATGACAGATAAAATCAGAATATTTTAAGAATACCTCTGTAAACTGCCAAACTTGTGTAAAGTCAATGCATATTACTACTTTATTCTATATCTATATCCTTATAAAACTTATAATATTCATCTATACCGTTCGATACCTTATCCTTTTTATGCCCCGTCAGGACAATGTGCTAGTTTTTGTTGAATAGCTGCAAACTATCAATAACAAAGTGCCATATAAGTGTTTAGAAGAGTTTGTTGAGATTGGCTGGTACTTATTATTTCACGAAAGTAATGTGTTTGTGTTCCATATATTGGATCTGTTGGTTATAAAACTTTATTTGGCTTTTAAAAATATTAAGGTGCACGAGCATGAATACAATGTTTTTTGTTATAAAAACTAACGCTATTATTTCATGCATGATTCAACACCTCATTTAGAGTTGGGTAAGACAAATTCTGTATTAATATGATTATGTATCTAGTGTGAATATGTAACAGGTTCTTCATCTGACTAACATTTGACATTTCAAGCAGTAACTTACAGGTTTTTAATGAATTATTGTAAATGCATGGTGCTCATAGAAATTGAATGCTTGATCCATGATCTTAAAGCTCGAAACATATTGAATTCAATATTTTACTTTAAGTTGACATGCAATCGTTTGTTAAAAACATAAAATTAAAGCAGATTGCTTGTAACGCGAAAAACATTGCCATTGTACAGAATGTAAACAAACGCTACAAACTGTTGTAGTCGCACTCGTTCTCGGATGTATAACAATTTTAATTGGTAACATCTTATTATTTGCACAACGTATATCGTCTGATAGAATAATGGCTGGCAGATAATGGGAAGTTATTATATGCAAACATTAAAACATTTCAGCTCATCTGGCCTGTAAGGCCCGGTGAGCTTATGGCGTCCGGCGTCCGTCCATCCGTCCGTCCGTAAACTAAGTGGAATTTCGACTTCGTCTCCAGAACCATAAGGCCTAGAAAGCTGAAACTTTGTGTACAGACTCCTGGACTAGTGAGGATTATAAATTGTAGCTTCGGTGGCCATGGGGCCCCTAATAAGGGTCATGTGGCCCCTACTAAGGGCCACAGAGGTCACATCCTTAAAACCTATATTCATCTTTTTCTCCAGAAACAAAAGGCCAAGAAAGCTAGAATTTGTGTACAGACTCCTTGACTAGTGAGGACTATAAATTGTAGCTTTGATGGCCCTGTGGCCCCTTATAAAGGCCACATAGGTCACATCCTTAAAACCTATTTTCATCTTCTTCTCCAGAAGCAAAAGGCTCAGAAAGCTGAACCTTTGTGTACAGACTCCGTGACTAGTGAGGATTTTAAATTGTAGCATTGGCCACATCCAAAAGCAAAATCAAATGTAAAGCCTGATGAGCTATAGAACCATTTTGTGATACTTTGCTGTAGGTACAGATTAGATATGCAATATATGACAGACTAAAACTTTTATTTGAATTCGTCAAAATGATACCAATTATGAGAAACAACGTAACTTCATTTCTTAAACGTTCTACGGAAATTTGGTTACTCATTGCTTTAATGATTTCTAAAATTTTTGGTTCTAAATTTGAAAAAAAACCTTCCAAATTAAAATATCATTGTATGTAAAATGGAAAGATACGAACGTAGAAGTACATAGAAAGACTAGATAGATATTGTACCTGAACGTTTTCGTTACCGTATTTAGATCAGAGCTCATTTACATATCATAGCATGCATCAGAAACACAAATTTTAAACAAGGTTTGCAAATGAGTGATCTGTTTGCCTGTAAAATAATATTTTCGGGATACAAAAACTGTCTGACTTAAAGTCCAGAAAGACAGGTGTAACTCATCAATTAATTATGAGATCACTAATGATATATTATAAGAATAATCAACGTGTTTCAGAGAATTACGGATTATCTGTCCTGAGGCTCAAAAGACTCTACTGCCTCATATAACTCTTAAGCCAAATCTGCCTAGCCTCAAATGACTCTAGAGTCATATGGGCCCAGGGAAACGCCTCAAGTGACTCTATCCAGGCTCAAATGACTCTAGAGCCAAATCTGCCTGGCCTCAAATGACTCTAGAGTCATATGGGCCCAGGGAAACGTCTCAAGTGACTCTATCCAGGCTCAAATGACTCTACCAAAGTAATCTCTGAAATTGAATTATCTCAATGATCTTTCCATGTCATATATTTGCAGTTGCTCGTGCACTGGGTTTCCAACCGCCCAAAATATTAAAAATCATACTGTAAATCTGCGTTTCGAGAAGAAAATACTCTCATGTTTGTTGTTCATTGTAATTATAACCGTGTATTATCTATTATGACAGTTTCAATTTTTTACATCCTTTCATCCTGCTACATTTAACACGTGACGTCACTGATGTGTTCCAACTAAATTCGTGACTGAAATTGTTAATATTTACACATATTATCACCATGAAGCGCTGAATCCGTATGTTGACGTTTCTGACTATATCTTTACTTATAATTATTTATTTCCTTCGAGGGCAGTCATATCGATGTCATTTATTCATATACCGGCGGCGGCTAGTCCTCCTATGCTGAAAAAGAGGGAATTTCGGGATTGTGGTGGTAAGCAGAATATTATAATTATATTCGTGCCCATAACAAACCATGTTTATGACGTTCACTCTCGCTCGAGAAATACTGATATTTAGCCACTCGTGTCGTAAACATCATATGTCATAGGCACTCATATAATATCCTCTGCTTATTTAGAATTTTCCCATGTTCTACATTCTTTCTGATATCTGTTCATACTGTGACAGTGTCAACATTTGACATTAATCCAAATAATTATTGTTTCAAAACTGACCCTCCGTGTCCACCTATGCAATCATAAGATACTCGTGCATGATCCCTCACTGGCAGACAGGCTCGGAGTCCAGCTACGGCAGGACATACTTCCCGACTGCTCTCGCCTGTGGACGCCATATTGTATGTAAAACTTCTGATGAAAATCCCCCGCAGAAAATATAGAAGAAAAACCAAAAGTTTCCTTGTTTGTCATCGTTTTAAACAGGCTTGCCAGGACAAAGTGGAAAAACACATATTGTGTAGTTCAAGCGATGTTGATACAAATACAAACACTATGATAACTATGGTCTAGATCTGTTGATGGGTCACGTTTGAGTGGTTGCTACAAAAATGTGTTTTGGATTTCAAGACAAATTACTCAGGTTGATGTCTCAGCTGCATCATGCGTAAGATATGATCAGGAGTACAAGCATTTACTGAACAGTGCTTTTTTTACAAAAGTGCATGGGGTCAGTTTTTATTTTTGTGTGCAAATATTCAAGATCGCGTCGACAGCACGTGACCAATAATGAGTCAGGTGTAAGATAAAACAAATCAAATAAAAAGTCATTTTTTTCCAAAATGACTTCAGAAATGTGGAACAGGTATTTTAATTTGAAATGAAATTGGACTGTGCCGTTTAGATTACATATAGTCTTAAACATAGAATCAAATGGTCTAGCCCACAATACGCCTAGTCTAAAAACTCTCTAGAGTTAAATGAGTCTAGCCCGAAAGCACTCTAGAGTCAAATGGTTCTATCTGTATCAATGTAGCCAATACTCATACATGCATTTACTGAACAGTGTTTTTACAAAAGTGCATGAGGTCAGGTTTTAATATTTTTATAGAAAGATTTTTATTAATAGAACGTGGCCAATAATGAGTCAGGTGTAAGATGAAACAAATCAAATAAAAAGTTAATTTTTTCCAAAATGACTTCAGAAACGTGGAACAGGTATTTTAATTTGAAATGAAATTGGACTGCGCCGTTTTGATTACATCTAGTCTTAAACATAGAATCAAATGGTCTAGCCCACAATAGGCCTAGTCTAAAAACTCTCTAGAGTTAAATGAGTCTAGCCCGAAAGCACTCTAGAGTCAAATGATTCTATCTGTATCAGTGTAACCAATACTCATATGCATCATAAATATCTTTCGTGAAGCGACAATCTTCGAGTTTTTTATAATAATTTTAGATCTGAGGATATATCCTTTCAATGATTTTTTGTTTTGTTTTCACGTTTTTTATCAGTTTATTCGAAGATAGGCACCAAAGAATTATTTGAGAGCATAATGGGTGAATGATTTTATCATTTTAATCAGTTTGTGTATCCATGGCTATGTATTTATTCTTGATGCGTATTTCAAAACTTCACTTCTCCTTCATAATTGGAATCAGGATAAGTTCAATTTTCGTTACATGTCCATAATGGGATCAAGAAATATATAGCCTGATGAGCTACAGAACTAATGGCTCTATTTTTGTTCAGAAGTATGGTATGGCAAGATGTATAAAGAAAACGTTTTGTAAATTTCCATTAACCATTACGATAAAGGACAGTAGACAATGTTATATAGTTTTGAGAATAAATGATTTGAATTCTAAATAATAAACCATATCCATTTTATTATCAATTATATTACAAGTAACTTATATCATTAGTCTGTAAATATTTTACAAATGAAAAGGTTTTGAGCACAGTTTAGTTTTCATTGTCGTCATATGTGTCATCAAATGTATGACTTTTATCCTGAGATATTTTTGTTGTTGTTGCTGTAACGACCATTAGATGTATTTAAACATTTTTGATGTTTTTTAAAAAGAATATGGAAATTGCTCGTCATGCATGTTTAAGCAGTAAGCAGGTTGCTAAGGGAAACCTGTGGAATAAGTGGGCCGCACATGTAAAAGGTTGTTTCGTGTCAATTTCATTGGCAGCATGCAGGCGTACATGCGTGTTTGTAAATGTGAAACATACTTTCTTGAACAAGGCTCACGTTATGTGTACCTTTTCACTTCATTACAAATATTTCGAAATGTAGTTAATTGTCATTTTTCATATGCATAAATGTATGTATGTTGGAAACATCAACATAGTTTTCCTGCATTACACAGTCATTTCTTATGTCCTTTTCCTAATCGCATTTAGCCCTATTTGGTTCCAGAGCTTATTGGAGATATTATCAGAACGTAAACTCTTTATCATCGAGAATGTCATTCTAAATGTTTTGAATATTTCCTTAAAGTGAATATGCCATTTTCTGCGCACACTCATTTAATATTAAGCAAAAAATGCGACACTTGTGGAATGAACTCGTTTTAGAGATACAACGACCTCTTCATACGGGTCTGACCGCAGCCCCTATGGCCGCATGATTGTTTGCCAGTTAAGTGAAGGTAAAACCTAGACATAAGCGTAACATTCATAAGTATGATGCCTGTAATAAGAACAGAACTTTTTGTTAATACACTCAAGGGCAAAGAAACGATACCATATAAATTCCTTGATAGTTTAAGTCATGATAATAATTACGACATAAACATGGTCACTTCGTGTCATCAGCAGTCATCTGAACTCAGTTCTTAAATTGTTGTATACTCCCATATCTGATATATACAAAATGTGAGCTTGCCTCATGCTTAGGAGATTAGCGATCTCATGACCTTGACCGTTGACCTTATTGGTGAACATGTAAAACATATTCTCTTTAAAGGGGCAGTAGCACGTTTTTTGGTAATTTTATATTTCAAAATTTTCACTGATAATTGTAAGGTAATGATAAATGTATTATATTGACAGTGTCAACAATCTCATTAAACAAGCCAATCATCCATAGTCAGAGGACACAATATGAGGATTAACATAAACTCCATTGGCGGCCATTTTTGTGTGAACACCTTTAATTCATTTTTGTAAGAAAAACGAATCGCATGGCTAAACTTTACGTTATATCATTGAATTATTACTGCTCCATTTAGTTTAAATACATTGTCTTTCAATTGGAACCATTAATTTTCATTTTCCTGACATCACCTCATATTCCCCCTAAAAACGTGCTACTGCCCCTTTAAACAGTATAAGGGGTAACGAGTTCTGTAAAGCGAAGTACGAGTGCAAACTGACATTTGACAACATCAAAAATTCCACCCCAAAAATTATTGTCTTCAGGTTGGGTAAAAAATGGAAAGTTAAATAATATATATTTGTTGCTGAATGCAGATTATGAAATAGAACATTCTTTCACTAATTCATGCATCCCCTAGATGTATCTGAGGCTAGCTCGAAATTACTCTAATATAGTTTCTCGATGAAGCTTAGAAAATGTTTTAATTGAAGAAGAGTCATTTGAGGCCCTAAAGAGTCATTTCACCTTGAGTCATATGAGGTTGAATCACCGATAAAGTACAAATTGTACTCATACGCCATTCAAAGGTTTGCTCACTACTTCAGGATGGGCGGCTCTAAGAAGTTCGCTCTAATTGGAAATAGTTTATCATTTTAATGTCACATTTTAACAAAGAATTATGGTCTTTTATGATGAAATCGTTTTTATTGACCCCACAAAACCCCCCCCAAAAAATTAAGACGTCGCTAGCTTTTTCTGCATTTGATACGCCTAGTGTGGAATATTATAATGTCACCCTTTGACGTCATGTCTAATGACGTCTTAGAACAATGACGTAAAGACAGTTTGGCCGGCGACTCTGACACACAGCGCCGCCTAGAAGATTTTATTTTTTTTACGACAAAGAGAACGTCAGAAGGTTTTGATTTCCTATCAAAAATGTTATAGTAATGAGTGACTTTCACAATTAAGGTATAAGATTTTTCATCTAAACTCATGTCCAAAAGAAACGATACCAAGTTTTCAAAGTCGTCCGAAATAAAATTCTATAACCTGACAGAGTCGATTTTAAGTGTGTCTAACAGGCATATATTTTTGTAAAAAAGTATGCACATTTTCATTCTTCAGGAAAAGATACTTTTGATTTTGTGTCTTTTCAAATGTACATGGAGTGCATAAATCGAAATTGCAAATTGTTTTATGAACAGAACTTTTGTCATTTCACTTTAAAATTGATAAAGTATTGAATTTATGTCAGGAAAAATGTTGTTGATATAATACACTTTATTTGACATAAATTCGTTGACGCGTCGCTGCACTAGAACGTTTTAAAACAAGCGAAAGTGTCCGATTTCTCTCTGCTATATCTCGCCTAGTTAAGGAGATTTTAGATCGATGATTTTTTCAAATGCATGTTTCTCGCAAACATGAAAAGATAATGTTTCCAAATTTTGCATAGACGTAAGTTGACTACTGAAGAAATTATATTACTATGTTTTAGTCTTATTAATCTGCAGTGGATTGAGTTATTTTGGGATTTGTATGGTATCGTTTCTTTTGGACATGAGTTTATCACTCTCAACTGAAATAGAAGATCGAATAATGAATAGGTGCAAAAACCAACCAAAATGCGAGTTATTTTTAAAAACTGTAATTCCAATCACCATTATGAAAATTTAAATCTAATTTCCTTGCCTGCTTTGGTAAGAAAAAATATGATTTACCTCCTGTGTTTTCGTATAATTAAAGTCATATATTGGGAATAAACGTTTTATTATGCGAGCCTTTTGACACATACATCTTATTTCTAATACTATTCCTTCTAATTGAGTGGTGTAACCTACATTAGCCACAGCATTTGCATTAACAATACACATGGCAATTTGTGCTTGTGTTTTGAGATTGTCTGTCATGAAATACTTTTCCAAAGCGCATACGCTTCTCGTAAAATCCATCGGCCTACTACGTCTGATTTTCAAGGTATAAGCAAACATTTTTAGTTATTTGATTTTTGATTTATTTCCAATAACACCAAATCATTGACAAACGTCGCAACAACAGGGGAAGTAAATCATTTTCAAACAGCTGTGTTGTCATGGTTGATCCGGTTTGTTTGCATTATTTGCAAAGGTGGGGTTGCGTTTGTATATCATTTTTTAGACTTTTCGAATTAAAGTAGATTGCATCAATACTTCTATATATGTCAAATTAGTGTTAGTAAGCAAAAACAAGTTATAATTTCTGAATAACTGAAAGCCGTCTTTAGGTAAAGGTAAAGAGTATGTGTGAAGACAAAGTGACAAAAGTCATAGAAGCATTTTTCATCGGCATGTTTTTATTTCTTTTACTTCCACTGATTGCAATAAAACTTACATGATATACTTTACAAATTGTTTAAGAACCCAAACAGCTAAAGGGAGATAACTATAATCACAGACCTTAATCATATAAATCAAAAACGAAAGTTAAATTGACAATAGTTTAAAAAACTCTTGATTTAAATGGTAAAGGGCGTATCGAATTTTATTGAAAAATTTCCCAGGTTCTATATTCTTCTTGTTGGATTTGTACACATATCAAATGCATTTAAAACAGAGGTAGATTTGACACTATTTAACGATCCGAAACTCAATGTTATTGCATATACACTCAGGGGCAAAAGAAACGATACCAACTTTCCAAAAGAGTGCAGAACAAAATCCTGTTGTAAATGAAATGCGACTAGGAACCCTTTGTGATAGACAAATTAGTTGTGAAGAAATACTAAGAATTTCAAACATCAAAGTATGATATTTATAACTCTGTGACTGTTCAAATACACGAGGGATCAGAAAACAGCTTTTTCAATGTTATTTCTGGTCATAATCTTTTAAATCGGAATACAAAAATTATGAAATGTAAAAATCTTATAAATATAAGATGTTATCAATTTAAAAAACCCGGGTAGAAGTTAATTTCTTCACGCATTTTGCCTGTATGTTGGTTTAAAAACAAGAAAAAGGGTCATTTTCTCATTCCTATCTCGTCTAGTTAAGGAGATTTAAAATGGCGTTTTTGAAAGGCCTGTATTTCAACAATATTTCAAAAGCGTTAACAGATATAGCTTTGAAATTAAAAACTTAGTTCAGTTATCTCTTGAAGAAACAAATTAACCCAGATTCAGCCGTAAATATCACTCGTAGCTTGACCTATCATGTATTTTATATGGTATTTTGGCTTTCTAGTGATATATAGAACAATATAGGCTTTGGTTATGTCTCGGAACAGCAATTTGTTAGTCTTCCTACGTCGTTCTTATCCGAGTTTATGAGTCGGTTGAAATGTATTCATGAGTTGAATTGGCATAGCTCTCTTCAAATTGGCATCAAATCTATCGCTTATTCTTATTTCA
This sequence comes from Steromphala cineraria, assembly GCA_916613615.1. Taxonomy (NCBI): domain Eukaryota; kingdom Metazoa; phylum Mollusca; class Gastropoda; order Trochida; family Trochidae; genus Steromphala; species Steromphala cineraria. The sequence continues at coordinate 18,754,111 of OU744725.1, read as the reverse complement.
AACTATCATTGTCAAAAGAATTATACTTAAGTGCAGTAATATCAAGAAGTTTAAAGTAGCTATTGCTCAATTGATGTTTTTCACATCATCTACGTATCGAGACCGGAACGCATTTCAATATAAATATATATGATAGACTGTGTTTACCATGTGATGAAGGTTATATTGAAGATGAGAACCATTTTCTCCTTGTATGTTCAAAATTCCAAGAACTCCGTTCTAAATATTTACCTCACATATATTGTACAAATCCAAATAAAGCTAAATTCAAATTTCTCATGTTGACATCAGATTATAAACTTGTAATAAATCAGCATGCTTTATTTATCATGCAATGCACCAAAGATGTTATAGCTGAAAACCTTTTAGTGTATACACACCAGTTTGTCAAGTACAATCAAACATATGTAGTTATGGGCCGATGGCCTACACTTCTGAATTAAAGAGTATAGAACAATTATTTCTTTTTAGTGGTTGATCAGCTACGATAAAGGGATATATACAAGTCTGGGTCGTCATTGTTTGGGCCATGCAAAGTGTCATTTCTATTTACTGAACAGCAAAAGAAACGCGAGACTGGTTTAATGGTTAACTATGTTTTAATTGCATGGTAAATTATATGAAAACATATGAAAGTGATATCAGTTCATTTACAGGATACAGATTGTGCATATGGCTGTAGTTATTCTCAGGTGAAGTTTATTGCGTTTACCCAACACATAAGGGGCGTGGCAGTTCAGTAGCGAGTGTGTCCTCCAGTGTTGTTTACAACAGCCATACACCGACGGTACATGGAGTGCATGAGACGATTCACGTACGCCATTGGCACCTGTGCAAACACCCTGAAGAATGCTGCCTCCAGTTGTCGGCCTTGGTACAACCTGGTTCAACCGTCTCTGGATTCCATCCCACAGGTGCTCGATGGGGTTTAAGTCAGGACTGAGAGCCGGCCAGGGCATGGTTCTGATGTTATGTTGAGCTAAAAAGTTCATAGTGTGTCTAGCTGTATGGGGTCGGGCATTATATGGCTGAAAGACGTGATTGGGATGACGTGCGAAGAATGGTACAATGTGAGGCCTGAGTACCTGATCGACGTAACGTTGCGATGTGATGCCATTTCCTCGTCCTACACCCACATTTTGGAAAACATGAGGTCCGATCTTCTGATTAAGACCTATGGCAGCCCAAACCATAATGCTGTGACCACCCAACACGTCTCTTTCCACGACACATTCATCTCTGTAACGTTCACCCCTCCGACGCCACACTCTTCCATATGAGGTGGAAACACAGTATCTGCTTTCATCCGAGAAAATTATGGACCTCCACTGTTGATGACGCCAATGACGATGTTGTGTGGCCCACTGCATTCGTTCTTGACGGTGACGGGCAGTGAGGACAGGACCTCGAGCAGGACGTCGACAACGAAGGTTGTTGGTTGCAAGGCGACGTCGCACCGTGTCATCACTGATAGGCCGCTGTCGAGTGCCTATGACCTGTCGAGCTGTCACAGAGGCTGGCCTGAAGCGATCCTGCAGGTGTTGGCGGTAGATGAAGCGGTCCTGCCTGGCTGTGGTCACTCTTGGATGTCCACTGCGGGCCCTGTCTGCAGTACTGTTTGTGGTGTTGTAGCGCTGCTGCAAAAGATGGATGGTGCTGACAGGAACGTTGTAAGTGTTAGCAACCACTTGGGCACTCTGTCCTGCTTGCAATCGGCCGATAGCCTGTTCCCTCTCTAATGCTGATAATCGTGGCATACATGTTGCTTCAAAATTACAACTGACAGGGATGCTGTTTCACCTGATTTTATACCCCTAGAGTGCATGTGTTGCACGTGCACTTTCGGTTTCCTCGAGAATTGACAACAACATTCAACCATGGGTGTCAATGAAGCTGCGTTTTGGCGGATTGCTTTCAGCTAAACCTGAAGGATACCTGCCTTTTGAGTTTCAGATACACATCAGCATATCATAAAATGTATAGAGTTTAAAACCCGACCCCAAACAATTATGATTTCAATATTTAATTGGAATTTGAAAACCTCGCGTTTCTTTTGCGGTTCAGTATATTCTCATATTACCTTCCTCATCTTTTGTTATCCCTTGCAATTCGAAATCAAGCCATTTAGAACATAGACGTGCTACACCATGCGAATTTCTTCTAAATGAACTAAAAAAGCAATTTGTGTTTCCCCACTCTTCTTGTATTTATTTTTCCATGTCTTCTGTAAAATGCACATCTTGAAGGCAATACATTTGAGCTCTTTTGCGTTTTAAAAATGTAAACAAGAGTAAACAAGAGTAAACAAGAGTAATTGAAGGGTCCGGATGACGGGGTGTCAAAAAGGACTGTTAAATGCAACCTAGCTCTTCAAAAAGATTAAACTTCGAATTTTCTGAAAGCTGAGATACTTATCTATACAATGATATATGGAATGACACCATTGAATTTGGTTGCAGAAAGATAAATCACAATGAAATTGCATAATTTTCGAGTTTTTAATTATTTTTCCACGAAAATACATGTTTTTATCAAACAAAAAAGCCTGGGCTTGAAGAAATTTGGTTGCAGATGGAATATATGATGATTTGACAACTATTGATCAGTTACCTGGCTTTTTATTTACATTTCAATGACACATCAGCAACTCACCGATCGCTATCGAGTCCGGTTTTCGATCATGTCACATCATGTTTTGAAATCGTTTCTGACATTATGGATAGAAATATTTCACTGACCTTGATTATTTTAACAATTTCTATCATACAGCATGTCATGGTAGGTACTTTAGACAATCTTTGACCAAATTAATCCCTAAATTTCATTTCTGTATTTCAACGTGCTCCCGTAGCAGATTCGAATTGTTGTCATACCTCAAAAAGATTCTCATTGGCTGTCACAAATTCCTTTAATTGCCAAATGATTTTGATAGAAAATATCAATAAGTAAGTTTTAAGAATTATCAATCAAAAATTAGGAAATTTGAAAAATTGTTGGAAATATTTGAGACTGAAGCAACCAATTGTAGGACACGTTACATACCGCATGGCATTACATCACCCACAGAGCGAGAGGGAACCTGTCAAAATGGACCTGTTGATTTATTTTTGTTTTCACGTCAAATAAGGTAAATTATAAAACTCCTGCAACCAAACTTGTCTCTTTGCTATTCAACAAGCAACTACAGTCTCTGCAACCAAATTAGTGTTTGTCAAGACACGAAAAGTGATAGATATTTGATAGAAAACAATTTGGTTGCAGTTGCCTATAAGGGACTGCAACCAAACTCGTAAACTCCTCGATTTCATTGCGATTATACATTCTGCAACCAAACTCAAGGCTTCAAGGAAATAATTGATTTATAGTAAATCATTTTAGCTGTCAGAATATCTTCATTTCAATCATTTTCAAGGAAAGGTTGCATTTTATTGATGTTTAGATACCCGTCATTCGGACCCTTCAATTACTCTTAGGCCACAATTCCTTACGTTTTTGTTTGTCATGTAAGCCCCTACAATTCTGTGATACCAGTCTTAGTTTCTCAACCATTATCAATGAAAGTCAAATAGTTTAGCAAAATGGATTGTAGCAAGGTTATCATGGTTTCTTTGTAAAACGTATAAAGACACATCAAAGCCTTTGTTGGATATTGTATGGTAATAGGGATTAACCTTGTACAAATGTACATGAAAGGTACAACTAGGAAAGGAGTTAAAACACAAGGCCTGTTTGAAGTCTTGAACTTCCTCACGGAGGGCCTTAATGTCGTCCGTGTGAGTTGCCACCACGTGGTCAGTTGCTGCAATTTGACACTACATCTCTGTCAAATCACCTTTGATAGAATCCAGAGAAGACTGTAACTCAGATTTGACGCCATTAATTAACTCCGCTAACCTTTTTTCTGACGCTTGAACAACCTCCTCCATCGTTGTTCAAGCTCCTCCATCGTTGAATTTTGGCGCGTGTTTCGTTGGTCCGCCATTTTACACGTGTCACAAAAGTCTAACAAAAGGTTAAGAAATTAGGATTCTTTTGATACACAACTTAGTTTCGGTAGGTGTTATAACTGAACCGATAATATAGTCGCAGTTTAAAACATTTTAGTAGGCATTACATAAAAACATATCGTGGGTTGCGGAGCTCAGTTGACTCACGTCCGACCTCGTTCCATGCGCAACCGGTAGTGAATCAGTATAGAACAATAATTTCTCTTTAATGGTTTATCAGCTACAATAAACTTAAAGATACCCACCAAAACACGACAAGTTTAGTCCTTCCTTGTGACCGGAAGTGACTGTTCCTGAGCGATTTTATTCTTTTAACCTAAAGACCTTGCCAATGTCTAACTCTCATGCAAAAATCATAAAATTCTATGATCTTGTTTTTGAGTTGTCTACCATTGAAGCAATTTTTAAAATTCTGGTCACTTTGAAAGGTCACAGCAAGAAAAGCATTAAAGTAAGGACTTTCTAGAAGTCAAATTAAGAACTACAATGCTTCAGCTACATTGAGTATAGATTTCAGCTCTCTAGTGCAAGTATCTTTAGAGAAGAAAAGGTTGGTGGAGTCGGAAATTGGCAAACATGCACTAAAAGCAAGATGGTGGTCAAACCACGTGACCTACGAATTTGCCATGATTTAGTTTTTTGCAGCATTTGTTATTGCGCAACTTTAAGCCTTGATGGGCCACTTTTTTATGGAACGAATTGACCCAAAAGCGTATTGTCGCGTCTCCCTTATATGGTCTACCAGCCTGTGAAATTTGGCTTTGGTACCATCAGCGGTTTGGGCTAAAAGTTGACCACAAGAATCGAGGAATAATAATAAGAAGAAACACGCCAATAAGAATAATGATTCCACCTTATGGCTGAATCCTTAATAAAAAAGATCGAAAGGCTCCTGTGTGATCTCTCTTAATCTATAGTACCACATTCTTGAATACGAATTTTATTCTTTCCAATGATAGTTTTGCAGGTCCTTGGTTGTTCCAAGTATCCTCATGTCCTCCAAGTTATATGGATTAGCTTCTATGTTTCTGATCTGGCTGGTTTATATTGTTTTGAAGCTTGAAAGTGCTTAAATCTGGTATTGACTATTTTTCTCTTTTGTCCGAATATCCAATGTCAACCATATGTTTAATTCAAACTATATGCATATGCATGGTTGAAGTATTCTTAATAATAGGGATAACTCAAGGTTTTGTAAGCTTGTGTCTTAACATCATTTCAGACGATGCATTGAAACCAGTCTATCTCCAATCAAATACCAGAACTTACAACAGTGTGACTCTGACCTGGACATCTCCTGATGCTGCTGGGTACACAAACAGCTACACCATCAACTACAACCTGCAGGATGGAACTCCACAGACACACTACGTTAATGGCCAAGATACGTTCACAACAGTTCCAAATCTAGATCCAGGAACAATCTACATCTTCACTGTGTACAGATTCATCACAAGAGAAGGTCGTTCACAGACTGTACCAGCATCTGATCCATACCAAGTTACAACAGGTAAGTCGACTGTGAATTGCATTGAATTACGAGAATAGTTCTCTAAAGAAAACCTGTGCCAAGCTATATATTCCATATATGAATTGGCTTGGAAGGGCAATGTTTGTGAGAAATCTATAGAACAAGGTTTAACAGTGAACTGTTGTTTTATGAGTTTAACGTTGGAATAATTTTAACTATCTGTAAACAAGTTACCTTTTAGACAAAACATACGTAAGTATTTAAACTTAATACAAAAAGATTTCTTGTCATGAAATTTGTAAACTAAAATGTTTTGTTGGATTTAAACATGTTTAGGATATAACAAATACATTAATTATTGTTCGTACAGATGGACTTTACTCTGACAGCTGCCCAGATGTTGGTGATTCAACTGAATGTGTACCTGGTCTTTTGTGTATATCAGGGACGGGAAACAGGTGTCTCTGTCCTGCTGGAAACTATTATACAGGTTATATCTGTACATCGAGTAAGTGTATGCAATTGCTTGTGAAAATAACAATGAATCATTTTCTATCTTCAAATTTCAAATCACAAACATCTTGAAGTAAGTGGTGGCAGCAAATCATATTGCACTACAAGTAATTTGTAGACTACAAATTGTCCACCCATTTTCTCTGTATTTTATGTTTGAATTGACTTTTTTTTATTAAGACACAGTTTTGATAAGTTACATAAAAAACGTAAAGGCGATTTAGATTTTGCAGTCAATCATTTAAATGACTGAAACATTCTCTCCTATATGATAAATATGAATACTGCTATCATACAATAACTAATTGTATCATATGAAATTTGTATTTCACACATATTTTACTAATCAAAGAGCCATCCGCGATTTTCAACTCAAATTGTTTCGATTTTAAACATAAATGGCATAACCAATGGTATAGATGCAAAACACCTCACATATTCATCTCCATATGGTATTTATATGATGAATCATTGTTTTCAATGAAAATCGTTTTTCAACCATATATATTCGTAGAAGCCAAATTCTCACATTCAATTACCATGAACACTAGTTATACAAAATGTGTAACTTATTAAACATCGACCAAATCTATATAATTTCACACTCTGAAGTTTACACATATCCTGGAACGTTGCTTGGTCTAGGGCCTGGTCATGTGATCGAAGATTCATCGATTCATTTCCCATGAACTCACAAAAACAGTGTTCATACTTGTGTGAACGTTGACCGGAACTACTTTGATCCAACATCAAACCAAATTATGTTATTCAAGAATTTGTTATTAAAAGTACCAATGGAATTGTAATTATAGCTTTATTTTCCAAGTAGATTATTTTGATTCGAAAACATTCACTTTTATCATTTGTTTTAGATCATTTGATAGGCTAATCAATTATTGCAAAACAGTAGATCTGATCGAACGGAACGAGATGAATATTTGCATTACGGTCATTATTGAGTACTGTAAAACGAAAAAAAAAACGGTCTTCATACTCACGATGTATATGCAAGAGATGACAATTATCGATAGAGCAGTTACATGTCACTAATTACTGTTGTTTACATATTTTGACGAAGATACCCCTGCAAATGGCGGCAAGCATGACACGACGTCTAATGCATAAATGTAAGGCAGATAACTCTAATCTCTTGTCCTTGCACGAAGGGATTTTATACAAGTTTGCGCTTCATTTAGAAATTCTTGGTGTTATCTTATCTCATGTTATCTTATCTCATATATAACACAGACTTATTTTGATAAATATTCAGTTTCTTTTGAAATTGGGATTATTTCTGGTCGCATGTCGCAGTGTTACTCGTTCAAAGGAAAAAAGCAGTATTCATATCACTCCGTTGTTCCATTCCATATATGGTGCGAAATTATAAGAATTGAATGTCAGTTTGTGTGTTTGCACTGAAAAATGAACGATGTAAAAGCTACATTCAAACTTTCATGTGAACCCGCTCGCAAGCTCGCTGGGTTCACACAAGTTTGAATGTAGCTTTTACATCGTTCATTTTCCAGTGCAAACACACAAACTGACATTCAATTCTTAAATGAATACAAAATGTAAATGAAACAGGTTCTGTCTCCAATGTAGAACATTTTTAAAGGGACTTTTTCAATCAACGATTTTACAGTCATTTTACAACGACAAGGAGTTTAGTAGATTCATAACGTAAACATAAATCTTTAACTGGTATCATCAGTTAAATTGTTGTAAAACGTGTCCTTGATCGTCGATTAAACATTAACTTATGAATAAGAGTTAATAAGAGTTTATCAATAACAGTACATTTTTGATTAAACGTTATTTTTTGTAGTTACCCGTCAACGACTCACCGCAACCCCCAATTGCCTATCAATTATCTTCCGACCCAATTACACAGAAAAACACACGGTTTTCCCGCCAAGGAGAAAGCCCGTCCCGCCCGAAGAAAAAACAACAGGAGACAAAGGAAAGGCGAAGGAAGTTTATAAACTCTGAAAACTGCCTACGCAACTGACCTAGCAGTGTGCTGAAAGCCTCCTATTGGGACACTGTCTTAGCTCAGATCAGCGGCCATGATTTGCCAGAGGGTATATTGCTGTAAGGCTTCCCTGATGAGAGGGATATTGAGGGCACTAGGAACTGGTATTCTACAACCTAAAGCATTAGGGACTCCAGAACATCTTATTCTTTCATGTGCCATGAGATAATATTGGATGATGTCAAACTCACCAGGGTTATCTTTGAAAGGGTTGCTATCTGTAAGTTGGGAATCTACAGGACTAACCTCAATACCATGCTTGGTATATTGTGTGTCAATTATCAAACCTGGGTCTAGATCTCTAACATGAGTAGAAATAACATGCATATTGTCAAATTCTTCAATTGCCCCAACTGGGCTATTGTCCATAACAACAGGAGACATACCATGCATAACATCATATGATTTAACTACCTCATGAGAAGGTGGGCAGTAAGATTGGTTGAGGTCAAATGTTTCACATTCACCTTGAAGGTTATCTTCACTTTCAGAAATTGAACAACATTTAGGTGTACCTGATTGAGAGGATGTGAAATTATCTGACCCCCCAACCTCCTGTCATTGCTGTGATAATGCATGTGGGCATGCCGAGGAACACTCTGGATGAGGGCGTTTTTCCTTATCCTTAAGCCAACAAGTAGCGCAAATGTGTTGTACTAGACGTAATTTGTCCTTAACCATGACAGTGTGAGGTGCTTGTTTGAAACATCTATTGCGCTGATACAAAGCACAGAACCAAGGACGACCATTAGGCCCTAATTCCACATTGCCCTTATTTTGCTCAGCCTTGGCATGCCCACTTGCTAAAGCAGGAGAGATGCGACTTGAACTTCTATCCACATAATTACCACCCTGACTTCGAATATGCCTGGCTAATATTGGAGTTTCTAAACCACTAGAGTCATCTCCCCATCTCTTACGGCCCAATTCGATTTGTCTTACCCAGGCAGCATAGAAGTTAAGAACAGCATTCCATTCATAGACTTTTGAAAAATATGCTATCTTTTTAAGAAGCTCAAGTCGACCTGCTCTTTCCAAATTTGATTGACAGTTCTTTATAATGTCAAGTTCTCCAGCCACAAAAAGACTAAAGTCCAAATCTCTAAAACTAACGTTTTCTGCAACATATTCATATTCTAAACATGAATGTGGCCATAACTGGGGGTAAACAACAATGTCCGCACTTCGCCCGTCAATGCCGGACTTGTTACCTCTGGTTGAACGGTTGACTTGCTGGCCGGTCCTATATGGATGATCCTCCTCGTCCTCACTGTCCAGAGTTTCCAGTACTCCTCCAAACTTTCGACTGACTGCATCGTTGAGACTTTCTAAGTCTCTTAGCTCCCTCACAGATACTTGTTTAGATGTCTTCTTCTGTTTAGCTCCTCCCATTTTTTAAACCACATGGACTTGACAGGTAGGCAGACTTGAATATAATGAAAGGCTAACAAGATAGATGAACATAAGACAGCATGGGGACAATGAATTAGGTAAGCTAAAAGGTCCAAGCAGCTTGGGTTTAAATGAGTGATAGCAAATAACAAAGGCAGAGGTTTACAGGGAAGGCTAAATAGCCTGTAGATATATATCTTAGGAGTGGGGGCTAATTAAGAATTTTGAAAGCAAAATATGTCAAGGAAAGGCGAAGGAAGTTTATAAACTCTGAAAACTGCCTACGCAACTGACCTAGCAGTGTGCTGAAAGCCTCCTATTGGGAGCAGGCCCCACCGTGCGGTTCTGACAAAACACTTGCAGTCCTAATCTGGCCACTCCCTCAAGGTCTTCCGTAGACAAATCTCGAAGGTAGTGGTTGGTAAAGACCATGCCAGACTTCCAGAAACAGCCCAACATAATATCCCCCACCGCAACGTGCTATGTAGGCCACAGAATTGAATTCGCCCGTATCTCATGCAGGTTGGTGCAAGCCGGCTGCACTAATTCTTTGGCTTTGTACGCCTCAAGAATCGCCGACAGCAGATAGCTATATACCCCCAAGACCCATCTATCAATATCCTTGGTACTCCGCTGGGAATGGGGCAGGAAAAGCCTCCTTCTTGTCTGTTGGAGTGAACGCATGTGCTCCCCGTAAATTTGGAGAGCTTGCTCTGGGCAAAGAAATTTGCGTCCATGGGGGAAGCTGCACTGGCCAGAGCAGAGATGTGAAACAACCTGCCGCTATTATCTGACCCTTGGTTCTTGCAAACAAAGTCCGTAAGCAAGGTCCAAGGACGCAATACCCCAACCCCTCGGTTCGAATCGCAGCAAGTCAGACTGAAGGGCATGTTACTCAGAAACCCTGACGGCCGATGCCATCACCAGTCTTATTAAAATCGACCGTGCTCCGAGGAATAAAATATCAAAACTATTGTCTCTATCGCGCTTGTCCCGACAGCTGGGCGGACCAGTGATTGATTGCCAGCTTGATGGCTCCCAGCTCCACCTCGTTTATGTGTCGTTGGCTTGCTTCCCAGACGCCTGCTGCTTGTTCCATCGCTAGATGGGCTCCCTATCCCTGCATGGACCGTCTACTAAGAGGTGAACTATCGCCGCTTGTGGCCTGAGAGGCAAGCCCGTGAACAAGTTCTCTTCCACTGTCCACCAGGCTAGGTGGAGAAAAATATCTCGTGGCAGCGAAAAGAGGTGTTTGCACACGTCCTCCCTTATGTCCAGGTTTAGGAAAACCTGGAGCGGCCTCAGTTGTAGCAGACTGATGACTGACTTGCGATGTTCCTGAAAGATTGGGATATGGAAGTATGCGTCCTGTAGGTCCAGGGATATCATCCAGTCCGAGGGTTACAATAACTGCATCATTGACGACACAGTCAAGAGACAGAATATGGCGGCCATATTGGACCGGTCCAACACTGACATGTAGTGAATGAGCCGTGATTTTCCCGAATATCTCTTGGGTCAAACAATCACCGGAGAATAGAACCCTGGTGTGATGTTCTGGAGCGGCATTTCCTCCACCGCCTCCATGGAGATGAGAATTTCCACCTGCTTCATCGTGAAAGTGAGCCTGTCCATTGCCAGCGGGCGCTCCACTGGGTTGCAGGTGAGGGCGGCGGGAATCGCTCATGCAGAGAGCATCCCAGCGGACCCCCTCACATTCCTGAGGTTACTTTGGATGTTAACTGGCAGGTTTGTCTGCCCCAGAAACGGTTCCCTACGGAGGTTCGTGATTCCCTCCAAGATCGGCCCCGCATTGAGCATAACTTGTGCAAGTCCTCCCACCCAGAACCAAACGCGCTGTAGAGGGCTTGCGCTTATGAGCAGGGAATACCTGCCTACGTTCTTCCTCGCAAAAAATCTACAAAAGCGCTCGCTTTGCGGGGACAGAGAGTCAGACACTTTCTGAAGGTGTATGTAGGTTGCTACCACCTCGAACTTGCGGAGTGCGTCCGTTTCAGAGCATCCTCTGAAATAACAAGTGCGGGCGGCGGGGAAGAAACGGTCGAGACCGCTGTGAAGAGGAGCGAACCCATTTACATTGTACACCTTAAACGCCTCCACAGAGAGTGACTCGACTCGTCACACCTATCTTCCAACTGACAGGTGGGCTTGCAGAATCTGCAGAGGGAGTGGGGATCATGTTTCCCCGACTTCCTTTGTCTGCAGCGTCGGCAGAAGACAGGGTACATCGCTGACATCTGCGTGTAACTAAGACGCGATGAACTATGCAAGACGGACTGACCCGTCGGGTCGCTGACACTAGCCCACTACATAAGCCTCACTCACTTACCTGGCCTACACCACTATACAGCTAACCAATAACCTGTCAAGAGGAACGGACGAGCGGGGCACTCAACGCACGGACTAGGCAGGAGACGGACCTCGTTGCTGACACTAGCTCGCTGCTCACTCACTCACCAATCCTAGGCCCCTCAACAGCGTTTCAAGCGTGCGAAGCGAGACGAACGAGCGGGGCACAAGTCGCACAGTGTAGGCGTCACTCACTCGGTCCTCCACAGAGTGAAATATACAACACGCCCAAGCTACACGAGCGTGCACGTGCAACCCAAGCTGCTCTACCCAACAGGGACGCGCAGCAGACAACGTGGCAAGCCTGACCCCCAAGCAGCCAAAACAACACACACCCAAGTACGACTTGGGAAACAAAAAGAAGGACAAAGAGGTCCCCCTAACACAAAAAACTCTTAACTAACCGGATGGATGGTCTAGATAACGAAAAAACAACAACAAACTCCTGAGCTCAAGGAAACACGCCGGTTCAAAGAGCGACAGGAAGTTCGAATGACAATTTGGTCACATGACCATAGGGGGCACGGAGGTGAGCAGGTAACTCCGGTTTTTCTGTGTAATTGGGTCAGGAGATAATTGATAGGCAATTTAGGGCTACGGTGAGTCAGAGACTGTATAGTACGTTAAATAATAAGTTCTTTAAACAACAGTAACATCTTTTTGAAATATGTTATTTCTGATATTTCACTTCAGTTGCTGCTCTTAAGCCAACTACTTTGACCTCTCCATCACAAACTTACACCGACGTATCTCTAACCTGGACCTCTCCTGTTGCTAGGGATTACACAAACAGTTATGTCATCAACTACAATGTACAGGGTGGATCTCCACAGACGTACAACGTTGTTGGACAATCTACAGCTGCAACTGTCCCTGATCTGAATCCAGGAACAACCTACGCCTTCACTGTTGTCAGATCCATCATCAGATACGGACGTTTTCAGACTGTAGAATCAGATTATCAAGTACAGTCCACACAAAGTACTGTTATAATATTTTGTTCACATCCTTTGTTTGCACTAATCGTAATAACGAATAAGTAATTTCGGCAAAATGGTCAATTCTTAATTCATTAAAAGCAATGTCAATCAAATATCATCTGTTGATAAATGTATATGGATTACAAGTATAGTTTGTAACTGCTACCTGAAAAGTTTTTCTGTTTAGACTCATCGATAAGTATAGTTAAAAATGAACATTATGACAAAATAACTTTGACTATACATTATATATCCATTTCTGTGGCAAATTTGCAGAACTTGACTATGGCTCAGCCTGTACCGGAGACCAGTGTCGAAGTATCTTCAGTTGTATGACAGAAAAATGTCTTTGTGCTGATGGGATTTACTACATTGCTGACTCCTGTGTTTCCAGTAAGTGTTGAATTTAAACGCAGCCGTTTGGGTAAATATTAAGATTGATAACTTATGTTGCAGAGTACAGCTACGTAAGTTAAGTTTGTTCACTTGTTTGAATGTGTATTTAGTGTTAATGTCATGTAAGTAATACGTACTAGCATAGTAAATGGCATGCATCGGAGAGGCCAGTACGAGGAGGAGCCGAGTAATGGCTCGAGGACAAGGTGTCCCTGCCGTTATCTGATTGATGCGGTTTTGATTTTGAAGGTGAAAGACGAGTTATTCAAATTCTGCCTCTATTCAACCAGCTCTATTAGTTGGGTAATTGATTAAAGTTGTGTTGGAGGTGACCCATCAAGCACTTAATCGGCAGCTTTGGCTAGACCAGGGTAATAATTCAGGGAGTGCGTTGAGCATGCATTGAGGGTGTATATGTGTGCTATAGAAATACCCTATAGCTAATTATTAGGTCTTCAAGACAAAGTCTGGAAGACCTATTGTTTTTATCTGATTTCTTCAAGTTCTTTTCTTCTATTATTTAGGTCTTCAAGACAAAGTCTGGAAGACCTATTGTTTTTATCCGATTTCTTCAAGTTCTTCTTATTATTATTATTTGTACTTTTTTGTGAATGAGCTACAGCTCAAACGGCTGCTCCAAATTCACCCAAACTTTCACAGCTGATAGCCCTTACCCTGGAATCGATCTGCTAAGCTTTTGGGCAAGATCGACCCGTACATTAAGGTCCAGTTCGAATCAAAAATCGAAAATTTAATTAGGTCTTCAAGACAAAGTATAAGGTCTTCAAGACAAAGTCTGGAAGACCTATTGTTATTATCCGATTTCTCCAAGTTTTTTATTATTATTTGTACTTTTTTTGTGAACGAGCTACAGCTCAAACGGCTGCTCCAAATTTGACTAAACTTGACATGCGCAGCTTTTAGGCAAAATCGGTTCGTTCATTAAGGGTCCAGGTCGAATCCAAAATCGAAAATTTAACATTAATTTTTTTTTCAAAATGCACTTACAGACTTGATTTTTTTTTTAAAAGAAGCGTGATAAAAAATAATGAAAAAAAGGAAATCAGGACAAATTCGTAGGTCACGTGGTTTGGCCGCCATCTTGCTTTTAGTGAATTTTCGACCGTTTCCGACCCCACCCACCTTTGACAATCTTTTCCTCTGAAGATACTTGCACTCGAGAGCTGCAATTCATACTGAATGTAGCTGAAGTATTGTAGATTTGAATTTATAGATTTCAGAGACCTAACCTTAATACTTTTTGTGCTGTGACCTTTCAAAGTTGACCAAAATTTCTAAATCGCCAACTTCAAGGGCAGATAACTCAAAAGCCAGACCATAGAATTGAATGATTTTTGCATGAGACTTAGACATTAGCAAGGTCTTTCAGATAAAAGAATAAAATCGCTCGCGAACAGTCATTTCAGGTCAGGAGGAAGGGTCATACTTTGCATTTTAAAAAGTGGTGTTTTGCTGGGTATGTTTGAACCCTCTTTAACAAACATTCATGTGAAGGTCAAACATGCATGTGAAGGTCAAACACTGTGTGAAGGTCAAAGAGGAATCTTGAAGACCTAAGTACTGCCGCGGCAGTCCTAGTTATTATTATTTGTACTTCTTTGTGAACGAGCTACAGCCCAAACGGCTGCTCCGATTTTGACAAAACTTGGCATGCAGATACCCCTTAACCTGGAATCGACGTGCTAACCTTTGGGCGAAATCGACTAGTATATAAAAGGTCAAGTTCGAATCCAAAATCGAAAATTAAACATTGATTTTTTTTTTTAAATGCACTTAGAGACTTGAAATTTTTTTTAAAAGAAGCGCAATGAAAAACGATGAAAAAAAGGAAAGTAGGACAAATTCGTAGGTCACGTGGTTTGGCCGCCATCTTGCTTTTAAAACATTTTCGACCGTTTCCGACCCCACCCGCCTTTGACAATCATCTCCCCTGAAGATACTTGCACCAGAGAGCTCAAATTCATACTGAATGTAGCTGAAGTATTGTAGATTTGAATTCCCAAAGTTGTAAGACCTAACCTTAATACTTTTTGTGCTGTGACCTTTCAAAGTTGACCAAACTATGATAATCGCCAAATTCAAGGGCAGATAACTCAAAAACCAGACCTTAGAACTAAATGATTTTTGCATGAGAGTTAGACATGAGAAATGTCACCAAGATAAAAGAATAAAATCGCTCGCGAACAGTCACGTCCGGTCAGGAGGAAGGGTCAAACTTTGCATTTTAAAGAGTCATGTTTTGGTCGGTATGGTTTAAACCTCTTTAACAAACATGCATGTGAAGGTCAAACATGCATGTGAAGGTCAAACAGTATGTGAAGGTCAAAGAGGAATCTTGTAGACCTAAGTACTGCCGCGGCAGTCCTAGTTTATTATAGTTATGACATAGTATCTTATAGAAGTAATGTAAACTGGACTTGTCCATAAAACTGAAAATGTATACATCTCGATCATTTCAGAAAATTGCTTTGCGTTAGAATTTTAAACAAACAAACACAGAACATGATTTTTATTTAACGATGATAAGTTCTATTTTTGTAACCAAACATTGTTTATTTGATGTTTAAAATACTCTCAAACATTATGAAAAACATGGTGTCAAAAAGCGTAATGAATTGTAGGGCAATCGGGTTCAATTTCCTGATGCCTCGATTCTGTTTCCGAATAATTCGTAGAGTGTAGATAGCAATTTCTCATTAACATTATGTAAAATCAGCTCAGGGTTATTTATAAGTGCGTCAAACCATTTATTGATAGTGTAAAAAATAGAGAAGAATAGACCATCTCATCAAATACGAAACAACTAGTGATCTTTCCACTACAAACCATGTCGTCTCATTGATATATTGGCTTAAGATCCCTCTGTAAAGCCCGTGATAAAGCTATCAATAGTCTAAAAGAAAACAAAGTATATTTCTTTATTATATGCTTCACTATCTAACTGTCATACTGTCGAGTTGGTTAGCTTGTTTGTGTAGTAATCATACACCAAGTAAGTAAGTGTCCACTTGACTCAATACTGTTAGCAAATGCAGTAGTCTTACTAGTAAGGTGACCTAAGGCGATATGTCGTGGCAGGGTGTGATTTGCTGAAAGAAGTTCTGCCGACTAAAAATATTATGTTTTCTTTGAAAGCCATTAAATGACTATTTTGCGCATGTTTTTTAACAAAATAAAGGTACGCAGCTGTTGACTGGTTTGTGCCGTTCACCTTTTCCGGTTTAGAACAGGTCAGATTATGCTTGCGGCCGAGTTGTCAAAAGCAAAAGTTTCAGGTTTCATAAAAATGAATCTTATTGAGATTCAAAGTACATGTACCACGTCTTTAACATTTCAAACTTCAGCTACAACACTTCAACCAGCAATTACCAGTATACAACCTACATCAACCAGCAGTGTAACAGTTTACTGGGACTCTCGTCCAGCTACTGGGTACATCAACTCCTATGTTATCAAATACATTGAACAGAGAACTTCAGTCATAGAGACCAGTCCAGTATCAGGAGATGTTTCTACACACCTTGTGACAGGACTCAAAGCTGGGACTTCCTACATATTTATAGTTGTCAGATCTATCACCAGAGAGGGACGGACTCAGACAGGCATAGAGTCATCGAGCTTATTGTGGACAACAGAAAGTACGTGTGTTGAATCTATCGTTAAGATCTTCATTTCAAGATCAAAGTAATGATGTCCTACGAATCATATGTTTGATGAGAATGGAACAGGAATGTATGGTATGGATTTGTTAATGTATTCGTTTTCGACCTGTCACCATATTTGTCATTTGCAGTGATCAATCAGTCATATAATGCTTCTGATTTAATTGCATTGATTAACATTATTCCTTTTATATGATGCAAAGAAAGAGTTACTATCAACAAACTAAGTTTTATGCAACAAATTGGGTTTTGTTAGATTTCAATCATTTAAAGTTGATGTAAATCATCCGATTTCTCACAGAAATCAACTACGGAGAAGCCTGTGTATCGAAGCGCACCTGTAAGAACCTGAACACAGACTGTTACTCCTCTACCTGCAGATGTGACCCTGGGTATTTCTGGGAGTATACTACATGTCTGAAAAGTAAGAAATTGGGTGCTTTCGTATCGTTAGTTCATTGAATAAACTGGATATGGTCATGTTTCATCTATTGGACTCCTCGTTTAGAAAGGTACTTTATTTCAATATGTAAAGGCAACAAGCATATAATATGAAATATATATACAATGAAGCGTACATTTAACTCCTTCACAGGGGTCACATCATCGTGATTATTATCAATTCAAACATACATTATCTAGGGAAATGCCATAATTTTACATTTACATATATCATTTAACAAAAATTCAGAGAAGCAACAAAAAGTCAAACAATAGAATAAACAATCAATCCATACTAGCTCACACATACTAGCTATAGTTTTTTCTTGGCAACAAACCTTGATAAATAAATGTTGACTTACGAATAAGAACATTATTGTCAGTACTTAACAGCAAAGAAAATGGTATTCGACTTCTGTAAAATTAACATTACAGAACTTACAAATTCTGGTTTCCTCGATTTGTTAAAATATCTTCTTGTCTCTTTAGCCAAATCGTGGGATGAACACCAAACATGTGCAAGTGTAATTTGGAATTCTCTAATATTCAATGAACTCAAATAGTATTCTCTGTATATATGTCATTTAAACCTTCTGTAGAAAAAACTTGAAACTGAAAGAGACAAAGACCATTCTTTGGTAAACATAAATTTATCTTTTAGTCTCTGTGACACAACGTTAACTTAAATTTGTATCTAACTGAACATTTTGACTCTGCTACATATCATCAAAACCAATAAGTCCAGGCAATCTAGGCCAAAAATAAGGTTGGATAAGGTGGAACATATTGTATTTCATGTTCAAAGAAAGGTACCCTCCATCCTCATTTGGACCACATTGTACTTGGCATCCTTTATGTGGTGAAATTCGTAAACGCACTTTTGCTCGCAGGGTCAAGAATTGTTTGTATTTGACTATTTAACTTAGGAAAATAACTAAAAAAGCTATGTTAAGAAAAACCTTTCATTCAAAACATTGAAGTTATAATTCTTTTGAAATTAATTATTTAATATTCATCACACAAGGCTTCATTGCAGATACAATATGGTTTTCTGTCATATTACCTTGAACATCAGAATACTAAATAATTTATGCAATAACTTGCTCGATTAGATCAAGTCTATAGGAATATCTAAAAACTTGCTTTAAATGAAAATGTAGATACTATTTAATTATTGAGATAATAATTATACAGTTAATCTAAAATTATCTTATACTGATTGATAACCTACATCTTCTCATGCTGTCAAAGTGTTCCATTAATCAGAGTTCCAATCTTCCTTGCACTTATTTCCATCCCCATTCTTCCGGCCTCAAGGCACGTTTGTTTGACATCCATGTCAGATACACACGGTAACTATGGTACTTCAAGGCTGCTGCAGTGGGTGGCAAGGCATGCGGTTGAACAACTGCAATACTAGACCTTGCCTTCTCGTGAAATTTCTGCAGTCGAAGCACATCAACACTTTCATGTGGGTTTCCATTGTACAGATGTACCACTGCTCTTTCACCAGCTGTCACAATCTCATCTTTGGAACTCGTGTGATCCATGAACATGCTTGCTTGTTGGATGAGAAAGTTGTCCTTTCTTGCTTTGGTAAGAACCGCTGGTTTGCCAACACCATACAGCCGAGAAGTAGTGTCACAACCACTGATAGCATGAAGAAAGAGGAGGTTTTCACACAGCGATGGGCCAAGTAGAGACCTTGCTGTTGAAATGTCCCAACACTTGCTAGGTTTCAATGCCATTTTCTTTGGTTCTGAAGTAAAGAAAACATTGTACTTGGCATCCTTTATGTGGTGAAACAATAAGACCAGCAAGTCTGTGTCTTCCCCAATGAACACTGTAGCATGGTGTTGTGCTGATTCAATGGCTGTTAGAACAAACAGGACATCTGCATCTCCACTTGCGTGACGAACTTGAACTCAATCAATCGTGAGATATTCACAAAGCATGTTAACAAATCGCTGCTTGTTATCTTTGTTCGAGAGAAAGTCTTCCTTTTTCATCTGCAAAGGCATGTTGCTTGTGAAATTTACCTTGGAACCAATGCCCAGAGAACTTCTTCTTGCAAGTGTACAATCCTTTGTTGTTGCACCATCAGTGTAACCATCACACACAACAGTTGATCCAGGATATCTGTTCTTCACATAGTGAACATACAGTCCACAGATATCTGACCATGTGTTGCCCTTGATCCAGTAAAACAATCTGATATGTCATGGTCATTTCTGATACATGCTTTCACGATGTCATATATGCTTCGCAACAAATAATTCATCTACAACTTATGTCATGTCTCACAATTACCTGGCAAAATCTTGCTCTCTGTTTGATGTAACAAATAATTCATCTACAGCTTATGTCATGTCTCACAATTACCTGGCAAAATCTTGCTCTCTGTTTGATGTAACAAATAATTCATCTATAGCTTATGTCATGTCTCACAATTACCTGGCAAAATCTTGCTCTCTGTTTGATGTAACAAATAATTCATCTACAGCTTATGTCATGTCTCACAATTACCTGGCAAAATCTTGCTCTCTGTTTGATGTAACAAATAATTCATCTTTAGCTTATGTCATGTCTCACAATTACCTGGCAAAGTTTTGCTCTCCGTATCGAATCTAACCCCTTTCCGAAATCGACAAACATTAATTATTATTTATTTCCTTTAAAACCAACTTCTGAATTATCAAATGTAAAATCAAAAATTTTCTTATGTGTTAAAATCAGTAAATATAATATCAAGACATTTATTGAGTAATTTTGTACATTAACAGCTGACAATAGGTTTTCGCTAAAATTTATCTGATTTTCCTGCGTACCATGCTTACGAAAAGCTACGACTAGCAACATTTCTTTTTACAACCTCTTTATTTATATTTAGCAGTTTCAACATGAGTGGGAGATACACGGAGAACGTGGGTGAATAAACACAATCAGTAAACAAGCTTGATGACGTTAGTACGTAGTCATTTACGCTGGCCCCCATTGAACCAATGAATGTAAAATCTCCGACCTTATTATCATCGCTGCTTTTGCCATTTACGAAATAAATATTTAGAAAAGTTCATAATTCTAAAAGGGATCAAGCAAATGCATTAACAGTTTTATCTACTGAGAATCTTTTGAAATTAAACCAAAATACCAGAAATTTCCAATTAGAGTCTTTTCCCTTTACAGTACAAGAAGATAATCTTCAATAAAGTCAGGATCACTGCCGGTTATGGCGTCTCCATTACATGTACTTAAAACATTTCATTTCAAGGTTTCGATAACATGTCTATCAAGCTTTCTTGTAACATTTCAATTCCATTTCTACAAATAACACGTGGCTGATCATTCCATGAAGATCAATCAGGGTATACATAAGCACAAGAATTGTCATGAAAAAAACTCCCATAAGATATAATGCTAACTGCGTTTTCAGTAATTTACACCACTTAATGTATTGTATGAGACACTAACTTTCTAAAACTACGATAGCACCTGATAATCTCCCTAAATGTGATTTATTGAAAGTTACATAATCTTGAAATAGATCATCTACATCATATTCAATTAGTCAAGTTTCAGTAAGTTCTATGATTAAAATAATTGATATAATCGTTATCAGGTAGCTTAGCAATCAAACCAGAAACATTCCAGAAAAGAAAATACTAATAATAATCATTTTGTGTTGATCGTGACTAACTAGAGGATGAATATTTGGTCGTATGGCTGTTTTGCGACTTAGTATCAGAATCTAGACCCTGGCCACCCCTATTGTCTGGAGTGCGATCTGAGAGTTCTAGCACCCCCATGACAATCCTGACGTCAATTCCATCCCATCTCAGATTGGCACCCCCTGCGCCAGTCTCCACGCTTGACTGACTGAGAAATTTATTTCCTTTATAATACTATCTGTTCTCCGGGTCATTCTTTCTGTGTCGGTCAAGTTCCTGTTTTTGAAAAAGAGTCAAGTCTTTAGCAATGCCAATTTCCCTGTCTCTGAGAACATCCCTCAACTTCACTGATCTCCATTTATCTTCCCAGTTCCGCATTTGCGCAATAATTGGTCATGGCTTATCAGTGTTTTTTCCTAGACAATGAGCCCTTTTAATTTCCAGTGGGCATGTCTTTTATTTAACTCGCATTTTTTTCATACACATTGAGTATGTTCCTCTTACTCTGTGTGTATGTCCCGTTGTGCATGTTCTCTTCTCTGATCTAACAGCTTTAAAGTCACCTCTTATTGCGTGTGCTGAATCACTCAACAATCTATCTCCTAGTTCTTAAACTCAATCTAATTAAAATGATATCATAATTGTCTTCACTATGCTACGCAGATTATCGATCTCACAAGGCCCTGTAGGTTCAGCCGTAAGGGTAACTTTTGACCGCTTGATCTTAAGATTTCATCCACCAAATCATTCATCAAATCGTACGTCTCTTAAACGTTAAGACATTTGAACAGGTCACGAATTCAATAATAATATCTCATTATTTGATAGAACAAGATATTGGTAGCCTGTTTAGGATTTGCACGAGATTTATTGAGTTCATGTTATGATCTTATTTGCATGTTTTATCAGATTTGGATACCAAGTTTATCTATTAGCCTATAGCTAATTGCATTGATAACACCCTTCATATATGATAAAGGCAATTGTTGTGGTAGAAAAAAAAATGTAGATTATGTCACTTGTTGTATCGTTTTCATGATATCTTTACTATATAATCTTTTGCCAATACAGCCAGTACATTTTCTAATTTCTTTCAGATGCTTACCTTGTACCAGGTAATGTTAACACTGAGACACTTTCTACCACACAACTACGAGTCACCTGGACAGCCTCTTCATACCCTGACATAGTGACTGGTTACCTGGTAGAGTTATCTCCCCCTGTCCCCTCTACAAACATCGTCATCACTGGTACTTCAGCCACCATCTCGTCCCTGACTCCAGGAGAGAGATACAATGTTACAGTGAGCTCCAGGAGCACCTACAGAGGAGAAACAGCTCCAGCTGATAAAGTGTATGCTGTAACAAGTGGGTGCATCGACGAAAGCTATTATGATTCAATCAACTTCGAAAAAGTTTAGTTCAATATTAGCCTTTTTGTCACTGCATATGATGATGTGTACCAAATGAACGTAACACACGTTTCAGCGTATGCAATACCAAGTAGGTGCTTGTAATGCCTCTAATGGGCCGTTCAGTATCCAAGTAAAATACATAAGAATAATTTTACTTGTTTTAAAGGTAATCCAATCGTTTCATCGTGGACATGTCAAAAGATCTTGACACTTCTGTGTACTTATGTTTTTATTGTTATTAAAGATACAATACCACTATACACTGAAGGCCTGTTTATGATAATCTCTTAAAAGATCAATAGAATAACATCAACGAACTGCGCACAATACAACTTTCTTATTTGTTCCTTTTGGAGGCAGAGGAGTTTGTCTTATGGTGTTTGTTATCAATTAATCAAAAATGTTTTAATATATTTATTCTTTTAAAATAATTTTGTGTGAAAAGTACTTTTTAAGGATTCACATATTTACACAACAAAACAATTGTAAATTTAGGATTTTTGCGAGTAATTAGTATTTACATGTACAAACGAGTTTATTCACACATTCTGTTTTGATTTTTTATATTTATTATAACTTACTGTTTCAGAACCAAATACAATAAGAGGTTTAACACCAGTAACGTCACTGAGGGAACCTCTGGCACAGATACACTTCTACAAGGCTGATGGACGGGTTGAATTCTACACTGTCACATTGACTCGATCTGGGTACAGCTTAGTGAAAACACCTAATGGTGATACGTTTTCAGCGAGTTTCCCTGGTGTTAAATCTGGGTTGTATTACGATCTTACCATCATCACCTACAGTTATAGCGTGTCCAGTGATCCGTTTACACAGAGGATAAGAGTTAGAGCTGAGGGTGAGAACCATGTTAGACATGAAATAGAGTGGATGGAGACATGTAGAATACTATCCACAATCAATTTATAACTTTGTCCATAAATGCCTTTTACCTTTTGAATTGGTATACATGTTTACCTATTGGACAAACTTACTACAGTTGTATTGAGTGTAATAACTTGGCTAATGTGTGGTGACCATATGCATAGTATATGATCACATTGTCAACGAACACAATTAAACCAGTAAACATAAAGTTCAGACAAACTAAATGAAACTAAAATATCAGTTACACTATGTTATCAAATATGCACAAAAATAACATGTTATCACTTTTCCCCAAAACAATTATATACTTTTTATATTCAACACCACTGTAAAATGTGATACAAGCGTTCCTGTGACAGTTACACTTACATAAATATTCTATGATGTGATTGTAATTCATTACCGATGATCTGGTTGATTCTCATGCAGTTTATTCTCTAATGATGATGGTTGTGGAGTTGAATATCAGAACTGCGTGTTCTGAACATTGATTTTGTTGTATTGCAGCATCTGAAGCTGTTGCTGACCTCTCTGTCTCTGGCGTGACATCACGTGGAGCAACGTTAACATGGAGACGTCCAGTCAACACAAATGGAGATCTGTATAAGTATGGGATTGAAGTGTTCAACTCTTCTACGTGTGTGCAGCGAATTAACATTGAGTGTGCAGTGTGTAAGATTTCAATGGTGAATACATTTGCAATCCGTAAATTTTAAATGAACATTCATTGTAGATAATATTTTATAGTCAAGGAAATGAATGATTTAAATGTTAAACAAAAGTAATTGAAGCAATAAAATATCCCTCTAGCTGATGGTATACAATGAGTACAGCTAATATTTTATATTGAACAGTATAAAATTGGTTCTACTGATTGTGTTTTCCTTCTTATATAATCATGTTGTTTATGTGATGATGATAACCAAAATAAAACGAATGCTGGTTTTTTTACAATGAATTTCCGCATTAAAGTAACTTTGAAGTTCATGTCGACAAATACATAAAGTAAGTTCATAAAGGGGACCTTACTATTCAAAAGATGAATCTTGACTGGGTATCCTGAAAACGAAGAACACTCTGCAAGTTTTAGGTCTAAAGGCAGCAAAGCTGTAATCGTAAAGGTTTGCTTATTTCAACTAAATTTGAAGGTTTCACTGTAATGCATGTACAAAGTGACTTACAATGATGAGGAATACTAATATTTTGCGAAAAAGTCATACATAGTTTATATTTTCAGAAAGAGAGATGTCTGTGATTCCTTCAGTTAGCACAATCCTAACCTCATGAATGTCGTATTACATTTTTTGTATTCTCAGAATGTCATTGATTCCTTTGAAATCAGCTGTATGAGAGAAATTGATATTGAGATCTCCCAGTCTGATCTTAACAATGAGAACTTCGTGGTACCCTACGACCTCGACCTTCTACCAGATACTCTTTATGCCGCGTTTGTTGCTGCTTACAATGAAGAAGGAAAGGGAACTACTAGGAAAGAAACTGTACTGACCCAACAAGAAGGTGGGTGGTTTGAATTTTGGAATTAAAAACTCTAGATCTCTTCCAAAAATACCATGTCATCATCCCAAGACACTCACGCTACATGGTATATCCCTTGGACTTTCATAAGGATAATTCATACTCAGATAAACTGGGCATCTCCTTCTGTAACAACATCTCAACGTTCTCGGAGATCAGCGAGTAGCAATACATTTCATTGATCCACATAATAGTGACAATATAACTTAGGGTCACTATTCTCAATTTGAGGGCATTATCATTTATAAAAGCTAAATGTTTTTCAATAAATTGTCTGGAAAAGGGTGACAGTTGAGAAGACTGCAGGCTTTTGCACATGCTAATTATCTGAGAAATATTTCCATTTTTCAAAACTGAAATGGATGGATTGAATTTTACCTTTTTAGCACATCTAACCTGTAAGGCCCGATGGACTTATGGCATGGCATGGTGTCCGGCTTCCGTCCGTCCATCCGTCCGTAAACTTTGTGGAATTTCGACTTCTTGTCCAGAACCACAAGGCCTAGAAATATGAAACTTTGTGTACAGACTCCTTGACTAGTGAGGATTAACAAGTGTAGCTTTGGTGACCCTGTGGCCCATTATAAGGGCCACAGAGACCACACCCTAAAAACCTATTTTCATCTTCTTCTCTCGAAGCATAAGGCCTAGAAAGCTGAAACTTTATAAATAGGATTATAAATTGTAGCTTTTGTTGCCTTGTGGCCCCTAGATTTTAGGTCATATCAGCAATTTGAACTCATGTGCTCCCTTGTGTATTCTGTATAACAGGTCTAGATTTTCTGGAAAAATATTTCCTGTCCCATTTCACTCAAATTTTGCGTATATATTTATCACATGTATCACCATCACTTGCCCCAAACAAGCATTACATGAGTGAAGTGCTCAGGTACTGGGAAGCCCAGTGGACTGGAGATGGACAGTATGTCCACAAATCATCCGACATCCTGCAAGCCCTGCAAGGTCAATGTCACAGCAAGCAGACCACAGTGAAAGACTTTTTAAAACCAGAGTAAAGGAAATAAAGGGGTTTATGTATTGTATTGACAAATGCATATCATAGAGATGAGTACATTGTATCTCATATAGATATATATCATGACAATGAAGATGTCTGAAAAATGTGCATGTGTACCTGACAGAATACATAATAAATAAACGATTGAACACGGTATTAGCTTGTTTTTCTTTGTAACCAAAGTGTCTTTAACCATCATGGTTCGTTGTAACATCACTCACGATATTATGCCATATTTTCTCCTGGACAAACAGTGCCGTTATAACCAGGGTTTACTGTAATAACGATTCGTTGGTGCTTAAATTTTTTTTAAATTTTTGAAGTTTTGTATAAGGTCGAATAAGCGTTTTGAACTCCAATGCTTAAAACGTAGGGAGCATTTTTGTCAATTTTAGTACACCTGATGGTATTCTGTAAGTACATCAGGCCTTATTTCAACGTCAGTTGACATGACATCATTTGAGCAAATAGGATTGGGTCATATAAACTCATCGTCAAAGGAAACTTATCACTTTTTCAGTCGAATTTTGCGATTCAAGGTGTCTGCTATAGGTTAATATGATTATGATATGATTTTTAGTAATTTTCGTGCATTCACGTAAACTTGAAAAACAGAATCAATTTTATTTCTCGTTCTGCACGTGCGAAAGATTTGAATACATACCGACGGCTCTTAGAACAATGAAGCAGTCAAACAAGGATCACAAAAGAAATGCAGAGACTATCACATTGAGACCATGACATAGCTCTCCGTATTGCAGAAATCGGGATGACGCAACGTCAAATTGCTAGAAACATAAATTGAAGCCAAGCAACGATCAGCAACTTATTGAAACGGTACCAGTTAACAGACCAGACACAGGACCGTCCAAGATCAGGTCGATCGAGGGTTACGACAGCTGCCGAGGACCAACACATCCGCGTAATACACCTACGCAAATGTTGCGTGACTGCGACGTTTATGGCAGCGATAGCTCTTGGGCACCCCATCAGCCCAAGAACTGTCCGTCGTCGACTACGCATGGCAGGAATCAGAGCCTACGAGATATTGCCTTGGCATTTGAACATCGACAATGTCGATTACAATGGGCGCGAACTGTACGTCGATGGCAGCGGCGTGATTGGGAGAGAGTGATGTTCACTGATGAAAGTTGTTTTAAATTGTTTGGCGATGATGGCCGAGTTGGTGTATATTGAGGTTTTGGTGAACGATTACGACGAAACTGCGTTGAACATGTGCACCTATTAAGTAAGTAAGCGTCATGGTGTGGGGTGGTATTTGTGGTCAACAAACAACTCGACTTGTAATCATTCATGGAAATTTGACTGCCCAAAGGTACAGGGGTGAAGTGTTGCAGCCTGTTGTATTGCCATTTTAACAACCTAGAGCTTCCTTTCTACAACATGACAATGGTTGGCCTCACACCGCCAGAATGATTACCTCAATATAGTTAACGTCAACGTCTTGCCTTGGTTGGCACAATCGCCGGACTTGAATCCAATTGAGCATCTGTGGGATCATATTGGCAGACATTTGAGTCAACACAATCCGCCGCAAGGAAATCAACACCAAATTGAGCTCGTATGGATGAATCTGTGGCGTAGCTTTCCTCCTGAGGTCATCAGATGCCTGACGACATCCATGAGGTGAAATGTACTAGCGTGCATTGACACAGAGGGTGGTATACAAGTTACTAAGACATGTTTGACCCATTTGTATGGACTCATGCTTCATGTTTAATGATGTCTGTTTTTGTGTATTGTTTTATGTTGACCCCATGTCATTTTGGTTCAACATTCAAATAAATATACTATTGATAGAACAATGGTGGTTTCACATAGCGGTTCGGAATTAGTTGTGTCAATAAATTGATAACAATAAACAAGATATGTGTCTTGTTGTAATTTTTATGAGCGAAAAAAGGCTGTGATAAGTTTCTTTTGCCGACTAGTTTACAAATCTCAAAGGAAGTAGTTATTATTAGCTGTTGGGTATAGTGACAAAGTATACATTTTGTATTATAATTATTCCCTATACAATGTTTTGCATATTCACACATCAATTCTGTATCCTATATTTAAGCTCCTGGAGACCCAACTGAGTTCCGTTATGTGAGCAAGACGTCAGAGTCTGTAGAGTTGATGTGGAACCATCCTGAACCTAGACCTGGAGTTACAGACTATGAAATATCAGTGCACGAGTGGGATGAAGACACCAACCGATACAAGAGCTTCAAGGATATCAGTACTCTTGGTAAGTAAGTTCAAATGATATACAAGTGGATCACAATTCTCAAAAAGGAGTGGTATAACAAAATCATGTTTTGGAAGCTACAGTTTGAACTATCATCCAGCTGAGTTGTATGACAAACTGCCTTCCAAAAGAAACCACCTTTTGTAATCATTCTGATTAAAGAACGAAACAAATGTTTGAAGTAGAGTACTTCTTGTTTATCCACCATTTCTTTGAATAATTAAAATAAAAGGGGGATAAAAAACTGTTCCCATAATTAATCAGAAGGATCAACATTTTGTTGTTAAGTCGTTCATTTAAATGATTTTTAAGGAATGATTTGATTACAGCTATAAGTATTATTCAAATATGTTATCCTAGTACCAGTTTGGAGCAACTTGTGTGTTATCTCTTCTAAAATTGGTATGTGTAACGAAACTATTCAATAGACTAATATGCATGTGACATCACCTGTCAGCATTCATTCCTTAACATTAAAACTGAATCGAGCTTGTCCATAAATTGGAAGGTTTGGATAGAAAAAAAGCACAAGAACATAACAACATTCCGATCTTTGATGTGTACTATCCATGAGATATAAGCCTTCATGATTTGAAAAAACAAGTGTTATTTTTTGCATTTCTGGGTTGTCAAAATTTTCATAACCTTTCTGAATTGCTGTATTGTGTTACCAATAGAAATAGAGAACCAATAAATGCACCAAGGGCAGCTGTTGGTCATTTTAGTTTCAGAATCAGATTCAGGAATTCACGATAATTTTGCCTCGCCATAAGCCGTTTTGTACATATTGAGAGACTCTGAATCCCTATAGACGGTGATTAAACTTTTGCATCACACCTCCCAGCACAGGCACCAAGCATACATGATTTTGACGAATCAATGTTTATAAAAAATGCTCAATTAGACGTTTTAATCATAAGAGTTAAGATTTCAAACATGGCATTGTGAATTCAACTGACAACATCAATATTATATAGTTTTCAAATTTCATTAAACGTCATTTAAGTTTTAGGTCTAAAGATAAAAGTTTCAGAACTGCATGATGAACGAATGACAACACTCTTTCAACATCCTCAAACAATTATCATGGTTGAATATATTTTGGGGAAATGTTTGATGTATTCAAAGTTTAGTAATTCAAATCAAATATTCAAATAGAAAACAGTAACATAAATCACTGTAAAATGATAGATATACAGTAAGTATTATGAATCTATTAACCTAAACTAGTTTAATTCATAATCAAACCGAACTGTATTCCTTGAATAAGGGATTGATAAAACAAATTCACTCACACTATAAGCATTTCAATTCAATCATTAATTTCAGGATACTACAGTGTGTCAGTTAATATTACTGGACTATCAAGCTACTGGAAATACAGATTTGAGATGTACGCCAGAAATAGCAGAGGTGTTTCAAATACTGTGAATGTGCCTGATGTTATCACAGAGGAATCTGGTAGGATAACTTTTTATATAAAACGCAGTTAAACTATGTCCACATATAAAAAACACTTATTCGCAACACTAAATAACAATGTACATAATTTAAATTGAAAATGCATAAGTATACGCCAATGGAATTAACCACTTTACAAATAATGTCAAGTTGCATATGATATGTGGCAGTCCCTTATTGTTTTAAAGAATCTTAAAAATGACTTAAACTAAAAAGAACTTTCTTGCCAGCCCCTATTGCAGTAGAGAACCTTGAACATCAAGCTGTAGATGGAGTGTATAACCAATACCAACTCTCCTGGAGATGTCCTCCACAGAAGGATGGACGGAATGGGCGCATAAGAAGTGCTACTGTCATCACATCGAGTTCTGTAAATATCAAAAATACAGCTGCGTATCTTAAGTTTGTTCACTTATCTTCGTATTCTAATGCACATATCATGTTATTTGTAACGACTTTGTGACATGATATCATTGTATAAACGAAAGTTATAATGATAAAATTTCACTGCATAAGTCAGGATTCAGTTTGCGTTAACATATTCGTATGTCATATCTAGCAGATAGCTGTAGCAAATTATCGCAGGTCATTGAAGTGACCAGGGATCAAAACGTCGAAAACACTGATTTCTATTTTGCTCTACAATAATCTTCGTAACTGACCAACAGCTTTAGATCTTATTCATATGTGTTCCTGTGTGCTAATGCAACATAACTGTGCTGATTCTTTTCCTACATGGATGATTGTAATCGAAATTTAAGAAAATCCGACCCCATCTGTCTATTGAACAATGCCAAATATCGACATTCGGCACCAGTGACAAGACGATACCGAAATATGGTTTGGGAATGGTTATATTAAACATGGACAATGGATGATCTTCTGTCAGTGGTCCTAAACGAAACTAAACAAAAATTACATGATATTTGCACTAAGATCACAGGCAGATGAACCAACTTATGGTATGCAGCTGTACATCATGTAGTAATATTCAAATCAAATATGTTTTAGATATATTAAGCTATTTTCTTGGTCAATATATATTAGGGGATGCCTTATGTAGGTTTGAGGCTATCAAAAAGAAAAACAATAACTTGTGTGACTAAGTGATGACTACGATTTTGAACAAAAATGTCTTTCATTGAAATAAACAAGTGAGTATAATCCTCACAAAATTGCTTGTAACCATTTACCTTTTATACTTATCTGCTTTTAAACGTTCATAATTATGTGCCCTTTGTTAGTAACATGCGCTAATGTTACAGATCTAAAAACTAACTGAATTATAACTAAAATGAAAACTACTTTTCCAATTTATCATATATATTTGTTATCATATCTTTTGCAGACACAATCAGTTGATATAAATCCAAAAATAGGTCCACACAGGTTTGACAACACTGATTGCAATTGGAGTGAAAACATAAACGTAACACCAGAATTCAACTATACATTCGAGGTAGGTGTGATTGTGCCTGAACTCAATGTTTGAAGTTAATAACTCAACTGTGGTGAGTTAACTTATTAGATAACAATAAATTGCTTACACACATGTGTGACACAATCTAGAACATTTTGGTCTGAATATTACGTTAATGTACGTAATGACTCATACCGGTTTTTTATCTTTTTATCTTCAATGCATTACCTTTTGCTTTTCTGCACAAATCCATCCCTAGCTTGATCGCTCGTCCGACTCCTGTGCTGTCCATTCTGCCTACCTTAACTTGGTGTATCACACTCCTTTCCTAGCTTCCTTGCCATCTTAGCTGTCGCTTGCCCCTCCACAAGCAAACATAATGTACATATTACTGTATAACTACCGTTCCCTTACTTATATATTCCTGATCCTATAAATCATTAATTCATATTAATGTCTTCAATCAAATCTCTACTGTTGTACTTTTTCATCAAAATATTTGTTTCATGTTTAAAGGTGTTCATCTTATTTCAGTGAAGGTTTCATTCTTCAGGTTCAGTGAATTTGAAAGGTGTAAAGCGAGAAAACAGCCTTTGAAGTTGGTAGTTTTCAACAATGAACTCAGTGGGCTCACTGCACTTATTTTACGGAAAACAAATGTTGTAAGGCTGGGTTAAGTCAAAAGCACATGGTTTGTTGAGAGTGATACGTTGTCTGACAGTCTGATATGAAAAGAGATGCAATTCCAACAAATAAGCTGATTCCTGCACAGCAGAAGAAAAAGTCATCTGGCCATTGCAGCAAATCACTTTAAGACATGTCACGACACCATTTTTTGTAGAAGAAGCATCAGTGTTTGTCTCCCTCAATCTTTATTGCGTCTGGACCCATCCTGAGGTATCTTCTTTGCCTGTCACTTAGCACTCCAGGGTATTCCAAGAGCTCTCTCTGTGAGCAAGGATTCTCTGCTCAAGTCAACATCGTTGATGCTCTTCGCTCTCTTTTCCTCAGGGATTGGTTACAGAACTTCTTTGTTGTTCTTCATCCATTTATGCTACTTGAAGCATACAACTGCTGACTGTGAGTAATTTTCTTCCTGAAGGCCTTCAAACAATTGTCTAGGTAAAAGTTGCCAAGGGCTGTCTCATCCTGTGTCAAGGTGAAACGTACACGCTGATGCTATACTTCCATACCCTGGGACAGAAATCTACTTTCTAATTATAGTAAACCAATGAACCCAAGAACTTAAAAACAGGATATTTTTGTTCATCTGCTACCTTTTAAAAAAAACTCTACTAATTGTCCAATTGCTGGGTATTTACCTGTAGCCTTAAGATATTAAATGGCTTTTTTGTGGCATCTTCCTTGAAATTGACGCAAACTGCCCACATTGTTTGGTTAGCCATGGCTCTTCACATATCTTCTTCAACCAGGGATTAGCAATGACATGCTGACTACCGAAGCATAACCTCAAAAGAGTCAGAACGTCAACATATCCATCTTCGGGTCCATTATTTTAACAGCATTCTATAACAGACAGCGCTTTGCCAGTACAATTATTCAATAGTCTTCTAAACTTAACACAGCTATTAACTGAAGGTTCTGCCACATTGGTTTCAAAGAAGCGGATGAACATCCAATAGCGCAAAGGATGACCACCAATCTTGACAATCTAACATTTTTGACATCGCCAAACATCAATTATCTTCTGTATGTCTAATTACTAATGGGGTGTAACAAGAAAAGTAATTGTCTGTTGATTATAAACTAAGAAATGTATTTGCATGTAATTTATGATATTATTATTTATTTTCCCTGCTTGAAAATGACTTTCAGAGTAAGTAAATAAAACCTCAACTGAACCAACAAAAGTTTTTTTTATAAATGGCAAATGTATCAACAAATCTGAAAAAATCTATGGACTTAATGATATTGCTAAAAAATTGTAGAGATAAAATTCGGTATCCCAAAATTTTCAATTGTTTTGTTATACCCTCGCTAAGAAGTAAGCGGGGGTATATAGCAGTCATTCCGTCCGTCTGTCCTTCTGTCCGGTCAATAATCTCAAAAACCGTTAGGTCTAGATCAATGAAACTTTGCACATATGTTAATCATAATCCTGTCAACAATACTGACCACTTTTTAATTTTCTGGAATTTTTTTGTCGTTTCCATGGAAACGTCACTTTTTGGACTTAGTTATATGGTGTACAATGGGGACAGATTTTCTCACAAACTATAACACCTAGATGAGTGAACTTTTGGCTATTGGTGCTCCTGATGATCTTCTTGATCGAGTTCGAAAGCCATTTCCGAAATTGTATTTTTGACAGAGATATGGCCCTTGTTTCTGAAATTGGATTTGGAGAGATTAACAGGTCTGATGCTCAAATGGGGACAGATTGTCTCAGAAACTAGAACATCTAGGTAAATGAAATTTATGCATACACCTGATGATACTCTTG
Organism: Steromphala cineraria; assembly: GCA_916613615.1. NCBI lineage: Eukaryota > Metazoa > Mollusca > Gastropoda > Trochida > Trochidae > Steromphala > Steromphala cineraria. Next base: position 18,720,700 of record OU744725.1, on the reverse strand, counting down.
ATTGAGTTCGAAAGCCATTTCTGACATTTTTGTTTGACAGAGTTATGGCCCTTGATTCTGAAATTGGACTTGAAGCGATTAACAGGTCTGATGCTCCAATGGGGACACATTTTCTCAGAAACTATAACACCTAGGTGAATGAAATTTGGTTATGGATACACCTGATGATACTCTTGATCGAGTTCTAAAGCCATTTCCGAAATATTATTTTTATTACAGTTATGGCTCTTGATTGAACAATTTGACTTGGAGCGATTAACAGGTCTGATGGCTCAATGGGGACAAGTTTTCTCAGATAGGATGACACCTAGATGAATGAAAATTGATCCATCTGATGATACGTTTCATAGAGTTTGAAAGCTGTTACCAAATTCGCAGTTATGGCCCTTGGGTTTGAACTTGGTGCAAATGACTAGTCTGACGCTCCATTTGACACGTTTTATCTTAACTTTTGCAGTTAGGTAGATGAAATTGTGATTTTTGTTTCACCTGATGATACTCTTGACTCTTGCAATTGACCACTGATATGCCCCAATGGGTTTGGTAAGAGGGAGAAGAAATCAGATGGGATGCGGGGGGTATGTGAGCCATGCTCACTTTTTTCTTGTTACTTTATCATTGTTCACTCAATCCTTGCTTATAGATATACATCAGCAACAGTGAAAAAGGAAAATCAACTACTATACAACGATACATGCCGGCAGGACGTAAGTTCATAAAACCCACCAATGCAGAAGTGCTCTTACAATTGATTCGTGTAGAACAGTTCAACATCGGATGCTTAACATCAGCAATATGAAGATGTTTAAAAAATGTACAGCTTCTAAACACATGCCATAAAACACACAAGTGTCAACTTGGAGACGACCATGACACAACTGCCGAATCTGTTATTCAGTACTTCAATACGGCTACATTGCACGTTCAGAATGTCCTACTCTTTCAATTACGACATATTGTCATAACAATCAAGTTGTAGCGGTAGTCAACATACCTACTCGGTTTGATTTAACAGAAGTTGATTTTTTTCAGCCCCATCATTTTTAGCTTCTGAGAGACCACGAATACAAGTAAACAGTGGAACAGAGACTGAAAAGAGTGTTGAACTCCTAATTTGTCCAACTTGCATTCTTGATAACACAAATGGTGTGATCACTAAAAGTGGAATTCTTGTTTGTGTTAAAGGAGACTGTCCTATAAGTAAGTTAAATATTTCATGAGAACAATGTCAATGCTTTTAGGCAAATATTCGAAATATGAGACAAATTATGTTTTGTGAAAAGAAAAGGTGAGGGCTAAAATGCCCATAATCTCTAAAATAATATTATTTTCATATGATGGATTGATGTTAAATTTTATTAGCTTAACATGTAAGATATAGGACTTAAACCTCAATACAATGAAAAGTACATACAAGCATAAATGAAATTCTGAAACATTGAAATTAACCATATGACACAAGTTTTTATTGTGAATGTTTCTTATCAAGGAGACGACAATGAGAAGAAGACTGCAGATTCCTTTGACAAATCTCCAAACTGGCACACAACAACTGGAGTCGACTTGACAACATGGTATCGAGCTACTGAAGATGACTGGTTGAAGGGGAAGGAAGGTTGTTACAACTTACAGATTTATCAAGAGAAGTTACATGTTCATATCAATACTTCAACTTTGATTGGTTTCATAAGATATATTTTACAAAAAGTTATTATTTTCCATTTGAATCAAGAATGTTAACCGATGCTCAAAAGAATGAAAGAAGAAAAGGTGATTATAGAGACTTATTTTAATTATTTAAATATCAGTAGAGTGGCATTTAACACAATGTATTCACACATTCCTTTCAAATGCCCAAACAGAGGTACAAAGATACATGGGGTCAAACATTGATAATTCTCAATGTTATTGTTAAGCTGTATATGCTAAAAAGGATATCTTAAGTAATGGGAACGTCCTCGGACACTTGTTTAAGACTGAGTATATTCAGCTTTTGCATCAATGCACGCCAGAGCCCGCCCTCGAAGCGATGACATCAAACCCCAGATGACGTCGGAAGTCAGTGGCTGCCATTCATTATTTAGACTCTGTAGTGGTGGTTGTGATGGTCGTCTCCTGATTTGACGTTTTCAATGGGGTTCACATTCGGTGAACATGCTAGCCAGTCGAACTCGTTGGGCCAATATCAATCTGTTTATTTGCTGTTGGCACATCAACGTCACACCACGGTAGGATTGATGTGCTCGATACCATTCTGACACAATCTGCGGTACACTGTGTGTCTACTGATCCCATGTCAAAGTGCTGTCGCTGCCGTTTCTTTCGAGGTAATGAAGCGGTTTCTCTGGTGAATAACCCGGATCTGACATTTCACTATAATCCACTTATTTTCAATGAAAACATTTTGTTTTGTTGCTTTGATTTTCTTGTATTTAGCTTAATATATATTTCATTACAATACGAATTTGTTCGTCTGAATTTAACATTCTGTCATTAATATACAGCGTCAGAGAAAACCACATTTGTTCTTGGTGGAACGAACTGTGGAGTTCCAGATCAAAGCAGGTTTTGTAATGGACCGTTACCGGTTGAACGTACTTACAGGTAAATTTGATGCACTTATTCAATGATTACTTTATGTTTTCCACATCCATTAGGTGGATGGAGATTATTACCTTTGGAATTGTTTCATATGATTTGTTAGGAGGAGTGTTAATTCTAATATTATCCACACAATTCATAAAAGTCATAAGGAAAAATCCTAGTTTAATGCCTTCTGTGTCTTTCCCCTATATGAATCTATTGGAAACATCCCAAAAAGGTCTTCACCTTTTAAAACGATTTGAAAGGCAGATGAAGTTTTCTTTCAAACAATTGTCACTGTTCCTGAAATGCAAAAGCCAAAAAGGTGGCTAAGGTGACGTTAACATGCACATCTATCAAGTATAACCAAAAGGTGTTCATTTGAGGGGTTTTTGGAGTTAGGATTTGCCTAACACGATTTGATGATAATACTGTGTGTAATCCGTGTTGTTTAATATAAAAAATGAAGTTGTTAAATAATTGATTTTTAGTCAAATTTCTCTGAACTGGTATTTAATCAGATCTCTTTGTGAATGTTAGTTTGATTGCAATCGATTGTATTCTAGGGATAAAAGCAGCTATAAAGCTAAAAATTACAATTACAGCTTCAGATTATTATCATCACTATTCAATGATAATGTACACAAGATTTCAGTGCTCTAGGCCTCTTGCCCCTGGAAGAAAAAACAAAACTATGTTGTAAAGGAGTAACCTGAATGGCCCTTATCAGGAATCACAGGGTCACCCAAGCTATCAATTATAATCCTCACTATACAAGGAGCTTATATAAAAATGTTTAGCTTTCTGGGCCTAATACTTGAAAGAAGTAAAAATAGGGAAAACGTTTTTTCATCTATACTCTTGTTGCACAGTAAAGCCTTCTTTTAAAGCAAAAACGATAATCAAATTTCGAAACAATATTAGCCTTTTAATGCTTATTGACTTCACATGTTATTACACCTACTCTCACGTGATCTGTGAATTCTATGCGTTTGTTATAGCAATTAAGTAATAAAATGATTTTTAAACAAATATACATCAATAGAAGTTTGAAAATGTATATAAAGCTTAAAATGTATAATCTACTTTTCACGAGTCCATCTTTCTTGATATCAATTTTGCATTTATTTTCTAACAGTATATGCTCATAAAACACATACATGTATCACCTACTATGTTTCATCCCATGGTCATTTCTTTGTGTACTTTATTTACAGAGTGTGGATCTTTGCCTGTACCAGAGTGACATGCTCAGAGGGATACTACGTGGAATTTACTCTTGGTAATGCATTTTGGGATATTGTTGGATTTATTAATGCAATAAGCTGTTAGTGGTTAGAATCAATATTAATCAATATAAATATAATTCATTGTGTGAGATCTTTTTTCAAAATTTCTTCTCACAATCAAAGGAAACAGGAACCAAATGGAACCTCTGACAACTATCAACAGCGTTATACATGAACATAAGAAACTTGATTACTTTGTTTAGTGAATGTACATACACAAACTTTTGTATTTTCTGCAAACTCCTATGAGATTCTGTCGAAAATATTATGGATTATATCAAGATTCAATTAAGGATTTAAAATAGCCAAATGTGTCTTTCAGATCTAGATAAGTCTCTGCCGATATGGATAATTGCTGCAATCGTTGCTGCTGTTGTGTTGGTTGTGATGGCTGCTGTAATGATCGTGGTCTACATGTATGTATTACCTATATACTCGTCTCTTAAACCTTGTGTTATATTAAATGTATTATATGGTTATTCTAGTTCTCTAATTTGATTTACTAGCAGATGTGTAATTCTTTGCATTGAAATTGTGGTGTATAAAATGCAGTGTAACTATAATATGTAATTGTTATGTTGTAATTAACTATTCAACTCGTATGGTTTTGTCTGGTTGTTTGTAGGGTGCAATTATTACCGTTATATTATTTTCATGCTTCAATCTGTCACATAATTATTTTAATGAATTCATTTTGGTAAGAATCATACCATTCAAGCGTGAATGTCTAAGAATAAATAGATGATTTCTCTATGATATGTTATTATTTGCAAGTGCCAATATATGTACAATAACAAAAATAGATACTTACATGTCATTCTACTATGTTGAATAACGTTACCTAATTTCGATACAGCAAAGTGATTCGTCCACGATCTCAAAGAGAGAGAAGTACGCCGTACGTGTCTGACACGCCCCCTAATGACGACACGTACGAGGAGATTGGAGACAGCAACAGACTTAGTGTTATCAAAGATGGCCGACCGGAAGTAGACTCATACAACACGAGGGATAATCCGCCTCGTTCTGAGAACACATACGACCAGCTGAGAGAATACAGTAATCAAGGACAGCATGATTATGGGAAGATAAAGGTCACACAAACTTTATCTACGCCAATGTAACCAATGAAAATGACACAAAAGTAAAAAGATTTCCCCATGGAATGAATTAAAGGACAAATCTACAGAATGAAATTCAATATAATTATGTTTTAAATCTGTCGATTCAGTTTACTGTTGATAAGACTTAGAAGTCACGTCGCTCTTTGATAGAAATGGAAACAACTATGGTAACCTTTGGAAAAGAAGGGTTTGTTTTACAAATAGTTAATATACATGTACGATTCATAACTGAACTTTGATGCCTGTGTACACATGCATAATTTTGTATCTTAGATATTTGAAACAAAAATAGTTAGAGGTCAATAGTTGCTTCTTATTGTAACAACGTATATCATTATTATCAGATTTTGTCTGTTTTGTTCTTTTTGCAGTTTGACTATTTGAATGCTTCTGTTATCATTTATGACTCATCTTTTTGGCATTTTAAATTAATGTGCATTTCAATTAGATTTTTTTAACATCCTCAGATGTCATGAATATGTTATTAATGTTTTGAACCATGAATTGAATTTAGTTGAAAGAATAGAATAATTCAGTTTTTATTGTGTTGGTTCAATAAAAAGGGATATAACATTTTCCAATTGAGATACGCATATAATTTTCTTTTGACTTTTTGCTCTGGAAGCAATATGACAGCCTATTTTTAATAGCTCGCTCGAAGATACTAGCTATATTTCCATTAAGGGAACATCGACTATTATACAGGTACTTCATTATACTAAACAGTCGTTGAAAAATGATTTTGTTGTCTAACCCATGAAATCAATTGTTTTTGTTAAAAATGGTGTTAATTTGCGATGACATCAACTGGATGCTCACAAAGTATTTTCGAATGTATAATTGAATCTGGGTGTTTTTCTATATGTTGTTACCTTTGTAAACATTCGACCTGAAATATCATTCTAATTCCTTTATAAATTCCTTTGGTCAAATATTTTTTATATTACCCGAATTTATGGTTCACACAAAGCTATTAATGGGTCAGTTATATTCAGAATAGGATTGATTGTTTTCTAAGAGGTAAATTAATTGGTGAGTTTTCGATTTACCAATGAACAAAATGCTTTTATTGAATCTAGGGATTTTGTTTAAACCTTATGTCCAATGCTGTGACTTTTCTTGGATCAAAGGCTTACATTTCATGACTAAAGTTCAAAAGTCAAATTATTATTAATTAAATATTCAGTGAAATCAATAAAATGCAACATTCGCATTGAACCTTTTAACTTAATGTGTTGATGTGTTACGTATATTTGCAAGCTATATTTCCCTGAATCGGTTAAAACTATCTTTAAGTCTTTTCGAAATCTTTTACAAGGATTTGACAATTGTCAAAGTCAATGTATATGAACCTATCAATCAAGCTTTGTGTTTTTAGCTCATCTGGCCTGTAAGGCACTATGGGCTTATGGTATGGCATTGTTTCCGGCGTCCGTCCGTCCACCCGTCCGTTGCACATTTTCAACTTCTTCTTCAGAAGCATAAGGCCTAGAAAACTGACACTTTGTGTACAGACTCCTTAAGTAGTGGGGATTATAATTTATATTTTTTGTGGCCCTGTGGCCCCTTGTTAGGGCCATAAGGGCCACGCCCGTTAAATCTATTTTCATTTTCTTCTCCAGGAGCATAAGGCATAGAAAGCTGAAACTTTTTGTACAGACTCCTTGACTAGTGAGGATTATAATTGATAGCTTTTGTTGCCCTGTGACCTTTAAGAAGGAGGGGTTTACGTTTGAGATAAGATACAATTTTACAGCAGCTTCAATCACTTTCACAAGTACGATAAAATTGTCTTTACATGAAGAACACAATGTCCTTACATTGCAAAATAAGCTAACAGTTAAAATGTAATCCTTATATAATAAAAAGCAATATAAATACACTTTTGTGGTCCTATGAATCCTTACATTCTTAAAATGTGACAATGAAAAGGTCGACCATGCAGCTGACAAACCCTTACATCCCGTCCGGTATGCGATAACTCAATATCCCTAAACCTAATCATACAGTTTATAATTAATTGAAGCACCTGTTACTAGCTATAGTGTAACAGAACAATTTTCTTCTCAAGGAGAAAAAGGGCTATAAAGCTGAAACTTTGTGTACAGATTCATTCACTAGTGAGGATTATTATTTATAGCTAAAACCTATTTTCATCTTCTTCTATAGAAGCATTAAGCCTAGAAAGCTGAAACTTTGTGTACAGACTTCTTGATTAATGTTGACCATAAGGGCTACAAGGGCCACACCCTTAAATCTATTTTCATTTGCTTCTTCAGAACCAAAAGGTCTAGAAACCTGAAATCTTGTGTACAGACTCCTACTATTAAAGTTCCTTTTTTGTGACTCTATGGCCCCTAAAAAGGGCTTGGTGATCTTTTGGATCCTATGCCGTAAATTATCAATTGAAATATTGAGCTATTTCTGTATTGGTTGCAGGTATTTGAAATCACATTACATATATACGTAAGTCTAGAATTGGCCACAGCAACATTAAATATGAAGCCTGATGAGCTGCAGAGCCAATGGCTCTATTTTGTTGATCAAACTCTGCAATCTTACATAAATCACGGTAATGTTTATCATTCTATGCAGCAAACTGTAGTGCATGTCTTGTTCTTTATTGATTTATAAAAATAACAAAATAATGTCCAACCGTATAGTCTTTCTAACACGAAATTTCATTTCTATTAATTATTTTTATTGTATATATTTCAATCATAATTCATATATAGTTTAAAGGGCGATAGCACGTTTTTTGGACAATTTTATATTTCCAATTTTTCACTGATATTTGTACGTTAATGCTAATAACTTATATTACTTTGATAGTGTCAAAAATCTCATTACACAAACCAATCATCCATAGTCAGAGAACAAATTATAAAGATTCAAATAAGTCCATTGGCAGCAATTTTTGTGTGAATACCTTTAATTCAGTTGGTGTAGGAACAGGAATCGCATGGGTTAGCTTAACATTATATATTTGATTTGTTACTGCTTCATTTAGTTTAAAACATTGTCTTTTTTATTTAAATTGGAACCATTCATTTTCATTCTCCTGACATCACCTTTAATCCCCCCTAAAACATGCTACTGCCCTTACAATATAAAGGGCAGGAGCGCGTTTTTTTAAAAATTGTATATTTTCAAATTTTCACTAATAATTGTACGTTAATGTTATTGTAAATATATTATTTTGATAGTGTCACAAATTTATTACTGCTTCATTTAGTTTAAATACATTGGCTTTCAATTGGAACCATTCATTTTCATTTGCCTCACATAACCTTATATTCCCCCTACAACGTGCTACTGCCACTTTAACAATAAGTATTATTTTCAATATCAGCCCTTACCCTTTGTGTTTGATATTTTAAGAATTTTATTTATCGTCTATTCGTATCAATGACATGTTGTCATTTCCTGGCCTTCATTGCAGTATAAACTTACAGTCAATCGCATTTTAAAAATCCATTTGTAGATATCTATAAGATAATACCATCTCACGAAAATTGAATCAATTGCATATAAAAAAGTTCACATCTATAGATGCAGCATTAATGGTTTTATACCAAAGTAACAAAATGTGAAAAAAATTATTTTACGGTATTATGATTTATCAAAATTTGTTTTTCTGTCGACGGGAACTGAAGAAATGTTTATCAAATAATGGTCATCTTTCCACTTATTTTATTTTATTTTTTTTATTTTCCATATTTACAAGTTACAGGCAAAATAATATTAATAATGACATGATATCAGGTTACAGGAAGGAATGGTAACAACAATGACATAATATCAATAACATAAATTGACTAACTACATTGACAATTATGTGCGTATACAATTTACGATTGTGTTTTCTTTCCAAATAACAAATGTAAAGTTGACCAATATTTAAAAAACATTTGTTCAGTGCCCGTTGAAAGGAACACGTATTTTGAGATATCATAATATCTAACAATTTCTGTCTTTAAATGATCTATTTTTGGTCTGAAGTTGTTAATGCTACAGCCTACATCTATAAATATACTGTTTGACTAATAAAATGATTTCGTTTACAGGATTATTATTTTTCCCTTTCATTCCCAAAATAATGATTTTGTTTGTGAACTCTAGTTTCAACTGGACTGAATTTAGCCATGATTCTAAGTCTTTACATAACCTAAAGATAGGTTCGCATTCCCATAACAAATGATTTATTGTTTCTATTTCTTTATTGCAAAACTGACAAGTTGGTGAAGATACATACCCAATTTTATACAGAAGATGTTTCATTGGAAGAATATTATGAATAATCCTGTATTGCAACCATTTTAAGTCAATGTTTTGAGAGCATTTATTTGCAATGATGTTAACAAATTTCCAATTATTTTCATCAAAATCACACTGTAGGACATTTTCCCCATTTTGAAAAGCTTGGCAAGTGAACATATTTCGAATTCATGAGGGTAGCGTATAAATGTTTGCATGCAATGATATTTTCAATTTTGGAAATAGTATACGGATATATTGGATCCGGTAGTTTCATTTTGAATTGTTTTACATTCAATGTTAGAGCGTATGACATAATTGCTCTTTTTACGGATTGATATGTTAAAAAGTTTGTTTTGATCGAGAATGATTCGGAGAATTCATCATACGTTAGTAGTCTTCCTTCTTTGTGCACTAGGTCATTCACAAAAATAACACCTTTTCTTAACCATTCAGTATACATGAAAGGAACTCCATCTATTCTTATATCATCGTTATTCCATATAGCTTGACCTTGTATTTCTTCTTCTTTCATTATTTTCTTTTTTCAGCTAATAGGAACGCTACCCATTCTGATAATACATCTTTCCAAAAGCGATTGGTTAGGTTTGGAATGATAGATTTTGTAATGAATAAACTGTCAAAAGGAAGGGAGTTTTAACATTTAGTTGATTCGTTAATACAGATTTCCATTTAAGATCGTTGCCGCTTAATCTTTTCATCCATTTTAATTTTTGTGCTGAAATAATCTTTTTAATATTCGAAGCTTTTATTACCCCATGCTCAGGATTTAACATCATAACATCTCTTTTTATCTTATCAGGTTTGTTTCTCCAAATGAAAGTAAAGCATTTTTTCTGGAGTTTAACTATCGTAATTTGTTTTGGGGTTGATAAAGAAAATAGATGATTAAGTTTTGGCAATAAGAGTGATTTTAGGACAGTGTTTCTTCCGTAAGGGGTTAGTGTATGTCACAAAGTGACTATGGTACTCAGTGATATCAAAGAGGAATTTGAAACACAAAAATTTATTACAAACAACAATAAAAAAATACAATTACAAAGTAAACGAGAAGACGCGAGATTTCAATTTGATGTCATAGGGTCAACTCAACCTGAAAAGAGAAATCATATCTTGTTGCTAGCGGTGCCCAGGTGCCATGCAGAACGTCAGAGTGCACACGTGATATTAGTCGAATATTAGCTGAACTGGAGCTGCAACAGAAATATCTCAATTACACACAAATTTCACAATATCAAACCCTATGGCATCATACCGAATTAAAACAAAAACTGTTAACTTTACAAGAAAACAATTACATTACATTTACTTGAAATACCCTTAAAGATTTAACACCGATTTTTCTATGAAACACTGATAACTTCCTTTGATTACTTTACGGTAATATTATAACATATTCAAAGTAACATAGGTTATAGTTACAGATCAATGAATATCAGAAAATCTTCAATTAATTCAAATATCACAGAAACAATTCAACACTACTCAAAGTGTCAAAATTCACATTCCAAATATCTCACAACATAAACATTCACAATCACCACAATCAATATAGAAGAATTTCAATTCTTACATGACAATACACATTGTAACACAAACAACACTTCTCAACAATTTCTCCATGAAACTTTCATGGGCTCATCCTTGTGCCTGACTCCACAAGGTCACCTCGACATACAGTCAAAGCTACAGTCGTAACATACGACACAGCTGCATCTATAACAGCAACATCCGTACTAAGTACGGTCACCGGATCCACAGCCCAGACCTTTCGTACTGGCTACACCATGGTCCGTACATGACTTCACTGGGGTCACCACACAACACCGTCTTCAGGGTGGACCGACACTAGGGTCAAAGGTCGTGATGTTTGTAGAGCAAGTCTACGCTTGGATGCACTACAACAAACAACCATAAAATTCTAAGATATACAACATATATTACAATCCAAACCCTCAAACAAACAAAACCTTACCGCTAGTTAATTACAAAGATAATTAGCCAATTAAATCTTGTAATTAGTTAAACACTCAAAATATACTTACTCCAATCTTGATAAACAGGCTGTCCCTCAGGGAGTTGTTTCCACCCGGTACTGATTTACCGTATGATGGTCCCCAACATCTGTTTATCACCTACACACAAAGTTCATACATCAAATACAACTTTCTACATTAAGTCAAACATTTCAACATTAAAAAGCATACAAGTACATATTCATCTCACCCTCACAGCATGAAGCCCCGGCAACAACACCAATGCAAGTGTCAACTAACCAGACAGCTTGCCTTTTATACCATTGCACTCATGCCTTGCATGCTTTTCTTGCTTGGCTTGAGAGTAAGTCAGCTTGCTCCGAGCTTCTTGGTTCTGGGTTCAATTGGGTCACTGTTACCTTGGTGAAATTTATCATCCAGTTTGTGACAGTGTACGAGCCGACCAAATATTCATCTGCCTTTCAATCTGCAGTAGTTTTTCATTGTACTCAACTCAACCATATTTTCAAGGTCAATATCGAAATGTATTCCTAGAAGAGTGAAGTCCGTTTGTGAACAATCGAAATTCCACTCTTTACACATCTTGTACCGAGAACGCTTTTCAGAACCTATCCATATCAGTTTAGTTTTGTCGATATTGACTTTTAGTCCTGAGAAACGGGCAAATTGTTCTAAAGTATTTAAAGCTGCGTATAGACTTTTCTCTGACCCATCTAAAGAAAGAGTTGTGTCATCTGCAAATTGTGATAGTAGATATTCTATGTTTCCAAGTTTGATACCTTTGATATTCTTATTGTTTCGTATCATTATGCCAAGGATTTCTACGCACAGTAGAAATATATAGGGTGCTAATGGGTCACCCTGGCGGCAGACCCTTCCTATACTAAAAGCTGACGCGGCAAAGCCATTAACTAGCACTCTTGATTCAATATTATTATATAAGGTGTCTATCCATTGTGAAATGCTGGGACCAAAATTAAAAAACTTTAGGACATTCCTAAGGTAGTTTCTATCGACTGAGTCAAAAGCTTTTTCAAAGTCAATGAGGAGAAGGAGACCTGGTATTTGACAGGATTCGGTTTGTTCCATTAGATCATAAATAAGTCTTGTTACCTCGCCTATGTATCTACCAGTGACAAAACCCTTTTGTTCTTCGCTAATTATATTAGGCAATATTTTCTTAATTCTGTTAGCAATTGCGGCTGCTCCAACTTTATATGAAGTATTTAGTAGTGAGATCGGGCGCCAATTTTTTAGGAATTTCTTTGGTGTATTTGCTTTAGGTATACACGTTATTAGTCCTTGTTTTTGGGAGATCGATAGACTTGAGTTTGAATAGCCATAATTTAATGAATTAAGCAGAAATTCTCCTAAGTCATTCCAAAAGAACTTTAGAAATTCCGTGGTAAAACCATCAGGTCCTGGGCTCTTTTCATTTTTCATATTCTTAAGAGCACTTGTTAACTCACTCAGTTTTAAGATACCTTCCATATTATTTTTATCGTTTTCGTTTAAGACTGGAACTTTATAGTTTTTAAAAATATCTTCTAGATTCACTTCACTATGCTCTTGAGCAGTGTACAGTTTCTGGTAGAATAATTTTGTTTCTTCAAGTAACTGCGAACTTTCCTTAATAATTGTTCCATCATTTCTTTCCAGTTCACTAATTGACTTATTAAGGAAGTTTCCTGACTCTAGCTTTTAAAAATATTTAGTTGTTTTTTCTCCCTTTTCTATCCAATTCGCCTTTGATCTTACGAGCATTCCGTTTATTTTATTATCATTTATTTCTTCTAGCTCTTGTTTTGTAGCATTTATTTCTTCAAGAATTTCGGTTTTTGTAGTTTTGTCATTACTGATATCTAGTTTCTTCTCTAGCTCATTTAGGTTGGATTCAAGATTCTTCTCTCTTTTATTGATAATTTTCTTTCTAGTGGATGAGTAGTAAATTGTTTCCCTCTTATCATGAGAAGTAAAGTTTCCCAGAGTAACTGGTCATTAATAACATATGTATTCTGTTGGTTTTCTGAAGTTTTATATTGATCTAGTATCGTCTTAATTGTGTCCTTTATGAGATTTACGTAAGTTCTGTCTTGAAGTAAGGAATTGTTAAATTTCCAAAATCCCTTTCCTCTGGCTAAAGTAGACATTGCTATTGAGAGCGAGATTATTGAGTGGTCGGAATTGATACTAGGTAGAATATCACAATTATTGACTGTTGGTAGTAGTCCATGCGAAATAAGAAAAAAGTCTAGTCTCGCTTGTTTAAGTGGCGTGGGCTGCCGCCAGGTAAAGCGCTTAGTATCGTAATTAAGTTCACGCCACGGGTCTTTTAAATCAAATTTGTCAACCATTTCAAAAACTTTCTCTCGTGCATTGGGGTTGTTTATATGTTTATAGTTATATGTATCTAGTTCCTTATTGTTAATCAAATTGAAATCGCCGCATATCGATATCTCATCACTATCATAATCAGCGACGATGTCTATGATGTTTTGAAAGAAATCTGGGTTGTCCTCATTTGGTCCATATATGCTAATAATTGTATAAGTTTTCTCGTTTATCAAGACTTTGATAGCGACATAGTTTCCAAAATCATCTTTCTTATTATCAAGTCCTTTGAACTCAAAGTTATTATTGAATAAGAATCTTTCCACTTATTGTTTAGAAATAGTCCTGTTCTGCTCAAATAATGAGATTATCAGCCACCTGTGGATCTGTGTACTTGTTCATATAAAGTTTATTTTGCCTATAACACAAAATATGCAGAAAAAAGTTGTTGTATGAAGCTATGTATCTCTTTTTTTTAAATGCATCTCCGAAATTTAGAGATCCCAAACATAAAGTTTCTTAATCTGATTTTCCTTTCTGTAAAAGCAATTGTTTCCCTTTCAATGTTCAACTAAAGACCGATTTGAAGGTCAATATATCACTAACAGTTGCGATATTTGTTCATCTTGCAAGCCGCTCCTGTGTACGTGAACAAGCAGCATACATACATTTGTCTCTGTCGCCATTAGACTAACTGCAGTAGACAAGAGAGAAGACTGACATTCAGCAAAGATTGCTCCATAAACACATTGTTTATTTGAGAAATAGGACATAGAAAACACTGTACAGGTCATTAAAACGTGAATGACATAATAACACCTCATCACCCTAAATAACCTAATTGCCTATATGCCTGAACACATTGGAAGTGCTGTTTCTGCATGTTAGCATTGATTTAGGATAGAGTATGGGGTCTACTTGTTATCTAACAATATAATGGTATGTTCGGTATAAGCTTATGTAATGACAACTACTTTTTCTTCATTAAACTCTTTGAATCGTTAAGAGCTTGATTACATACATTTTGCCTTGATCTATTATATTGTGTACACGGAAATACCATTTTTTAGCGTCTTACCAAAACCACTAAGCTAATAATATGTCTTATTTAATCAATAACAAGTAAATTATAAATCATTTTAACGAAGGAACCAAGCAGCATTAACCTGTGTTTATTTCTTATTTTCTGTATTAGTGTTGTTGGCAAAAAAATTCAACAACAAAACATTGATCATGAAAGTGAATTGTCAAAAGAAAAAGAAAACTCGGCTGAGCAAATGACATTAAGCAAGTGGTTACGGTTACACAGCAGTCAAAATAGTGTTCGATCTCAAATAAGGACAGTGATGGAGTCCATAAATTTATTAAATTAAAATCATGTTATATGATCTCGAAATGTTTTGGCCTGTACACATAACAATATGGGTTATCAAATCCCCGCTGAGCGTGGTCATCAATAGTCTTCCTAACCGCTAAGTGTTAATTAATGCTGCTGGAAGCATTGCCAAACTATTCGGCATCATTCCCCTAGCCCCCGTTCCTCTAGCCCCCTGTTGTTACAAGCCACTAATTAGTTCCTCTGGCGACTCGACTGGCTGTTCCATTGACTGAGTTCAGAGGGTGGAGTCAATTATTCCTATGGTACCCTGAAATTCCTGCAATCTTTGATATCACCCACCACCCTCAAACTGGTTCATTGCAATACTCTATTAAATATCAGTAGAACATCAGTGAGGCGAGGCACTTCACATATCATGGATTTTAGTTGACGTTAAAACCTCTTTAAGTCTTAACATTGAATGAACATGTTCTAGAGATAATGCATGAACATGAACGAGTCGTCCCAAATTCATGTTTTATTGACTCTAGTGAATACAACTTTCGTCTTTGGAACAAAATTTAATCACAAAGGACCCAAGCTAGGAAAAGATGGGAGATTCAGAATATGTTAAAACTGCTTAAATGAAGACACATACGTGTACACACATGCACTTCATTTTAGACAACTATCATGTCAAGCGAATTGGATACTGTATGTGTAGGATCAAAACCGAGCCAGAGGTGGTGTTGATAATGTAAGCCCGCGGCAGAGGGAAATTGGAAAGGGCCGACAGGCCCGCCTCAAATTCCCGAGGCTGAGGGCTTACATTATCAAACAACACCGAGGGCGAGGTTTTGATCTAACTTATGAACCGATATAAACCGTAATAACAAAATAATTTCAATAATAAGTATAAACATGGATTCATTGATTTTTACTGGTAGGGAATCACCATGCGCAAACGGAGAGCACATCCGCGCCCTGCACGTGCTTTGCGCTCGCTACCCAAGCCCTGAAATTCACATGATTGTCACTGTGGAAAATACGTCATTGTTCTCGTGGGCCTCTATAGCCGAGTTGTCAAAGGCGCCAGTTTAGTAAGCGAATGGTGCAGAGTTCGGAACCAGGCATGCGAACGTTATGTTTGTGATTTGTCAAAAATGTGATATTTTGTGCTGGTATTTATTCGAAGAAGGACTTTGAAACAAAGTATTTCAAAACGTGTATAATCCCAATCAAAATAAATTTCCGATGAATTCTAGAGAAAGCTCTGGTGCGTTCGCATGCCTGGTTCCGAACTCTGCACCATTCGCTTACTAAACTGGCGCCTTTGACAACTCGGCTATAGAGGCCCACGAGAACAATGACGTATTTTCCACAGTGACAATCATGTGAACTTCAGGGCTTGGGTAGCGAGCGCAAAGCACGTGCAGGGCGCGGATGTGCTCTCCGTTTGCGCATGGTGATTCCCTACCAGTAAAAATCAATGAATCCATGTTTATACTTATTATTGAAATTATTTTGTTATTACGGTTTATATCGGTTCATAAGTTAGATCAAAACCTCGCCCTCGGTGTTGTTTGATAATGTAAGCCCTCAGCCTCGGGAATTTGAGGCGGGCCTGTCGGCCCTTTCCAATTTCCCTCTGCCGCGGGCTTACATTATCAACACCACCTCTGGCTCGGTTTTGATCCTACACATACAGTATCCAATTCGCTTGACATGATAGTTGTCTAAAATGAAGTGCATGTGTGTACACGTATGTGTCTTCATTTAAGTAGTTTTAACATATTCTGAATCTCCCATCTTTTCCTAGCTTGGGTCATTTGTGATTAAATTTTGTTCCAAAGAGGTTTATCCGGTAAAAGAAGAACCTAATAGAACAATAGAGTGACGTCACTGGAGGTTTATAAATTTAGTTATATACCTCAGCAACCAACTATTATTTTGAGCTATCATCAGATGTAGTTCATGTTGATAATAAGTATCATTTATTTCAAATCTGTTCAAAAGATTGTCAATACAAAGGTATACAGACATAGTTCTAATAGAACCTGACGATGTTGTCCTTTATTCACTTAAGTTTGGAACACGTTGACTAAAACATAGTCATATAGCAAGATAATCGGTAAATCAAACTACAACAAAAGTTGCTTAGAACGGAAATTACAGAAATAAAAATTAGAAATCAGATTTTCAAACGAAGCTTTAATATAGAATACCTTCTTTGAAATTAATTTTCAACGCATCATTGCCTTGAGACGGCGTAAATGAGACAAAAGACCTCTTTTCTCTTAACTCTCTTATCTCGAATGGAAAAGGATTTCCAAAACAACAGAAAGATAACGTATATTTCTAAACATAGAAACTGAGTTAGGTTAACTTCATAAAACATGATGTAACCATGTTTCAGAATAACTACTAATGTATATATTAATCAATGTATATTTTGTATAACGACCTTGGTTAGCTTGTTGTGAGTGCCTATGTAAGAAATATAATCCTTCTTAAAACTAACAAAGTCAAGCTATCGTAACATGGACTTCCTCTTAAACTTGTATTCACGGATCCTCGTTCTCTGCACTGTCTTACCCAGATATAAATCTAGTTTAACCAATGGTAAAGTTGCTCATATGTCAAGGCTTTTAGAAAGCAAAATATACTTGCAGCTGCTTAATGGCTATAGTTTATGAATCATCTCGTGATAGTATACTAGTGAGAACTTATCCTTTTAATATATAGATTGTTGTAAATGGATATCAATACAAGTCTTTGTGGTCATATGTGACTTACAATAATTTTGTTGATTTAGTCACAGTCTTAGACTTTTTTTACTTGTCAAAGTTAAACATGGCATACATTTCGGGTTTTAAAAAGATTATCTTCAACAAAGAGTGACATTAAACGATTTAAACATAGATGTTTTCTAGAGTCAACGTCAGTGAAGGTCGTAGGTAGTTTGAAGAAGGCACAACTTATTTAAAACACATCCTTGCACCCTTTACATTGCTGTCAAAACGTAGACAGACAGACAGACAGACAGATTGTTTATTAGCGTCTCGCCATATGTACATTAATATATATATATATATGAAAAATAAAAATAAAATCATAAATGGACATACGTATTGTATGCTGTTAGGGATGACAAGTCTTGTTTGCTTTGTACATACATGTGTTTTCTGTCTGGACCTATTCAAATGAGTTAGAGCACATCGCGTCTATATAACACAGTGCAATCCAGGTGGACTCAGCTACAACAAAATGTGAGTATAGTCGCTTAAGCAACCAGGAAGTAAAAGAGACACACAGTAATTTATCATTTTGTATGTACATTTATGTGAACGAGACAGGTACACTTATGCTTTGAAACAACATTTGGAAGTTTATGAAGATGTTCGCCAGTATTCGTGTATTGATTATATATGTGATTCTATACCTTCAGGTAGGTTGAAACAATTTTACAGTGCTTAAATCATATGTCTAACATTTGGTTTCAGAAAGAGTTGCTTTTATATTTAAACAGTCAAACTTTAGTTAACTTTTAATATCTGCAATCAGGCACATGCAACTCGATGGAAAGTTGTCTATTTCAAATCATATACAGTACACTATAATTGTTCACTAAATTACACAGATAACTATAATAGTTCAATAAATTACACAGATAACTGTTGAGCACAGTGGTGTAGTGGTGAGCAAGCTTGCCTTTCACGCCAGTCGAATCCCGTTGGAGACACCAAAAATTTGTGACTTGGGTCTCATTTTGTGTTGTGTACCTGGGCAAGACACTTAATCCACATTGCACTCAGTTCACCCAGTTGTACAAATGGGTACCTGAACAAGGGGGAAGTATGAACCTATACGTTCGCGCGGAGCGCTTGTTAATCGGCGGCACCGAAAATATTATCCCTCCAGGGTAATAATACTCATGGCGCTTTGTCATGGATGTATGCGCGGTATGAGAAAGCTATTATCATTATTATCAGCAGAGAAATGAAAAATGTGACTTATAGAATAGCTCTATTCTGTTACCTATAGTGTTCATATTTGTTTATTCAAATATATTGCTTACAAATAATTCATGCCGCTGCTTTGAATATTGCGTTTCACGTATCTTTTTATATGTATAAGCATTCTTTGTGTATATCATACAATCACCTTCATGTCTATTTCAAGGATAACGGAATCCAAATCAAGTCCTTAGAACCCAATTTCGTAACTGATAGAATGTGATATATTGACAACGTAGTGGACATTCAATACAAAACCTTTACATGAACATCTGTTCACAAAAGTTTATTTCATTACATTTGTAAGTAGTAAAAGTTTCAGTGGATGAAGAAAAAACACGTTTCTATTCTAAAATGAAATATGAGAGGCGTATTTATTAACGAAGTGTACTTGGGTTCAAACTGTAGGAGAGTTACTATTTTAGAGAACTGTTCTTTCATGATATTTTTTCGCAAAAAAACGATACGATACAATGTTAATCAATAGAGATCATTTTGATTGACATGTTGCGGAAATATTGTAGGTTTAATGAATTATTGTCGTCAGCAAAGGATCAAAATTTTCATATAGCTACCCTGTGCCTCTAAGGCGGAATTTATAATCAATTCGTGCTTAAAATATATCTGCCTCCTGTATAAAACGTGTAGATAAGACTCATTTACAAATTAAAGTACTTTGTTAGGAAAATTTACAAATTCTTCAAATGATGGTTATACATATGTACGCTTCCTTATAACTCAAAGAATGCAGGTTGTCATGAATATCATCGTTGTCAGCATGGATAGTTAAGTTAAGTGACGTAGATGTCGTTCTCCCTTAATCTTTCAAATTTACAGTTATAGGTCTATATTGCATAGTTTTGTTTCCTTATTTGAAACATGTTTTATATGTCTTTATTTTACAGACTAACGTTGAAGCAGCACTAGGCAATGATTGTACAACCGACCCCTCTGTATGCGATACAACCAACAATGAAATCTGTACCGGAGTGTGTATCTGTGATAATGGATACTATGAAAGTGGAACATCTTGCGCCTCGAGTAAGTTACATAAGCCACCAAGTTTGCTATCTATTTTTCAACAAAGTTAGTTTTACTACGTGCATAGTCAAAGTCCACTTTCTATATCAAATAACTTGGACAAGCAAAAACCCGCATAAATTTATTGAATATTGTCCAACGTGACATATTAATAAGAATAAATGAATTTTGGTAAGCTGCTAAAACTTGTCTTATGTTGATTGTATTTCATGTTTTCCTCAAAACTTGTAACCTAAAATTATGTTATTAGTTTATTTAACTTTATACCGCGATGTGTATGGATAAGGAAGTGTCAAATATTTAATTTTTGATAATCCCCAGATGCAATTGCATGTGTAAACATGTAATATAGTTGATAGATGTGTGTTATGATTTACTGTGAACTAACTTTATCATATCATTCATGCACATTTGAACACGTCATTTTAAAGTGGAGTAAGAAACTTATCTTTATCAATAAGATCATATCTAGTCATGTAGTGTTAACCCTTTATAAGGTTCCAAATCTGCCAAAGTATTTCTTAACAAGAAAATGGCAGCGAGAACCCATGAAACTTTGAAACCACCATGAAGCGCTCATAAAATCCTTTGAAAACGCTGTCAATTTACTGAAAACAATTTAATAATATACTACGCAACATCAAATGATGCTAAGAAATTGTGGTATTGGCGGGTATGGAAAAATTGATGTATGGTTTCTCAAACCTTAACAATTTACCAAAGTGTCATGCATTTGGCATTTATGGATCTTGATTAGCACGTCCACCATGAACATTAACTAAGAAATGCTCAGGTAAAGTCAAAAGACTATTTTGAAAAGTCCTTTTTTTTGCATCATTAGGACCCCATTGTAACGAGGACAGTTTTTCATTTTTGGGGATGGAATAAAATGTCCAAGCTTTCTTTAAATAATTGTTACGGCGTTAAGTCCGAGACATGAAGAATAGAGTCAATAGTTCTTAAGATATAAGCGATAGAAAATAGGACATGACACTTTTTACTGAGTCTTAACTTAGTCTTAGTATATTTCTCGTAAGACAAAAAGTATATGCTATGACTATTGTATGAATTGAAGTGCATCCATTTTTCTTTTAAAAAACTGCGTATTGGCATCACATATATATCGTAATTCACCGTAAATGCTAATGGTAATTTTTATAAAGTTAAATAAGTTTGCTCTCAGTTGTCAGTTTGCTCTCAGCTGTCAGTTTGATCTCTTTTTATCTGACTTACTAAACATCTTGAATGTTTATCTTATTTCTTTTCATTAGTCTTTTCGCAAGTCCTTGGTTGTTTTGAGTATCTTGATGCAGTCCAATTGATATGAACAAAAGGATTAGATTATACGGTTCAAATCTAGCTAGTTTGTTGTAAGATTTCTAGAGCTGTTACAATGATTTTGATCATCATATGAAATTCAATAGGGTAAACGCTCGTATTTTGCATATTTACAATTCTTTAGTTTCAACCTTTGTATACTAAATGTCAATGAAATAGGGAATCGATAAGGACCATATGGAAAATGCTGATACTCCTTTTGAAAGATAATTTTTAAGTCAACTATTTTAAAGGGGCAGTAGCACGTCTTTTGATAATTTTATATTTCAGATTGTTCACTGATAATTGTAAGTTATTGCTAAATGTATTATTTTGACAGTGTCAAAATCTCAAAACACGTGCACAAACCAAACAACCATAGTCAGAGGACAAAGTATGAAGATTCACATAAAATTCCTTGGCGGCCATTTTGTCCGAACACCTTTAATTAATTTTGTGTAAGAAAAAGGAATAGCATGACTTTACGTTATATATTTGAATTATTACAGCTCCACTGGGTTTAAAAACATTGTCATTCAATTGGTAACATTTATTTTCATTTTCCTGACATCACCTTATAATCCCCCTAAAAACGTGCTACTGCCCCTGTAAAGAGCATTGTAATAATGTAGTAATTTCACAATTTAAACGAGTTCTGTGGATTCAAATGTTCAATATACATTTTTATCAGTTAATCTGTTGTAAAACGTGTCTTTTGTCCTTAACTAACAGTAAGGTTATTTTTGAAATATGTTCATCGCCTTTATTTCAATGTTTTTTGCCTTTCAGCTGCTGCTCTTAAGCCAACTACTTTGACCTCTCCATCACAAACTCACACTGAAGTATCTCTAACCTGGATACCCCCTGTTGCTACTGGTTTCATAAACAGCTACGTCATCAACTACAATACACAGGGTGGATCTCTACAGACATACAACGTTGTTGGACAATCTACAGCTGCGACTGTCCCTAATCTGAGTCCTGGAACAACCTACAGCTTCACTGTTGTCAGATCAATCACCAGATATGGACGTACTCAGACTGTACCTCCATCTGATTCAACATCTGCAAAAACTAGTATGTACAACATTATGTGCTTACTTACATGTTTAGATTTAATCATTGACATTGGTACACATTTATATGACTTTATTTGTTGCTATTTCTGTTTGGTTGAAATTATAATGTTTTCGCTTGTATGTTACGGCATATAAAATCACAAGCTGTGTAATTGTTAAAACTGACACAAGATTATCAGATAGTACAATTCTCATTCAAGATTTTATCATTAAACGAGTTTAAAGATGAAACAGTTATTATAGAGAGAAATGATAATAATAAGAAAAAGGTTGTATGATAAAAGGTTATGTCATGTAAGTGACATAAATGATTCTAATTGAATGACAATGTATTTGAAACATGAAGCAGTAATAAAACAAAATAAAATGTTCATAAAAGTTCAGCCCTGCGATTCTTTTTTCTTACACAAAACAAATTAAAGCATCCTCTCCCAACAGAGGCAGCTCAGTCATACCCAAGATTTAGCCTCTGTTCTATTACGGCTAATACGTGGGATAGAAAGGTAGAAATCTGATTTGAGGCAATCGAAGTTAGTTGTGCAATCAAGTGGTCATTCGCAAAACCTTGGCCATTTCCGTGTGCTTCGGCAAAGTTATCGTTGAAATTTATTATTTGGTGAAATAGTAAACTAAAATCTATCATAAAACAAATAATAATTTACTCAATTATGAAACAGTTCCTTTCTTATGAAAAACCCTATCCATATCTGATTTTCAAATATTTTCCCTCTCACACTGTTAATGAAAATAAACATAAAAGCATGATATGTTCCATGAAATGACTTGACTGAGAAGGCAAGATATTTGCCAACAGTTGCTAAAAAGAATTCATTCGGCATTGCAGTCCAAGAAAGCATAGTACTAGTTGCAATTTGTAAGTAATTCTCGTCACTTTGTCTTTTTTAACCTGATATTCATATCAGCTCTCTTCCCTAGCCCTTGAATTCATTGCATCTGTCATCTAGAGTTTTAAATTTTCTTGCAACTATCTTCTTAAGCCCTTGGATTCATAATAATTTCTACTTAAGCCTTTGAATTCATACCAAATTATTTCTTAGCCGTAGCGTTTGTGTTAGGGTTAGAGTTGTTGTCTTAAGCTGCGAGTTTGTCTGATGTCTTCGTTGGCCCAAGGCATTATGAATAGTAATCATGTGTTACATATTTCGTTGATTCTCATCAATAATAAATCATGATAGAGACTATTGAATGTTGAACACTCTGCCCCAAGAAATCAAGAACTCTCCCTCAGTTGAGTCTTTCAAGACAAATCTCAAAACTTTCCTCTTCCGACACGTCTATGCTCAATATTTGTAGCGCTATGAGCAACTGCCATGCAGATGGACTATAGCGCAAAATAAGTGCACTTATTATTATTATTATTATTTATTATTCTTTGAATAAACGTTGCAAACCTTTTCAATCTCATGTTTATTTGAAGGAATGGTATACAAGGGAATTAAAAGTGTAGATTGAATTACTTACTGACAAAGTTGCAGAGGTATAATGCAATTAAGTACATGTCGAAAAACACAATTCTGCTTAGCTGAAAATATCTCATTAAGTGCAATATGATCACACAGAATAGGGTAGCTTCGGCAGCTTGCCAGTTGAAAAACAACCTTGGAATTGTAAATCCGCCACGGATTAGGCATGCCATGGTTTCGAGTCTTGCACATATGTAGTTTATTATCAATAAGAAATTAAAATTTCAGTATTTTTGTGACATTTCCCTAAACTAATATAAGCAGATCGTGGATCGGAAAGGACATAGGCCTTAAATGTATAACATGAACTGAACATATTAAAGGGGCAGTAGCACGTTTTCAGGGGCAATATAAGGTGATATCAGGAACATGAAAATTAATGGTTTCAATTGAAAGACAATGCATTTAAGGGGCTCCATTTAGTTTAAATACATTGTCTTTCAATTGGACCCATTTATTTTCATTTTCCTAACCTCACCTTATATTCCCACTAAAACGTGCTACTGTCCCTTTAAACTAAATGGAGTAGTAATAAAATACAAATATATAACGTAAAGTTTAGCCATGCGATTCCTTTTCCTTACACAAAATGAATTAAAGGTGTTCACATAAAATGGCCGACCATGGATTTTATGTGAATCTTCATACTTTGTCCCTTTGCCTTGGATAATTGGTTTATGTAATGAGATTTTTGACACTATCAAAATCATACATTTAGCATTGACGTTCAATTATCAGTGAAAAATTATAAATATAAGATTATCAAAAAAAGAGTCTTAGTAAATCTAGCCTCAAAATTATCCGTTTCACTTTATCAGTATATGAGGGAAACGGATAATATTACATGTAGGTCTACCCTGTCACGAAACATGCTACTGAATGAATTTTGTTATGACATTTAATCTCCTGTACCAATATTGAATACAAACAATTGACGTAATGGAGTACTTCAATTTTCAAGATAATGTGTCAAACCAATAAGATTTGTAAATGCCTCTAAAGTATGACTGTATTTTCAGAGCTGGACTATGGATATTCCTGTAATGTTCAAGCATCAGAGTGCCGGGTTGATCTCACGTGTATCCAGGAGAAATGTCTCTGTGCTGATGGACAATACTATGTCAACGGAGGCTGCCTGAGTAGTACGTTACACGTTCATTTTAAGAAATAAGAAATGTCTTTATGTCTTAATGTATAATGTTAATGAATGTACAGGCAAAACAGTAACAAAATGTACATTAAGCCGGTTGTGATATGACCATAATCATGATATATCCTTACGGTTTTATTATTGTTTTATTAAGTCATTACAATAAGTTCCTGCTTCTTATAAGTATAATAAAGACGATGTGTAATTACATGTAGAGCATTGGTAATCGTTATTAAACACTAACGAAAATATATCTTGAAAAGACAACATTAGATTATATATTATTCAGTTTTCTAAATTACAGCTACATCACTTCAACCAACAATTTCCAGCACACAGCCGACATCAACCAGCAGTGTAACTATCAACTGGAACTCTCCTCCAGCTACTGGGTACATCAACTCCTATGTTATCAAATACACGGAGTTGGGAACTACAGTTGTACAGACCAGTCCAGTATCAGGAGATGTTTCTACACACCTTGTGACAGGACTCAAAGCTGGGACGTCCTACACCTTTACAGTGGTCAGATCTATCACCAGAGAGGGAAGGACTCAGAAAGTCCTTGACTCAGTGGGATTTGTAGGAACATCAGATAGTATGAACTTTTCAATCTCCTTCATTTTTGTGTTGGGTTGCTATCTGTTATTGACTGTATTTCTACACTATGCTTTCTATACATATGAACGAACTATATAACAGAGCTGCGTGGGTTATTTGTAAAAATAGATTGTGGCTTGAGTGAGGTGACGCTTTAAACTATATCTGTCAGAACCAAGGAAACCAACAATTAGTAACAATAAGTGATCATGCAAACTAACAGGCAAATAAAATTGTATTCATTTTTACAATTTCGATTACATTAAACATTTCTAGGAATTACAGTGAAACGTATTGCACATAGCTAGAGAATGACTAAAGCCGGACATTATCCAATGTCAAACAGAATATACAATTTTAGTCAATGATTGGAAATGATTGCATTTTCAGGTATCCACCTTTATAAGGTGATAATTTCAATCTTAATGTCGTATGTTACATCCTCTTGTGATAATTTTATATACTTGTACAAACCTCCCCATGAACTCTAGTTGTTGAATATAATTTTCTTGCAAACTATCAATTTGTCTATTTTCCATTAATTGCACAGGAAAATGTATATCTTAAACATAATGAATGATAGCTATCATAAAATTGAAAGCATGTTCTCTGCTAAGCCGTAATGTATGTAAAATCTTATCCCTATGAAGCATTTTTACAGAAATCAACTATGGCGATCCTTGCGTATCGAAGGGCACCTGTAAGAACCTGAACACAGACTGTTATGCCTCTACCTGTAGATGTGACCCTGGGTATTTCTGGAAGGATACAACATGTCTGATAAGTAAGATATTTCATTTTATGATCGCAACGAGACCTTGACATCTGTTCTTAAATGCATCGTCCGTAAGAACCAATCACTAATTGCTCTTCAATACGAATATAACTTTTAAAATTAAACACCATAACCTATTGTTTCAGATGCTAACCTCATACCGGGTAATGTAAACACTGAGACACTTTCCACTACACAACTGCGAGTCACCTGGACAGCGTCTGCATACCCTGACGTAGTGATTGGTTACCTGGTAGAGTTATCTCCTGCTGTCTCCTCTGAGAACATCGTCATCACTGGTACTTCAGCCACCATCTCGTCCCTGACTCCAGGAGAGAGATACATGGTTACAGTGAGCTCCAGGAGTAGCTACTTGGACAGGGGAGAAACAGCTGCAGCTGGAGTTAAAACAGTGAAAATGAGTTAGTACAAAGATAAAAACATGTCTTCTTCATTACAAGTATTTTTGTTGCATTTAACGAGGTATATTACATTGCACCCATTGCAGAATAACTGCAGTTATGTTCGAAAGTAATCCAATGGATAATGTCACTTTTGAGTAATCTTTATGGTCAGTGCCATGCTATATTACGTTGAATATAATTAATTCATGCATAAATGTTTTAATTCTCTCTGATTTGCAATTCAAATGTACACTAATGCATAATCATATACAAAAAAGAGATTCAATGGAATGAATGAAAAAAATGATAACATCAATTGAATATACTCAATGACTTGTGTGAGTTGACACGAAATCACATTTGGTTGTAAAACAGATTTTAGTTTATGTTTGTTTTATTATCGAAGGATCTGTCAGTTAATTGCTAGTGATTCAAACACTTTCAACCTTTGCAATCATGTTGTTTGCCTATAAATAGAAGATACAACTTCACATTTAGTTTGTTGTTTTATCCATCAGAGTAATATTTATGTAATGTTTAAATCTCATCAAACGTGTTTCTTTCACAAGTTTCCAGAGCCTCTACGACATTACACATATGATAATAGATAAATAACTGTTTCAGAATCATCCACAACTTCAGGGTTAACACCAGCAACTTCCCTGATGGCACCTGTAGCAGAGATACACTTCCACCAGGCTGATGGACGGGCTGACTCCTACGTTGTCACTTTGACTGGGAATGGGTATAATCGTGTGG
The DNA here is from genome assembly GCA_916613615.1 of Steromphala cineraria. NCBI lineage: Eukaryota > Metazoa > Mollusca > Gastropoda > Trochida > Trochidae > Steromphala > Steromphala cineraria. Next base: position 18,693,155 of record OU744725.1, on the reverse strand, counting down.
AAACAGCTACTGGAGGATCATTATCAGCAAGTTTCCCTGGTGTATTAGCTGGTTTGTATTACGATCTCACAATCATCACCAACAGTTATGACGTGTCCAGTGATCCCTTTACACAGAGGATACGAGTAAGAGCTGAGGGTGACTATTCAATTTATCACTCAACTCTAAGAAACATTTTGGCATGAAATTGTTGATGGAGAACTGTAAGGTAATCTCAACTGTGGGACATTATCAGAATGATGGTTATTGTATCCTTTTATCTGTCTTAAACCTTTGGAATTATACCTTGCCATCTTACTACAGTATTATTGAGTTACGCAACTGAGTCCATGTATGTTTGCCATAGTATATCAAATTGCCAAACAAATATTTTAACCAGTAAACATGACACTCAGACTTACTACATATAATGTATATGAAACTAAACCATCATTTATCAGATATAAAACCATGTCATTTACAAAGACCAAATGATATACCTTTAATCATTTTTCTCCAATAAACTGCAAATGTGGCATGCACGCTTAAGATTGTTTGTAAAGTTTGAAAATTTAGGAAAATTTGAAGGCTTCATTGAACAAACGCATTCATGAAAAACTTCCCAATGCGATTTATTGATTTTCAATGCTCTTTCTCCCCAAAATGCCCACTCATTATCACATGTCATCTTAATGAGTACTCAGTTAAGGAGAGATTGGACGACTAAAATGATAAGTTTACAATATCGTTTTTGAAATATGTGACAATATTAAGGAGTCACCATACAATTTCAAGAGTTATCGCCATCAGGCCATTTCCCATTTCGTAACCATTGTTATAATAAAACTTACTGTTTCCTAAAATAAACCTTGAATCATATCAATTGTATCACGAATTAATTTCAGGGTGTTCAGCGAGTCCATATTTTGAAAATGATGACAATGTTAACGGAAATACGGCATTTTTATTACAATTTTCATGTATTTTAGTTTTTTTAAAATATGCACTTATTTTATAGATATTGCTAAAATTGAAATATGATGTGCTCTGTCCATTTCAAAAATAATGAAAGTGCGTCACAGAATGTTTTTTGATACAATAACGTCGTTTTTGTAATACCTATTAAAAAGTGAAAACATTTTCAGTAGAACTTTGACAGTTCATGTTGTAGTTATAAACAGAAATTGCTAAAACAAAGACCGCAAAATTGAAATAACAACTATCATTTGTCTATACACAGGACAAATGAAGTTGTCAGGGATTTATGTTATGCCGGGAAAATTTTTTTTTTATATCGCCATAACGGCATGTTGCAAAATGACAGTAAAGAGGCGTTATGCTGAATATAAGCATTGATCTCAGTGTCCGAATCAGCCTTTGTGGGAGGTAAAGTATTGTATACTATTGTGTTAAAGGAGTATGCCAAAATGTTGTCGCAAAAGCTCGATGTTTGGGACCCATCTTTTCCTAAGTGTTTGAATAGGTGTCTTCCTGGCTTAGTGGTTAAACTTTTTCCTCTTTAGTTTTTACACAAAATTAAGGGTTTAAACATCCTGTCTCAGGGGACGAACAATAACTCCACTAAACTGTACCCTGGGCTCAGAAGCTAGATTCGCTTGTGTGGCCCGACTTAGGATGTAGCAAATCAAATTGTTTTCTCGCCACCTTCTCGATAAAATTTCAACGAGAAAATGATTTGATTTGCCATATTCAAAGTCGGGCCGCGTGAGCATAATCTAGCTTCTGAGCCCAGCGTACAGATTAGTATAGTTAGCGGAACGTTTGTTCCCTGAGACAGGATGGGGTTTAAAATGTTACATGTTTATGTCATTATTCGTAGTAAGGTTTATGATTAAACCGACTTTTACTTATATCCAAGGAGACAATACCGTCCTGCAGAACTAGTCATAGACATTTATGTTAAACCGTTTAACCTTGTTCTTGACACTGGTGTATTCCTAGATAAGTGGCTTACATGTATCATCAAACCTATCTATAAAAATATAGGCGACCCGAAAAAAATCCTTGAAATTATAGACCTGAGCTGTTTTGGAAAAGTTTTCACTTCTATTTTAAACAATCGATTATATAAATTTATCGAATCAAACTGAATTCTCTCTGAAGCTCAGGCTGGTTTTAGAAAAGGATATCCGCTTACAGAACATATTTTCACTTTGTTTCATCTTTCGGAACTATATAGATACCGCAAAAAGAAATTATATTGCGCCTTCTTAGATTTCCCAAAAGCGTTTGATACCATCTGGAGATCAGGACTCTGGCAAAAACTTCTAAAAATAACATATCTTGGAATTGCTTTAAGGTCATTTTTAATATGTATCAAAATATAAAATCATGTGTTTGCAACGGCGGTAATTTCTCTTACTTCTTTTTATGTAAACAAGGTGTCCGTCAAGGTGAAAATCTGTCCCTAATTTTATTTTCAATATCTCTAAATGATCTTGTAGACTCTCTAGCTGCAGATTCATGTTGCGGTCTACAACTTAAATTTTCACAACTGCCTAGACTCATTAGTCACACTTTTTACATGGTTATATGCGGTTGATACTGTTCTTTATCCTCTAACCCTAATGATTTGCAAAATATGTTAGATTCTTTCAGTAGTTACTGCAATAAATGGAAACTCACGATTAATATCTCCAAATCCAAAATCCTTTTTTTTCGTTGCATCTAAAAAGGAATACAAAGAAAGATTTAACATTGGGGACACCATCAATGAAAATGTAGATTATTATCAATATCTTAGTGTAACATTACAGAAAAATTTTAAATTTACTAAAACCAAACGGCTATTGGTCGAAAAAGCAACGAAGGCTATGTTTTTTATTTTAAGCCAAAGAGAAAATTTAATCTCTCAATCGAGTGTCACTTAAAAAATGTTTGAGTGTATGGTTATCTCAAATGTTTTATGTGGATGTGAAATTTGGGGCTTTGATAACACTTCATGTTTTGAAAATGTACATCTTCTTTTTCTTCAGATAATTTTCGACGATTTTGGATTGAGTTGGAAATTTTGAGATTTGGAAATTTGAAGATTTTAAAAGCATCTTCTAGCGAAAATCAGTTGTTAAAACTAAATTAAAAGATAGCCTTCAGCAAACATGATATCAACGATTGAATTCTCCACAAAAACAACTATACTTATAGTATTTTCAAAAATCCATCTTTAAATTTTGAACAATATTTAAACTTCCTACATTACAATAACTTGTTGAAGTTCCGTACTTCTAATCTTTATCTCCCAATTGAAACAGGTAGATGGCGACGAATCCCTGTAACTGACAGGATATGTACTCTTTGTGATTTAAATGATATTGGTGATGAATTTTATTTCTTATTTCTTATTTTTATGTCCGAAGTTAGAAAGAAAAAGTATATTCGCAAATATTTTACACCAGACCAAATATGTACGAAATGAACACTCTGTTTAATAGCAACAAGCTAGGAACTTTAAGAAAATTGTCATTATTTTGTAAAATCATTATGTCCTTGTTTAAGAAATAACATATTTAACCTTAGAATGATACGTCAGCTTTTTATTGTATTGAAAGGTATCATGTGACACTGTGTATATATTTATTTACCTCTTATGCTGCAGCCTGAGTGTCATAAAGTTCAGTTCAGTTCAGTCACTGCTAAATAGCATGCTATTCAGCATATTGTACAAATCACAAATTTAAAAAGTCATATCGCATTTTAATTTATAGAAATGTCGTAACGTTTGACTTCTTTATTTAAAGAGGATCTTGTTGAGTTCTAATGGAAAAATTTAGGATTTTAATGATGGTGATGACTAGCATGAGTCCCTCTGAACGTTGATTTTGTTGCAGCATCTGAAGCTGTTGTTGGCCTCTCTGTCTCTGGCGTGACATCACGTGTAGCATCGTTAGCATGGAGACGTCCAGTCAACACAAAGGGAGATCTGTTTAAGTATGGGATTGAAGTGTTCAACTCTTCCACGTGTGTGCAGCGAATTAACATCGAGTGTACAGTGTGTAAGGATTCAATGGTAAATAAATCTACAAATAATATTTTAAATGATCATAATTTTATCTTTATGCATAAAGGATTTTGATATAGAAACTAAAGCAAACATACACCACTGTGAGTAAATAGAGAAGTAAAAAGATGTTTTTCGATTACAAAGTGAGTACTGTATTAAGTAAAGAACAAAATATTGATAAAGAGTTTTACTTTTCTTGTTCTCATATGATATAATATGTGATGTTGAAAGATTTTGAGTTTTTGAAAACATCCTCTCATTTGGACATTGCACAACAGAAACAAATATTGTCAAGATTTAGAATAACTAATTTAAACCTTTGAATAATAATAAGTCAATGATGAAGTATGTAAATAAAGGGAGGTTTAGTATTCAAATGACAGAACCTAGGTTTGCAATTGTAAACATGCGGTGTTTTGCGGCAGAAGTAGGAACTCTAATTTCACCAACTTTCCTAGGTTACCTATAATGCATGTCAACTGCAAATCTCCCTTCATGCAGCTACAAGAGGTTGCAGTGCTGAAAAACCAGGGCACTCCTATATGTTTGCTAATGTCAACTAATTTCCGTAGGTTTCTTTATAATTCTAGTACCTTTTAATCAACGTAAAATATACATTATTGTAACTACAACTTTTGTCAACACCTGCATGTAAACTTGTAATGATTACATAACCCCTTTTGGTTATTTAATAATGATAGTGTGTTCTTCAAATGTAGTTTGTAATTTAGAATCAGATAACGTGAAAAGAATTACCTGAGAGAAGGAACATTTATTTTAGTTTCTTTGGCGATGACAAAAAGAACAAACAACAAACGAGATACACCACGAATAAACCATAGATTTTAAAACTTTGTTAAACATTGTTATACTGATCTACAACTGCAAGAATCTTCGGGAGCGTCAAAAGAGTGACTGTAGTTAGAGAGAAACATGGTTTACAGGATCTTTACTAGAAAGTATCTATATTTTTCATTTGTTGGCTCCTCTGTCCTCATGTCATTGATGTCATATTAATTTCTATATTTTCAGAATGTAATGGATTCGTTTGAAATCAGCTGTGAGAGAGAAACTGATACTGAGATCTCCCAGTCTAATCTGAACAGTGAGAACTTCGTGGTACCCTACGACCTCGTCCTGCTACCAGATACTCTTTATGACGTGTTTGTTGCTGCTTACAATGAGGAAGGAAAGGGAACTACTAGTAATGAAACTGTACTGACCGGACAAGAAGGTAGGAATTTTGATTTTAACAATTAATTTCCCATTACCATGTCGTTTGGTTAAACCAAAGCATTCAACATTCTAATACACCCCGGGCTAAACGAAGTCAACACTGTAAATCATATCTTCTGTATGGAATTTCATAAGGATACTTCGTACTCAGATGAACTGGGCATTGTCGTCTGGTTATCCTGTGAAAAACATATGTTTATCTTAGAGGTCAGCGAATAGCAAAACATTTCTTTCATTCACAATATAGTGACAATATAACCAAACGTTGTTTTTCGGGGAATAACCATTTAAGAGCTTAAGGTGTTTTGATTAAATGCCTAAACACTGGGAAATGAAAAGTACTGGACTTCTGCACATGATATTTATCTGGAACACCATTACCGTTTACATAACTGAAATCGATAGAATTCCTTTTCAATCATTCTTTTTTTAACTTTACATGTAAGTAACACTTGCACAGGAATGAACTTGTGAAGACTGATATGTTACACTTACACGTAATTATCTGTATCCTATGACTTTTGGGTTGTTTAATCATTTAACTAAACATAAAAATAATAACCTATAATGTAACAATAGAACAATAGTAAGTTAAAGGCTTACTTTGCCCATGCAAATTTCAAATAATGACTCGTAAATGCAACTTTGAACGATAATAGTTTTTTGTATGTTTTAAACTTAACTGTCTTAAGATTTAGGATGATATAGGGGAAAGAATCATGTTCTCAAGTCCACAAAAAAGATTGAATTGCTTCAAATTCTGAGCGAAAAATTCAATTCTTTTGTGACTTTACTTGGCTTTAAAGTTGTGTTAGCAGACACAATTGAGCACATGTGATTTTTGTGATAAGGGTTTCCATGACAATTCAGTCCATTTGAGGCAAAAGAACTGCAAATGACAGATTATGTAACCTTAATACAATGCAAGGTATACTTAAAGGTGTTCCTGAACAATATTAGGCCATATTTCAACCTCAGTTACAAGCTCTTTGACCTAATAAGATCAAGTCATCGACACGATCTAACAGTATATTGTAAGTAGTTATTGTTAAGTCGATAGAGTATAGTACGATAGCGTAGTATTTGTTTAACCTATACAATATGGTTTATAGACAACTATTGATTCTGTATCCTCCATTTCAGCTCCTGGAGACCCAACTGAGATCCATTACGTAAGCAAGACGTCCGAGTCTGTAGAGTTGATGTGGAACCCTCCTGAACCAAGACCTGGAGTAACAAAGTATGTGATATCAGTGTACGAGTGGGATGGAGACACCAACCGATACAAGAGCTTCAAGAATGTCAGTGCTCTTGGTTAGTAAGATTAAATTATATACCAGTGGAACATCATCTTCAAAACGTGATACTAGGATAAAGATATTTTGATTATTTTAGGATCTTTTGAAGCTACAGTTTGCAAAATCATTAATTTCAAATATACGAAACAAAAGTGAAAGATTATTCAATAACTTAAACTCAGAGTTACCATATACTTCGTTAAAAAGGCAAACCTTTCACAACTGCACGATGGTCAGAGCATGCAACATTATCAAACATTCCTAAACCATCATTTGAAATGAGAAATTTAAAGAAAACTTTATATTTATTAAAAAATATTAATTCAAATAAAATTTGTCAATATAAAATATTTAGAAATGTCACTGTAGAATGATAGGCGAAAGTGTTGTTTCTTAGTTATATGAATCTTTTTTGAAGGGGCAGTAGCACGTTTTTTGAAAATTTTCACTGAAAATGAACGTTAATGCTTAATGTGTCATTTTGATAATTTCAAAAATTATTACACAAACCAATCATTCATAGTCAGAGAACAAATTATAAAGGTTCACATAAACTCAATTGGCGGCCATATTTGTGTGAACGCCTTTAATTCATTATGTGTAGTAAAAAGGATGTCATGTCAAAACTTCACATTATATGTTTGATTACTTACTACTTCATTTATTTTTAATACATTGTCTTGCAATTGGAACCAATTATTTCAGTTTCCTGACATCGCCTGATATTCCCTCTACAAACGTACTACTGACCATTTAACTAGTTTCTAAATAGTAATGTTTATCATCGTACTTAACTTTATTTCTTTGAAAATTTATAATACATAATAATATAAACTCACAGGACCTTTCACATTTCAAGTCTTTAAGTGATTCTTCAGGCTTCTACAAGGTGTCGATTAACATTACCGGACTATCAAGCTACTGGAAGTACAGGTTTGAGATGTTTGCATCGACAAACAAAGGTGTTTCAAATACTGTGAACGGACCTGAAGTTACCACCGACGAATCTGGTAAGGTTGTTTCTGTAGTATCTTTTGAAATCCTATCTAAATTTGAAAATCCTCTTTACATGTAATGAAATGATACTTGCAAAAGAAAACATGGTCACAGAGGAACATTTTGAAGTAATCAATTCTCAATATCATAATTTGACAGTTTGTGTCAAAATCAGAAATGAATAAATCATATCATTTCAAACACACAAATATGTAAATCCCTATCTACAGCAGAAGGTTTTACATTTTTCGTTAGTTTTCACATTTTCAATACAAATTGTATTTATGAATTTCTGCTTCCTGTTGCCAACTGATAATTTACTATAAAGTTACAAGTATTAAATCGTAAATGAAAGTAAAAACATCACGACTGTATTTGAAACTCGAATATTTTTGGATTTGGTTTTCTATTTACTAATGATCAATAATCAATTTTACGACAGCTCTAACTAAATAACAGTTATGTCTATGGTTTGTCTATATATCTAATCAACGCTGTCCTTGTACAGTTGTGTGCCGCCTCATTACAAACAAAATTACCATCATTACCTTCAATGTTTGCTAACTGGATGTTGATGATCATGATTTTACTATGTCTTAACTATGTAGACATCTTGTTAAAACCAATTCAATACTGAATTTGATGTTCATTACTGGATTTTTGTTAATGCAAATGTTTTACAATACACGAATGTTTAACCTGTTTGATTCAATACTTTACAATGTAATGCGTACTTCAAATACCAATACCGGAGTTTTGAAAGTTCAATTGGTGGAAAATAAGGTTGTAAAAGTATAATAACGATGAATTAAAATAAACTTCCAGCTCGCTAACCGTATTTCACAAAGGAATGTATCCGAAATGCTCGTTTTAAGACAGCTATGAATTTCTGGTGTTCATATTGCAGCCGGGTAATTAAAATAAGTTTAAAAAGCTATACATATTACTTACAATTTAAGTATTGAAATGAAAAGGTTTTACTTATTTATGAACTCATATACATACATGTAGTTACTTATTCAAATACAAAATACACATGTAAGTACTAAAAACACAACACTGTAGCATTTAGAGAGGTTAAATGCATCATAACATAATAAATACTTCAACTACTGTAACGACAATTATGCTCGACACAAACACAGAACCGTTGTATAGAGTCGGAATAACCTATTTATGGCACTGGGGATAACCCCAATGTAGTAGCGGTTGGCATCTAAGAGACGCGTTCCTTGATTGGCAACCTTTTGAATAGAAAGGGGGCTTTCATGTTTCGCTGAATTCGGCGAATTAAACTTGCTAGGTTACAGGGGATTATTTCGAAAAAGTGAAGCGGAACAAATAAAGAAGCATTTTAATAGGAGGCTTGCATTGTTGTTTTTGTTACCATGAAGTTAAAATCAGAAATCAGAAGTTAAAGTGTAAATAAGAGCAATTTAGAAACAGTCAACATTTTAAAAATGCTTATACATATATACACCATTAGATACTTACCACTATTATTTGTGGCAGATTCAACTGACTGTTGAATTTATTGTTTGCCAGCCCCTACTGCAGTAGAGAACCTAGAACATCAAGCTGTTGCTGGAGTGTATAACCAATACCAACTCTCCTGGAGATGTCCTCCACAGAAGGATGGACGGAATGGGCGCATAAGAAGTGCTACTGTCATCACATCGAGTTCTGTAAATATCTAATATATCAAGCCATTAAAGGAGCAGTAGCATGTTACTTTTTGCAAGACAATGTGATTTCAATCACAGAATGCAGTGACAAAATAATGTTCAGTAAAGGTATGAGAATCAATTTCCTAACTTCCAATACATAAAAGGTGTTCACACAAAAATGGCCGCCAATGGTATTTTCTTGATTCCTGATTATTTCCTCTGCAACTAGGTATGAATGGAGTAATGAGATAACCAACCCTCTGAAGGGTACATGTAATAACAATGTATCTTAAGCGATGGCTTCTAAAAACGAAAATGTTTTCAATGAAATAACCTGATGAAATAAATCAACTCAGAATGTTTTTAAAAGGTGAATAACGAAACAATTTGTTATTTTATGTTAACATGTTACCGATTTATAACAAATTAACGATGAATAGAATTAGTATCACATGGAAGACATTTAAAAATTGTTTAGTTTATGGCTTGCATATCTGTTGCAGACGCAGTCAGTTGATATGAATCCAGAAGTAGGTCAATATGTTTTTGACAATATTGATTGCACTTGGTTGGAAAAAATAAAAGTAACAGCGGAATTCAACAATTCATTTGAGGTAAGTATTATTTTACCTTAAGCACTCATGCTCAAATGTTCAGTCATAAGTTCAGTTTGATTGATTGATTTTGTGGAACGGACGTATGAGGGGACAATTGTGTTATCTTAAAACTGAAAACCACAAAGATCTTACTTACTGTCTTGTGTTGTTAATTGCATTATTGAAGCTTATTCTGTCTATTAAATAAGTATCACGATTGATTTGCAATGATCGTTATATACAAAAGATGTATAATAGACATTGATGGCAAGGAAATAAATTGACGACATTCATTTCACTACCCTATCTACAGGTGTACATCAGCAACAGTATGAAAGGAAAATCAACAACCATACAACGTTACATGCCAGCAGGACGTAAGTTCCTGAACAATTTCCAAAAATTGCTTAACAACAGCTGTATATAGATATTATATAAAGAATACTTTCATTTTAAGGTAGAATATATATTCAGCCTTGTATTTGTATTATCGAATATGTCATTTGGACATCTATTAATTAAAAATTAAAGCAAAAATAATTGAAGGATGTTTTGCTGCAAGGATTTAGAGAAACGGTTAAGTGCAACTAAGGATTTTATTCATCTTCATTTACGATACTTATTGAATTATTTATTATGATATTAAAAAATAGAGCCATTGGCTCTGTAGCTCATCAGGCTTCATCATCAATTATGCTGTAGAGTGTGGCTAATGTGATTCCCCCTTTGTAGAGGCTACAGGATCACCAATCATAAAATTAAGTATATAGTCGACAAGTTTCAGTTTTCTAGGCCTTATACTTCAGAAGAAGCTTAAGAAGATGAATATAGATTTGAAGGAAGTTCCTGTTGCCTTTATTAGGGGCAACAGTGCCACCAAAGCTACAATTTTTAATCCTCACTAGCAAAGGAGTCTGTACACAAAGTTTCAGCTTTCTAGGCCTCATGGTTCTGGAGAAGAAGATGAAAATAGGTTTTAAGGGTGTGGCCCCTGTGGCCCATATTAGGGGTCACAGTGCCACCAAAGCTACAATTTATAATCCTAACAAGCAAAGGAGTCTGTACACAAAGTTTCAGCTTTCTAGGCCTCATGGTTCTGGAGAAGAAGATGAAAATAGGTTTTTAGGGTGTGGCCCCTGTGGCCCTTATTAGGGGTCACAGGGCCACCAAAGCTACAATTTATAATCCTCACTAGCCAAGCAGTCTGGACACAGAATTTCAGCTTTCTAGGCTCTATGGTTCTGGAGAAATTCCACAAAGTTTACGGACGGACGCCGGACAACATGCCATGCCATAAGCCCCTCGGGCCTTACAGGCCAGATGAGCTAAAAATGCGAATTTAACAATGAAATGAACTTTAATGTTTTATTTACAGCCCCGTCATTTTTAGCTGCTAAAAGACAGGTTATAGAAGTCCAAAGTGGAACAGAAACTGAAAAGAGTGTTGAACTCCTTATTTGTCCAACTTGCATTCTTGATAACACAAATGGTGTGATCACTAAAAGTGGAATACTTGTTTGTGTAAAAGGAGACTGTCCTATTAGTAAGTCATATTTTCTTTGTCATTGCTTTCAGAAATTCTTCTGATATTCGCTTTCTTTTCTTTATTGTTTGGTGAAAATTTTAGAAAATGTTTTGAAAAAACGATTACTTACATCTATCTTTTGAAAGCGATTTTAAAATGTATTCTGACATTCTTCTTCTTTGAAATATCTTAGGATAATTCAGGATTTGAAATGTTTAACGATAACACTATAATATTCCAGATAATCACATGAACTTTACATTCATAAAGACCTTATAGATGTCAGTCGAACAGGACATAAGGAGCAATTTGATATGTACAATGAACAGATTACACGTGTTTGGTTTTTTTATTTGAATAACAACATTATCTTCATGTGAATGTCTCTTATCAAGGAGACGACAATGAGGTGAAGACTGCAGATTCCTATGACACAACTCCCAACTGGGACACAACAACTGGAGTCGACTTCACAACATGGTATCGAGCTACTGAGGATGACTGGTTAAATGGAAAGGAAGGTGGTTAACAGTTATAGTTTTATGAAAATAAATTGACATAAAAGAATTTTAAAATCCCTAAATTAAATTTTATAAACAAATATTTTTTTGGATATGACATATGATTCAACAATGATCTGTATATTTCCCCTTGGAACCCTAAAGAACGAACTAATACCATTACTGTTGATCCTTGGATTTTAGGTTTTACTATTTGCCTGACTAACTTTACTGTCACCATTATGCATGTTCCTCTCTTTCTTGTATCTCTATCCAGATTCAAACGAGATCAGATTTGAGCTTGGTGGAGAGAGCTGTGGAGTTGAGGATCAAAACAGGTTTTGTAATGGACCATTACCGGTGGATCGTACCTACAGGTAGGTTTGAAACATCTTTCATAACTTAATCATTGTGATTACTATTTCTTCGTGGTTCAAAATGAAATAAGTTTGTGGTTCTCAATAGTCAGTGCATTATCTGCCTTACTTCAATTTGTTTTCAGAGTTTTGATCTTCGCCTGTACAAGAGTTTCATGTGGTGAAGGAGACCACGTGGAGTTTACGCTTGGTAAGGTAAAAGGAGAATGTCATATTTTGATACTGGTTCGTTTTCTATTTACATAAAGATTAGAGTGATTGAAATACATCAAATACATCATTATGGAATGCAATATTTTGGGAATTATGTTCCACCTCAAAACATTTAAGCCAATATGTATTTTTTATCTATCTTTATGTTAGGTCTTCGACCTTGTTGGAAATTTAAACCAGCTGAAGTATATTGCTGACAGCACTTTAAACCTTACCAACCCGCCCATTGTCATTCTCTCACCTCATAGGTAGATCATAGTCTTAAATCGCTAATCCAACCTCTGTTTGAAAACATCATCAGTTGGCTACAAAGGTAGAACCCTGATGTGATGTGATGCAATCAAATTTAGTTGTGCTCTGAGCAACGCTGTTCAAAAGTCATCATTTTGGCAACTGAATCATAGTAATGTCCTTTTCACAAGAACAACCCTTTCCATTCAAGTAGTGTTCTCATTGGTTGAACTTGCTTCCAATGGTTTGTGGTGCTTATTTATTGCCACTAGGGGAAACCAGACATGTGCTCATTTTCGAGAAGAGTCTAGATCAGTATTGGGAAAATATTACATATTGTTGAAAGGGAAGTAAAATCATGTTGGCCTTCTGTGTCTTTCAGATAATTCCTTGCCTGGATCGATAATTGCTGCAATCGTTGCTGCTGTTGTGTTGGTTGTGCTGGCTGCTGTAATGATCGTGGTCTACATGTATGTACCTGTTTTAGAGTTATATACCATCGTTTAATTATATATCTCGTAATGTATGCAGTGTTGTGATGTTAGTGTGAAAATGTTTGGTTTTAAGATTTATTACATTATTGCAGGTAATGATTACAATGATATTCTAATGTTCCATATATATTGCAAATATTATGATCATTTTATTTATTCATATTTGGAAATATAAATATATAATGGTTTTGCCTGTTTTGGCATACTTGTAGTAAAACACGCGACAAATATTGAGACTGGTGACATATACTTAAGTACAAATTAACAAAAGGACAAGTGACTCTGATGTATCTAGTGAATCTATTTATTGACCATATGCCATATGATTTACTACAATGTTCCTATACTATTTTAGTTGATATTTGGATATTGACGCCACCCTTGAAATATCATGGCACTGAATATTGCAATTTTGTATTACATGTAATGCCTGGCTTTATATATGTTAAACATTTCAATGTGTATGAATCCTTTGATTCCGGAACAATTCTGACAATTATTTGAATTACCATGTATGATTTGTACGATTCTGTTTAATACTATTACCTTGTTGAAATATACCAACTATGCCTTGATCAATATATTCAACGTATATATTTAACTTTCATTTAGTAAAGTGATTCGTCCACGATCTCAAAGACAGAGAAGTACACCGTACATGTCTGACACTCCCCCTAAAGACGACACGTACGAGGAGATTGGAGACAGCAACAGACTTAGTGTTATCAAAGATGGCCGACCGGAAGGGGACTACTACAACATGAAGGATAACCCGCCTCGTTCTGAGAACACATACGACCAGCTGAAAGTGTACAGTAATCAAGGCCATCATGATTATGGACAGATAAGAGTCACACAAACTTGATAATTGATTTTATTAGTCCTTGTAGTCGCTCTCTTAGTAAGAGTGTTACAGTGGACAAGGGCATCACCCATAGTAGCGGTTTAACATCAAATATTTGTGTGTATTATTGAGACTCAGTTTATGAACGTGAAAGTCAACCAAAACTTTTTTTTTTTTTTTTTATCTAAAACCCAATATTTTTACGTAGATTTGTATAACAGCCATTCTCATTTTAGTGAAAATTAAGTATCATACATGTTCAGTCGTTAATTCTTATAATGTCACCATGGAACAATCATTCTCGCTGAAGAAATTACTCACAAAAACTACCTTTTTTATTGTTAAGAGTGATAAATTCATTCAAAGTATCGTAACGCTGCCATAGCTTTCCTTTTTAGTTTAGAATTTAGGGAGTGCTTTTGTATGTATATATGTTTTTAACAATGAGTTTTAAAACAATAGATGCCCGCTTATCTGCTTATTTTTACAATCTTATCTACAAATCAGATCACGTTCACTATACTACGAAGAACACTTTTATCAATATTTGCATGTTTTTACTTTTTTTCCTGACTTTTTATACTTACACTCTTAAAAAGTAACATTACGCTCTCTGACTAATGAATGTCTCATCCTGACATTTAAATTACGTGTACATAAACATTCAATTATACTCTTTTAAATATCCTTAGATGTAATGAACAATATATTGTATTTGCTTATAAGCATGAAATTATTCTGTTTTTTTTTTGTTAGTTCTAAATCCATTATGATTGCTGAATCAACATGGTAAAACTACCTCCCTCCATTCGTTGCTGATATTTCAAATCCTACAAACTACTTTGTTTATTTGATACTATTCAAATTAGTGTCCAAGTTTTCATTTATGTGCCTACCGTTGTAAATGGTTTGAAATATCATTGAAACTCCACAGTTCTTGAAAGTTGTATTGTTTCTCGCAGTGTAGAAACGAAAGCAAAGTTGGCTCTACTACGTTTCACTGTCTTAGAATAACCGAATAATAGTATTTTTGTAGTTTGCTTGTTTTGTTTGGTGACAAAATAAACGTTACGTTATTTCAGTTTTACTTAAATATTTGTTGTATATGTTTATTTCGTCATATTAATTAATTAAACATTACTGAATTTCTTACTAGCACTTGGATTCATTTTATTTTAATGAATCAGTCAATGAACAAACAATCATTAATTTAATTCTTTTGAAAAAAAAAACATTTTCGCGGGCACCAAATTTCAGTTCACAAAATAGGGGGTGCTTTATGACAGATCAAAACGAATTGTATATAACAAAATGCTTTATGACAGATCAAAACGAATTGTATATAACAAAATACAAACGAAGGACAAATTTCATCGATTTGCTGCAGCCTTTCTAGGACTTTACTTCTTATACGACATAAGCAGCTCAGCCTCTGTTGGGAGAGATTGGGAAGGTATATGGGTATCTCTTTTAGCAAATATTATTGGTATTCTATTCACGATGTGATACGTGGCTTGTCATTATAGGGAAGATTGGCTGAACCAATACAATGTACACTTATATATACATTCTTAAATGATGCACTGTTAGGAGTTTTACATTCCAATTTACATAAGTAAACACTTTCTATCCATAGCTATTCTGTCTGTTAAATAATAACAATGTGTCCATAAGTTGGAAACAGGAAGGTGATTACGCATAAAGAACAGGAAAGCATGTCTGGTTGCAAAACATCATAGGGGACAAAAATATTAAGTTGATTTGAAAAATGCTTACATGATTTTGTTAAATTCGAAAATTGCTCCTCACAATCCCTCGAATGAACTAAAAAGGACATATTATTCTTATATTTCTGTCTTTTCCCATTATCTCCCCCACAGAGGCAGATCAAGTAAAAAAATTAGGGTTTTTTTGTGTGTTTTTTATTTCTTTTTCGTTAACGTACAAAATGATAGTAGTAACAGGATACAGTATACAATTTGATATGGACAACTTGATAGTTTGTTATCGACAACTTGATAGAATTGGTAACATAGGAATAGGCATGAGCTTCCAAACTTGGTTCTTTTTCATAATTAAGGTATATGCGAATCGAGTTTTGTTAGTCATTAAACAGCAAGTGGTAGGTTGACCAAAATTTCATAAATTTAAAGTAACTGCATGTTGAGAAAGCGTTATATTTATCAATATTTGTATGTTTTCTTAATGTAATTTTTAATGGAGTTAAAGTTTGGTGTTATTCCATATTGTTGATATGTTGATACAGCATCTGTTATATTACGTTGAAATCTGTGGGTTCCGGCAGTTTCCCCTGGCGGAAAAATTGCACAACAATCCATTTGAGTATCTTTATCAAATGACAACGCTTCTTGCATGGAAAGGTTGGTTCATATCACAATGATTTTGCCATGATTCAGTATTGCCTCAAATCAGGCGTCTCTCATTCATTCTATCCCATAAACTCGGCGTAATAGAACAGAGGTTGTATCAACATTTTGACTTGATCTGCCTCTATTGGGAGAGAGTGGTCTATTCCTGTCCGATGTTGCATACCTGAAGAGTTTCAGACACATTTTCATCCTCACTGGAGCTCGGGCAATTTGCTTGAATTTCGTTAGTCGAGTAATCATTTTGACTGGCATTGATTATGGTACATGAACATGAAATCATACATCTATCGTTACACAATCATGAAATTGTTAGACGATGAACATGTACATTGGACATTAATAAATTCATTAATACTTTATGTCGGTTTAAGTTTTATACTTTAATCCATTACCATACACGTATCAGTCTAAATTTAAGTGTTCTTATTATTTATCTGTAAAGGAAATATCATCACTCTTCTTGTTGGTTACAAATGGAAACAAAAAATATAGTCGCAAGCGACGACAAACGGATTCAGCGCTGTATGGTGTTAAATGTAATGCACAAAGGTAATGATTTCAGTCAAAAGCTTATGGGTTATACTCTTTTGTTGATGATTAACGCAATTTGCAAACAAACAGTTATCAAATGAATTTAAAACGCATACAGGGTTGACAATATTCAAAGGTCCGTAACTTAATGTAAATGTAGTAACTGAATTTATTGTTAATTTTTAAAAGATCTTGTATTCTTTTGGCTTTCTAATGATATATGGAACAATGATTTGTCGTCTATCACTGATGACTAACAACCTTTTTAACATACCTGTATCCTATGCATTCAAAACGAAAGCAGAATTGACAATATTCAAAGGGCCGTAACTCAATGTAAAACAAATATAGAAATTTACTGTCAAATTTTAAAAAAATCTATAGACTTTTGGCTTTCATATGATGTATAGAACAAAGCGTTATCGTACGCCGTTGATTCGCTACGATATTTCAAACATACCCACCAAAACACCACATGTCCAAAATGCAAAGTTTGACCTCTGACCCTGACCGGAAATGACTGTTCGCGAGCGATTTTATTCTTTTATCTTAAAGGGCTTGCCAATGTCTAACTCTCATGCAAAAATCATAAAATTTTATGGTCTGGGTTTTGAGTTATCTGCCCTTGAAGTTTGCGATTTTTAGATTTTGGTCAACTTTGAAAAATCACAGCAAGAAAAGTATTGTAGTTAGGACTTTGTAGAAGTCAAATTCAGAACTACAATGCTTCAGCTACATTGAGTATAAATTTCAGCTCTTTAGTGCAAGTATCTTCAGAGGAGAAGTTTCTCAAAGGTGGGTGGGGTCGGCAATGGTCAAAAATGCACTAAATCCAAGATGGCGGCCAAGCCACGTGACCTACGAATTTTCCATGATTTGTTTTTTTGCAGCATTTTCGATTGCGCGCATTTTGAAAAAAAAATCAATGTTAAATTTTCGATTTTGGAATCGAACTGGACCTTTAATGCACTGGTCGATTCGGCCCAAAAGCTTCGCATGTCTATTCCTCAACAAGGTCTACAAGCCTGTGAAATTTGGCTTCAATAGCATTAGCCGTTTGGTCTGAATCCTGCTCACAAAAATCGTGGAAGAATAAAAAAATAAACACGCCAATAACAATAAGGATTCAGCCTTATGGCTGAATCCTTAATTACCGAGATCTGAATTGGAGCTGAACAAGGATGTCTCACTGCAAAACAACCAAAACAAACAAATAACAGGTCGACATGATTTTCAATCATTTTTAGATCATCTGGCCTGTAAAAAACAATTTTTATCTTCTACTCCAGAAGCATAAGGCCTAGAAAGCTGAAACTTTGTGTAAAGACTCCTTGACTAGTGAGGATTATGAATTGTAGCTTTGGTGACCCTGTTGCCCCTAATAAAGGCAACAGGAACGTTCTTCAAATCTATTTTCATCTTCTTCTCCTGAAGTATAAGGCCTAGAAAACTGAAACTTGTCGCATATATACTTAATTTTATGATTGGTGACCCTGTGGCCTCTAAAAGGAGGAATCACATTGGACACACTCTACAGCATAATTGATGATAACGCCTGATGAGCTACAGAGCCAATGGCTCTATTTTTAATAATAACAAGTTGGATATGTACAGTAGTGTGCATAAGTAAGTGGTCGAAAAACGCGTTTCTCACGCGTAGCTCACGCGTTGGTCACGAGTGAGCAACGCGTGAGCAACGGGTCGCCCCGCGTCAGCCACCCGTTGCTCACGCGTGGCTGACGGGTGGCCAACGCGTGTCATACATGGCTGGATAATCGAGGTTGCAGAAGTGCCAAAAGCGTTCATAAAATCATGTTTACCGATTTTTTACTTTATGTCATATGACAAAAGTTGAAAATGAATTTTAAACATGTTATTTTCTTTGTAAATTACACTTATTCAGGATTACATATTCCACATGGTTGCTACTTAATCCCGATTCTATTCATATCCTCAAGATAATCTATAATGGAAATGCTAGCATAAAGAGGTTTGAAGTTTATTTACGTTACATATATATTTCATTACGTTTTTATAAACGTTAATATATTACGTAATTAAATGGATTTAATTTCAACCCAACACTTTTTCATTGGCCAACAAGCTCCAAGCTGCTCATTGATTAGTCGCTGCAATATAACTTGCATCAAATATCTGTTTCTAAGCATCAGAGTTTTTCTTTCTGGTATATTTGACAGTCACTTATGGAGCTATTGAAGAAATGTATAATATATATACATGTTAAGATATTTTTACGGGAATAACATAACTGCATCAGATTCATTCATTCCTCTTTTATGCATAACATTTGTTATGCATGACATGTACGTTAAAGGCACACTCTGTGAGTTGTTTGAAGTCACATAAACCAAAACATTATCAATAGTATTACTCTATCGGGAAGTGTAGACTGCTGTATGAAAGAACCATTAAGGGCTAAAGTATAGTAACAGTATGAAGGCTCAAAGTCGTGACTATGATCGAAAACCGGACAATGGCGCGCTTCAATCAGCCAAACGTTATTTAAGTGACTTATCTAAAGCAGTCAGCATGAGAGATATGAGTTTAAAATGTTGCTAGCCTAAAGTACTAATATTCGTGTCAATTTCACGTATGTGACAAGAGTTTAATGACAACGGGATTATCATTTATTCAGCATTTAAGGATGTGAGTATGTGAGATGTTTTGAATTCCTATCATTGTTTATGCAATCATTTTCTTTTCAAAACAAAACAACATTTCCTGAAAACTACAAGGCTTTGTAAAGAGCTAATGTTTTAAAGATTAAGTATATAACATAATTCACACTTTGAGTTGAAGAGGAAAGTAATGGCCAAGCATGTTATTTCCTATGTTTCAAGTGACCAAGTGAGAAGATTAATGAGTAGTGCATAATATGCATCAATGTTTTCTTGTTCAACGTATTAACCCTGGAGGATAAACATAAAGTTCTTATTGCTGTAGAGTTTCATGGAGATCAAACATTTATTCATATTTGCTGTATAAAGAGGTTATTTGTGCCGAGAGTCGTATAGATATTTAAGAGACACAGAGTATGTAGATAGGATCACATATGTCAAATTTTGAAATCGATGGTATTACATTGGTAACCAGTAGCTGTTACTGAAAATAACAAGTTAAAGGTCAATCAGTACATTAGAGCGAAAATACAGCCATTCAAAGTCGGGTTTTTGATCGAAAACAGGACAATGTGGCTCGAGTGGCGCCCGCATGTTCGCCAAACGTAATTTTGAAACCTTGTCATAAGCTGGCAGGAAGATATATTCGATTCGATAGTGTTTATTAGGTATTTGAACGAATAAGTAGATTAATTGGATGCATAATTTCGAATATTAAACGTATTTGAGATGTGTTCTTGATTTTTTCATAAAATCAAGCACTTTAGAAATATTATGCATAAATGGATATATTTACAAGTCCAGTGATGAAATATGAACTTTAATCAACATATCATATATTTTGTAACTTAACAAAACCAAATGAAATTTCAAAAACGATACTCTGTGTCACTTTAAGATATTCCGTATTGCTCTTGCACAGAAAGCTGCAGCTCACATCAATTGAAAATTGAAACTGATATATATATACTTTTTAATAAGCAAATACATTTTTTTTCTGAATCTGTACGGATGATTTTATTAAAGTTTCATTTGTTTTTCTTATAATATATTCAGCATATGAACACCCTCGTATATCATGTAATCCTAGTACACATATCCTTCGTCGTATAATTAGAATATATTGAGGTCTATGGAGCTGATGATGATTGTCGTTTGTCATATATTTGGTATCATCAAAATTACGTTAATAAAAATTGGCTCCTCTGTAAAGTTGAACAAATCTTTACTGATCAGTTTATAACATAATGGCAATATGAAAAGACGTTATCATCTAAAGGAAAAATATATTATTGATCGGTGTTTGGTCCTGAAGATCATATTTTGCTACCAACAAAGGTTTCACAACCTATTTTGAAATTTAGAACAAGTATGTTTTGAATGTACTTCTTTATTAGAAAATAGAAACAAACTATTACCAAGAGACTTAATTATTTATAGCTTTATAGCCTATTTACAGAAAGACATTGTACAACTGTTGAGAAGCTAAGTAAGTTATAAAATGTATCTTTGAGCAACTACAAACATGTCAATAGTAATTCTGCGTCGTTGTTACATTATATTGTATTATTAATATTAAATATGTACAATGTTCTATTATGAGTAGTTTAAGTGAATAAAGAACTTGAACTGGACTGTATTAACTCAGGACCGTCGATAAGGGCGATTCTCCTCACGAGAGTCAAATAGCAACTTCTCACAGCGTCGCTTCTGTTTGTATTGAAATAAAGTCATTTTATACATACTTTGGCAACTATCAACATGAATGTATATATGCTATGTATGATTTGTCATTTAGTGTTCATAACAGACAGTAATTAAAGTGCTTTGATAGGAATGAATGGTCGATTTTTGAGCATGATACTCCGTTTGGTGACTAAACAAATCTTTAAGATAATGGGTTGTTAGACGTTTACACATGTCTGGTATAACATACACCTAGCTCATATTTAACAAGGTGCTCATGTCACTTAACAGTTATGTCCTGTTACTTTCGAATCAGTGATGTAACTATCAAAACATCATCAAATGAATTCTGTCTCTTTTTACCAATCATCAAGATAAGCCGAATCTAGATTTTGAAGTTTGAATCCCCACGTAAATAAACATTCAATCAGACTCCTGAAATCATTATCAAATAGATTGACCTTGAAATAACACTCTCTCGGGATGCAGACAGACAGATAGTTTATTTATGTCTCACCTCAACATAGTACAAATTTATAAAATACATTCATTAGAATACAAAATAAATATATTATGCACATGTACATGTACATATGCTTTCGATTGAAGCGTAGCAGTTGTAGAACAAACACGTGCAAATGCTTTCATTGGACAATATTCTTCATGTACAGAACAGAACAGAATTGTATTCTCATGAATCATACAAATTGATATAGAGAATAAACAACATGTGTCCTAACTTTCTTCAATACCTTTTGAAACACTGGCTATTCCATGTCCCTTGCTTGCGTTTTTTAATAAGATTTGCATTTTTTGCACAATATCCTCTTTGCATGTGTTCGTCGTGTCATGTGAAGTTTGAATGCTATTGAAACTTTTGCATTCTATAATGATTATTCAAAGTAGAGATTATGTAAGTACGTAAAACATTATAATCATGGTTAATGTTTAAGTAGCCTATGTAATAACGTCTACATAAATGACATATTCACTGTTCAGTTTTAAATAGGGTTGATTTACTTGTTAAAACAATGTTTGTGTGTTCAATCCCATAACATTTCAACTGGCCAGAGAGAGTTACATTTTGTTTTTTACGTTTTGTTTAAAGCGTCATACCATTTGGGAACTGACAGTACTAATACAAAATACATATTTTACATCATATTCAGAATAAACTCAAACTCAAACTCTTTATTCTCTGAAAACCGCCAACGGCGGTACATGAGATAAACATATATACATTTACATATAAACAAGACAGCAGCACGTTTGAGTTTGAGACAATGGCGCGCTTCAATCAGCCATTCAGAATAAACACAGGGCTAAAATGATATAGATTTAATTACAATAAGTCAATCTTAATAAAGCTGTGAAGTTTCGGGACTCGCTAACCAGACCCTCACGTGTGTACAGATTTAAGATCTATTTACTTGAGAATGTTTATTCAGACGTCAATATACTATAGCTGAACAAGTCATCTTTAATTAACAACATCAATGGTTCAAGTTACTCGATGATGTCTCTGTTCTCTGTTTGTATCCCTATTCACACCTGTTTCCCGACTGATCTCCATGAAACAATAAAACAATCAGATTCTGATTGGAACTTATGGTATAGACTAGACTAGCTTCCTTTCATCCAGTCTCGGGAGATGAGGGGTACTGTGAGCTAATTAGCGTCACTCGAGCGGGCAGTTACGTTGACAAGGGGCGTTGAGCCGTGAAACATGTCGAGGGGTAATGGGTTAGAAACTTGGCTACGGATGTGTATCATGCTAATAAGCTCAGAAGTAGCCTCTTGATTACTGTATAATCAATTGTGTCATAGACCGGTGGCCTAAATACACCTGATTATAGTTAATGAGATAGAGATTGTGCCATAAATTGCTATTTTAAGTCCGACCGATTCTTGACATACCCGAATTAAATGTATATTCGCAAATTCATCAGAAACGTAGTTGATTACATATCCTGCCTTTATCCTTCAATAATCCTGAGATATCTTCGATACACAGATAACTTACCCTGAAAAGGGAGGGTATAACAACAAGTGAAAAAAAATCGACATTTATTGTTTATGTCATTCTTCAAAGGGCAACCTCACAATGCGTTAAGATAACCATAATGAATTTAATCTACAAGTCCTTGGGGGTGGGTACACAGATAATATATTTTCTATAGTAAGAAACTATTCTTACTACGAACCCCTTCATAATGAGATATTTCGAAATAGGAAATGAACAATTCAATTACATCCCCTAAGGAATTCTGGAAAGTGCTACAACCTGATAAGAATAATTCAGTTAAAGGCCCCAGTCCGAGTCTCAATGATTTTTATGCGTTCTTCAAAGAATTAAACGAAAATAATCATTCGCCCGAAGATTCCCCCCCAGAAACTCAACCCATAATGAAATCCAGAAAGCAATTAAATCCCTGAAACGAAATAAAAGCAGTGGTGTAGATTTAATTGAAAATGAATACCTAGTAGATTCATTTGATATTATGGGATCTTTTTATGTTTCTTTCTTTAATCTAGTATTATCATCAGGTCATATCCCTGAGGCATGGCTAACTGGTGTTATAAGACCTATTTATAAAAAGAAAGGTGATACAGCTGATCCTAACTCTTACCGACCAATAACTATTCTGAGTTGTTTTGGAAAATTATTTACATCTGTGTTAAACAGGAGACTGAATATCTTCCTCGAGTCAAATAATATATTATCACAGGCACAAGCTGGTTTTCGTGAAAAATTTTCAACAGTTGACAATATATTTGCACTCCATTTTCTTTCACTAATTCTCAAGAATTCTAAGAAAAAGTTGTATTGTGCCTTTATCGACTTTACTAAAGCATTTGATAATGTCTGGAGAGTTGGTCTATGGCAAAAACTGTTAACATATAATATTGATGGAAAATTCCTTAATTTAGTAAAAAATATGTACAGTAATATAAAGTCTTGTATTACTGTTGATGACGCACAATCCCAATATGTTTCAAGCTTTCGTGGTGTTCGTCAAGGCGAAAATCTTTCATCGTTATTGTTCTCAATTTTTCTAAATGATCTAGAAGATTTTTTAATTCAGCAAGGTTGTAACGGTGTTACAATTGATAACCCTAATGATGAGTTAATTTATTTATGTATCAAACTTTTCATCTTTCTATATGCTGACGATACAGTACTTCTAGCAGAAACTCCGGTAAAACTTCAATATTCACTGAATAGTTTTCATGATTATTGTGAACTATGGAAAATGGATGTGAATATCTCTAAAACTAAGATTGTTGTATTTGGAAGTGGGGTAGCATCAAAATCAAAGCATTCCTTTCGTTTTGGAAATAAACATATAGAAATATCAGATTGCTACACATATCTTCGAATTAATTTCCATAGAAATAGAAGAATGATTTTTGCTATGAAGGATCTTGTAAATTGTGCAACAAAGGCCATGTTTTCACTTTTGAAAAGATCACGCAATATTAATTTACCCTTAGACTCTCTACTTAAAGCTTTTGATGTAATGATACTACCAATTATAACTTACGGCGCCGAAGTATGGGGATATGAAAATCTAGATTTAATTGAAAAAGTTCATTTAAAATTTATGAAATTAGCTGCCGGTTTACGCCCATTAACACCAAACTTCATGGTATATGGCGAGCTCGGAAGATTTCCTCTCAAAATATGTGTAGCTTTAAAGATGATAAAATTTTGGTATAAACTTGAAACTTTGGATGTTCCATGTAAAATTGCAACTAATATGTATAGACTTGTAAGAATCAATGAATCACTCCATTCCTGTAATCCCTGGTTTTGTTTCATTAAGATGCTTTTTAACAATTGTGGATTGACTTTGATGTTTCATGAACCCATGTATTATCACATTAATTATATTGTTGAAATGATTGACCGTGTTTTAAAGGACCAATTCTTACAGAGCTGGCAATGCGATGTCTCTAGCAGTTCTAAAGCATTCTACTATAAATTTATCAAAAATGCGTTTTCTTTTGAACCTTATCTCCTACTTTCTAAATCTATATCCTACCCTCTACTGCTATTTAGAACAAGCAACCACTATCTACCGATTGAAACTGGCCGCTGGAAAGGCATCGCACGTGAAAATAGAAATTGCCCGCTCTGTGACTCACCAACAATAGCAGATGAATTTCACTATCTTTTCCAATGCTTAGCTTTTGCTGATATAAGAAAAATTTACATACCGGAATATTTTTGTGTTTTCCCTAATATTCATAAAATGAAAATGTTGATGTGTTCTAAAAGGCTATCAGTTATAAAAAATATGTCAAAATTTGTTACAATAGTAAACTCTGTATTGAAAAAATTGATGTAAAATCGACCTTCACATTGTATATTTCTATTTTGCTTGTATATATATCTATGCTCTTGTACCACCGTCGGTGGTGAAAAGAGAATAAAGAATTTGAATTTGAAAACTTGACTATCAATATAACTATTATGTATACTAGTGTACCATACACATCTAATATGTCATGAATGTTATGTGTAATCTACCATGTACCACGGTAAGTGGTTGTTCTTAAATAAAGTAGATTGTTTGTATAACTGTTTTGCTAATCCCCCCCCCCCCCCCCCCCCCCCGATGCCATATATACTCTAATAACAATCCAATCACCATTGTTTAAACATTCTCTCAATTTATGTTCAGCTGCGTATCTTAAGTTTGTTCGCTTGTGTAGCTTAGTATAATAACTCGATTGGCATGTAAAAAAGAGGATCAGCAACTAGATCGTCTTGCCACCATATTTTCGAAATGTTGATCCCTGGTCACTTTATGGATGCAATTCTGTTACGGTTATCTGTTAGGCATGGCATAGGAATATTTGAACGCAAACTGCATATCCTATGTACTTCAATTTCAACATCATCCGTTTCGCTTTTGCAATGCTAGGATGCATCAAAGACATTCAAAATTACAAATCAATCAATAGTTTATTTTTGTCTCACGTGTGAACATGCTTATATTTATATTCAAAAGAGTATAAACAATATTGATAATTTAAAATGTACACAACCAATCTTCCAGCGATTTATGAGAGATACGTGATATTTGCTCTAGAATACGAAGGTAAATGAACAAACCTAAAGTACGCAGCTGTATTTATTATCACCTGCAAATCATTCCTTGTATCAGGCTTGATAAATGTCTAAAACGTCGCATTCCCTACAAAAATCCAACAGAACTCTTTCTTATTCATCTAAACAACTTCTGAATGCACTTTAAAGAAGTCAATCCAAATGGGTTACGAATATACATTTAGACTACATAACACTTGCATCTCGGTATGAGCATAATCTGTCAGTTAGACCTGTGATGTTTGGAGTCAGATAGACAGAGGGCGGCTGCTTTGATCAATTCGTCGCCACGCTCCGGCGAGCAATGGTCACTGAGCAGGTATACAACAACACTCCCTTGTTCACTAATTTGGATAAACAATGATGACGTATTTAGGGTAGTATGGTCATTTCAGCATTCTTATTTGCTCTAAAAAGGCGACGATTGCGCTAAAGATTGAAAGTTATTTGCATGGTTGAACTCATGCATGCATGAACATGACATCCAGATACACGCATAGTGAGAGAGAGAGAAAGAGAATGAATTGAATGTTTATTTAAGTGTCACGTACTTTACAGAAGAAACTACAATACCGAAAAACATATACAGATTGCAAAAAGTACCCCGCCATATGGCCTATGAGACACTTTAGTCGTTAAATATCACATCACATTTTATAATAAACACTCAGCGTCGTACGTGAAATATTACACACTACATTCTTGACGTAACTGTGCAAAGTGACAGTTTAGGTTTCGAAATATTAACAATAAATGAAATATTTTTTGCTTCAACTTATATGGAAAAAACATACATAAAGAGTATTTTCTCAAAAAAAATTATCAAAAAAGCAGACAAGGCAAGGTAAGACTTGTATTTAATATACATTGTATATGTATAAATGTATGAAATCCCGTAGAGCATGAAGGAAGAAGTGCCTTTTGGGTAATGTCAGAACAAATTTCATAAATATTTTTGAACATTTAGAGGGGCAGAAGCACAAAGTCAAAGTATAAAACCTAAATGAAGCAGTAATAAATCCAATATTTAATCTAATGTTCAGCCATGCGATTCCTTTTTCTTATAAAAATGAATTAAAGGTGTTCACATAAAAATGGTCGCCAATGGACTTTATGTAAATCTTCATTAGTTGTTCTCTGACTATGAATCATTGGTTTGTTTAATGCGATTTTTTACACTATCAAAATAATACATAAGCATGAAGGTACAATTATCAATGACAAATTGAAGATATAAAATGTTCTAAAATGTGCTTCTTCACCTTTAAAATGAAATAATAAATATTTGCAACACCTCACGTCTATCGATAGGAAAAAACTGTAGGGTGAAGAAATTTCCAGCACACGCTTGTGAATGAATGAATGAACGAACAGGTAAAGCTTGTCCCTCAAGCAGTGCCTCTTGCACTCAATGATTCGACTGATAATCACTCAAGCGTAGCGTTTGGATATTTCGCCGGATTAGGCCGTTATCTGAACAATCAACATAATCTTGTGATCAGTTAATTAGATACCTCATTAATGTATTCTTAGCAATTAACAGACAGTTCGGTTACCGTGCGGTGGTATCTTTATGCCGAAAAGACAGTCACAGATACGTGTTCTCTTCGTTTTCACTGGATGAGATGATTTAGTTATAGCATTAAAAATACAAAACTTAAAATATAAGACTTGTATTCAATATTTAAGGTGCATAGTTAGTGGTAAAATGGGCATTTCGCAGTTTCCAAGCAGGATAGAAGGTTTTGGCTTATAAAAGAACATTTGTCGATTACTCTATGAATGAAATATAACGAAATCCATTTTGCCTTGTAGTTTACATTAGTTGCTTACCATTGCAGTATGTACATGTCTTTTAAATTTTTTCTTCGGTTTCAATTTCACATTCATTGTAACTGATTTGTTGAAAAACATACAGGCTTACACTAAAACTCATTACCTCCGAGAGACACATACGGCAAATTAGGGCGACATTAAGCGAAAGACGTATATATACTACGTCATAAAGACCCCATGATGATCACTGAATAGTGTGAAACCGGTCGGGGAGGTCGTTTAAACATAACTTTGCAACTATCCACACAAATTTAATTCATATACCCTATACATATGTCATATAGTGTTCATAACAGATACTAATTAATGTGCTTTGATAGGAATTAAATAGTCGGTTTTGGAGGATAATACACCGTAAGGTGAATAAACAAATTTACAGACGATCTGTTGTTAAAAATTTACACAGAAATAAACTTATGTATAACATACATCTCGCTCATATTTTACAAGTTACTCATGTCACAGTAATATCCTGTTAATTCGATTCAGTGATGTAGTTGGATGTAATTATCGCATCGTCATCAGATGAATTAGTTAGTCTCTTTTGACCAATCATCAATAAAAGCTGAATCTAGATTTAACTACGGGTTTGATCCTGACGTGAATAAACATCCAATCAGACTCTAGAAATTTAATCAATATCTAAACAGATTGACCTTGAAATAACACACTCTCAAGATGCACGTGCACCGAACACAAGCTATCCATTGAAGCGTACCAATTGTAGAACAAACATGTGCAAATGCTTTCATTGGACAATATCCGTCATGTAGCCACACCCTGTTTGTTACCTAAAGAATCCCGGCTATCCCATGCTCCTCGCTTGCGGTTTTTAATGATATTTGCATTTTGTGCAAAATATCCTCTTTGCATGTGTTATTCATGTCAGTTGCAGTTTGAAGGCTGTTAAAACTTATGCAATCTAAAAATATTTTTTGAAATAGAGATTCAAGTACGTAAGAAATTTCATAAAGGTTAATGTTAAAGTTGCATATGTAATAATATGACATTCTACATTTATGAAATATTCATTCTGTTTAATTAAAAAATATGGTTGATTTACTTATTAAAACGATGTTTGCGTGTTCCATAAAGATTCAACTGATCAAATAGAGTAACATTTTGTTTGTACGTTTTGTTGAATTCTCACACCGTTTGGGAACTGACACATTTACATACATACTGACATATTTGGAATACAAAAGGACCATATGCATATGTTTTGTAACCATGTTTATGTTCGGGAGAGGCTTGTGTTTGTTTGCCAAACTTTTTTTTGTCGTGTTCAGGAAATAAATATATGTTAAAATCAAATCAAAAGATACCAAAATGATATTGATATAACTACAATAAGTCAATCTGATTAAGTTGTGAAGTTACAGGACTTGCTCACCAGAAATGTAGATTACGCCCATCATGTGTAGACAAATTTAATTAGATCTATTTACTAGGGAATGTTTATTCATATGTCAATATACTGTAGATGAACAAGTAAATGGTGCAAATCTGTTTAATATCCTTATTCACACCTTTCTGTTTCAAGACTGACTCCATAAAACAATTAAACAATCATCCAAACTTTATTGTAGACTAGACAACTTCCTTTCATCCAGTCTCGGGAGATGAGGGGTATTGTGAGGTAATTAGCGTCGGTAGAGGGGGCAGTTTCGCGTTGAGCCGTGGAGCATGTCGAGGGGTTAATGAGTTAATACCATTACCGCTGGAGATAAAGGTCGGCAGGTATACCCGCCCCAAAACGCCTTTAGAAAATAGGATTTGTAAGTTTTGCAGAAACAATGTTATTGAAGATGAGATACATTTTCTTGCTGATTGTGACTTTTATTCTGATCTTAGGTACAATTTATGGCAGGATATTTCCTGCGTCAATCCTTTATTCACACAGTTGTCCTCAACAGCCCAGTTTGTATTCTTATTACGTAATGAGAGGTCTGTTTAAGCCTCTTGCCGCTCTAATAATAAAAATGTACAATAGACGTAAGCATGCCATTTGCTTCAATAATACCATTTAACATAAAATCACCTAAATCCTTGTATATGTTTGTATTGTTATGTACATTATCATATATATAAATGTGACTTATTTTAGACATTCTTGTGTCTCATAGGCCTTATGGCCGGGTGGTACGCCCTTTTTTACATGTTTTTTACAACGTCCGAATCAGACCATGTACCACGTGACACATAAAAAAAATATTTTTCTTCTTCTTCTTCTTCTTCCTTTTCAATGTGATACTTAACAACGAGATGATTTACGAATGTCAGTTATTGAACAAAAAAACTTTTATGAAATATGATATACACAACAAACTGATCAAAGAGCTGTTAGAGTTATAATGTAGATTGATGTATATACAAACTTTGCTAACAACGTGCTACATGTCGTTTTTATTGGAAAAAGGACTAAACGTGCATAGGGATTAACTTACTTGATTCCAACTTCCAACAATCACAGGCCATGTAATGAAATACATTGTTTTAACAAATGTAAGACGAGTCCATGTTCGTTTTTTTTCATTTATGCCACGATAAGAGAATCGTATTAAAAGAAATGTCAAAGCTTACTGCCAAAACTTCACCGCACTTACTGAGGTGATGTTTTATATGGTTTTTCTTTTATAACTAGCTGTAATTTTCACATCACCTTCAAATGAATTCAGTCTCTTTCAACACTTCATCAATAAAAGCAGAAGCTACAATTAACTCAGGTATTAATCCTCATACAAATAAACATTCAATCTGACTCTATAAGCAACTACATTGTCCTTGAAATAACACTCCCGCCATGATGCACATATTCCAACCACCGAATCGTAGCAATTGTAGAACAAACATCTGTAAATGATCTCATTGGATAATATTCCTCATGGTGTCGCGCCCTTGTTTGAATTTTGTGTAAGTGCATGGGTGTGTGTAAGTTAGTATGTACATGTATCATGATCACAAAACACATACTTTAAATCAAATCCACAATTGAATTTCAATAAATATATCAACCTAAGGTTTGTAGTGACAGAGCTTGTTCGCCAAGAATGGAGACAACGCCCATCACTTGGCACTGCCTCCTGTCAAACTGTTAGCATGGATACATTGTTAAAAAAACTATGTAAACTTATGCTACACTAGTATTTATTGGTATTTGATATATGTAGAAATGAAAATGCATGTGTTTTATATTGAAATGATGTTTAAAACTTATGCATTTCTTCCTTAGCACACCTGCCTGTTGCATGCCTTCACGAAATAATATAACGCTCAGAACATTATGTTACTTATCAAGAGTAGACAGCTCCCCTCCCCTCCCTCCAATACACACACCTTTGGAGATGAGCGGTGCTTAGTTATGATTGGTCTTGTTATAATTAGGGCGGGCAGTTAGGCTGACAAGTGGTCAAGGCCTCGAGTCATTAAGCATATCCAAGTTAATGAGTTAACATTACACAATCACCAGGTGCGCGATTCAATGACCTCCTAATTACAGCATACATGTCACGCCTAGTCAGAGAGATTACAGAGATACTTATGTCTTTCTGCTTTTACCAGTGTATGAAACACAGATCTTGTGATACACAGTACACTCGATTGATCAGTTGTCCCTACTGGGTGATATATTACGAAGTCATTATCCTGACACTGACACTGTTGTTTCTTAAAATTACCAAAAGCTTTAAATCCCGCCAGTTATTTGTTTAAAGGTTGTCCAACTGTGTAACTATGGTCTTAACTATAAATCTCTTCAAATCAACTCAATATTTCATAAAATCCATATACCTTTCAAAGTCAACGTTTAGAAAATTAACAACTTCAATATTTCACAAAATTAAAATATCTTTCAAAGTAATTTTTTACAAAAACAAAATAACCTTCAAAGTGAATTATCTTACAAACTAGGCATAACCCCTAATAACAATCCCCAAAAGCCAGTATTTCATCTCATTATAATATCTTCAAATGTATTATCTTTCAAGGTCAATATCTCACATATTGTTTTGCAGTGAAATCATTTTGAAAATCACAATATCTTTCAAAGTCAATATTTTACCCCCCCAAAAAAGACCTTTCAATGTCAATATTTCTAAAAATGACATATTCTTTAAAGTCATTATTTCACATAATCAAAATATCAAGTCTTATTCTTTAAATTAAAAATACTTTTAAAAGTCAATATGTGACTAAATCAATTTTTTTTTTAAAGTAACATTTCAATATCTTTCAAAGTCAATATATCACAAAAAAAAACATCTTTCAAATTCAGTATTTTACTAAATCAAAATATCTTTCATAATCAATATTTTATTAAATCAAAATACCTTTCAAAGTCAATATTTTATAAAATCAAAATATATTTTAAAGTCCACATTTCTTTAAAAATCTCTCAAATTCAAAATTTCACATAATAAAATTCCTCTTTAAAAGTTTTAGTTCTGAAATCATTTATCCTTCAAATTCAATATGGCTCAATATTAAAAAATACCTTTCTAAGTAAATATTTCTCAAATATTTATATAATATTTATTTAGAAGCATCTTAATCATTTTTCTTGCAGAAAAAATATTTCTCACTTAATTATGTTCGCAATAGTTTATTTTGCACACTTAACATTCTCATGTTTAAACTATCGTAAACGCATTCGTTTCAGCAATTGTCAAGCCAAAGGGAGATAATCAAGGTCATGAGACTCGTTTATCCGTTAAGCTTGTACACGCGTTAACCACCCGTGAGCAACCCGTGAGCAACGCGTGAGTCACTGGTGGGTCACGGCTAGCCACGAGTGACCAACGCGTTGCTCACGCGTTAGCCACCCGTGAGGCAACGCGTTTCCCGACCACTTACTTTTGCACACTACTGTACTGTTTTTGTGCATACTTTGGTGATACCCATTAACATAACTATATGTTGTTTTTTTCCCAATATTCATCGATTTGAAGTTTTTTTACTTTACGATTATTTTAATTACATTTAGTAGTCTTTTTCCATATAAGTAATATCCGAGACCCCATTGCATCCCAAAAGTTTGTTCAACTGCCTGCGTAAGGGAATGCAAACATCATGTACTTAGAAACATTGATAGTTTTTTCTTTTCTGAATAATGCTGTACATCATTATAACAGATATCAAGAAATAAATTTCGAAGTTTGATCCCTTGTGACCTCATTAAAGTGCCTCAACTGTTTCACATTTTGTATAATTATGTCAATTACTATATATCAAATTTAACAACAAAATCATTTTGGCACTTGTTTCCTGATAAGGGTGTATGACTAAATGTTAAACAATTGCAAAGCCAAGTCAATAATGGATATATCAATTTTGGTTAAGATACCAGGAATTTCCCTAATGCTATTGATCAAAATCTGTTTACAGTAAAATAGTTGTTTTTAAAAATGGTGGCAAATTATTAAAACATGAAAAATGGTCATTAAACGGCAAACCGATAGAAGTAGTTTCTCATTTCAAATACCTGGGGGTAGTCTTTTCTTGCAGAAATAACTTTTCAAATGGATGTAGCACTTTGGCAAAACAAGCAGATAAAGCTTTAGGGCCCGTTCGGAAATTGTTTAATCGATTCCATGATCTTTCATTTAACACTTATTTTAAGATATTTGATTCCAAAATACAGCCTATCCTTCTATATGGGTCAGAATTATGGGGTGTTTTTGTAAATAAACAAATTGAGAGGGATCATACAAAATGGGCATCTTGTGTTAGATCCATATTATTATCATATAATGGGCAGTGTTATCTGTGCAATAAACCCATCTTGTAATCATGTTATCAGATACCTGATAACAATGCAAATGAGGTCAAAACCCGAACTATTTTCTCAAGAGTCCTAAACCGGTATCTAAACATTGATAAAGTCGTCGGGAGTTTTCAGTTTTTGTGGGTTTTTTATCGAATAAAATATCGTAAACAAAATCTGTCAAAACTTATCACGCATTCGTATTTTAGAAATAGCTTGGTTATCGAAGCATTTCAACTTGTTTTCATTGTGCGTTTAAAAATAAAACGATATGCAGCTAACAATATCGGCTATCGAATAAATAGGTGCTTCAATTTTCGTGCATAACATAGGCCTAGATCGTTTTGGTCGTGTCGGTTACCAACTTATCAGCATAAACAAATCATATTCTTGTGATAGTGTTGTACCCGCGGATATGAAACGACAAGACTTCTATAAGAAACTTAGGGGTTATTTGAATACAATACTGTAGGTTGCGAGCGAGGACACACACGTGTGTTTCCTTGGCTCGCTACATCAAAAACTGTCCTCGGTAACAGCCGGAAAACCGGAACTCGTCACAGGGCTGTATGCACTAGCATCATTCGGAGTGTCGTCCGGACCGCACCACATTCCTCCCCATCTTGTAGAATTCGTTCGTGTTCTGTCGGGCAACCTCGGTGCCACCTTGGGAATGTGGTATGGTGAGGGTGCCAGGTAGGGGGAGTCCGTCTCTAAAATGACCTGGCTCAGTGGCACCGATCTCACAGCTGTGACCAGAGCATTACATACCTGGGGCCTGAAGATGAGGGGTGAGATGCCCAGGAGCATTCTTGGAAAAGCACCGGTCCAAAAGCGCTGCTAAACGGAAAGGCAACGATCCGCCAATTGTTTTAGTCCCCGACAATGGATGACAACTGGCAAATTTTGGTCCCTTGCTATGTGCAATTGTTGTTCCAAGACATACTGTTGATGGTCAAGGTAAGCATCATCATCCTGCTGGGTGGAATCTAGGCCGCATTCTCCAATGGCAGATAGTCTTCCAGAACTGGCATACTTTTGAAGCTGGTGAAACAAACTTCTGTCCTTGACAAGTGTTGCCGCTTTGGGATGGATTCCCACGGAAAACCGGACAATGTCATCCTTCATCCGGGTGATCGCTGGCCAATGCTTCGGCCAACAATAGTTTGCCACAGCCAATGTGAGACTAGTATCACTCCCCTTGGGTGCCACCTCAGCAAGACCAGCGCAGCCGGTCCGCTGAAGCAGCACGTCCAAGTGGAAATGACTGTCAGACATTACTTTCCTTTCGGTTGAGCTGGACACCTGGCTGACTTCTGATTCTTCTTTAACCAACCCCTCTCTGGCTTCCGGGGAGAGCTGCTCTAAGAGAAACACCACCGTTCGCCAATGGAATAATTCCCCATGCTCCCCAATGTCAATTGCAGACTTCAAGATGTCCTTAAGAGGGTGATGAACATTCGGGTCAAGTGGCCTCACTTCTTTCAGCATGGCAGATTGTGTCTGGAAGCAGAGACTTGTCCTTAAATTAACGAAGAAGGAGACCATCAGACCAACCCACATCTTCAGCTGCTGTTCCTCCGTAAATGATGCCTGATCATAGGTATCCCCATGTTCTGAATGTACATAAAATGTAGGTGCCTCATTATAAAGTTGAGTTGACAAAACTGTTCCTTGCAGGTCCAGCAGGACGTGGTTGGCTGGAAGAACCAGGGAAGGTGTGTTTGTAGAGCGTGGCGATGTAGGTGGTTGAACTTGCCACCGCACAGAGAGCACACATTTCCTTTTTTCCGTTTGGTAGATCCTCTCCTAGCCACTTGACCTGCTTCAACAGCCCTGTCTTCCTCATTAATCCCAGACTCATCATAGTCAGGAATGAACTGTTCTTCCTCCATAGCTGAAAGGATACAAATTGATCAACACTTCAACCATATAAAACATGAAGGTTCATTATTTAAATATTATTATGTGTATTGTTATATACTCAAAAGATTATCCATGACATATATACATACTGGTATTATATACAATTTTTGAAAATACTTATCCCAGGCTCAAGATCCCAGGATCCTTCATCCAGATCGGTCGTTTGCGGAGTCTTTTCCCCATCGTTGCTCGGTTGACCTCATCTATCAAACAAGGTCCAGTGCTTAGCTCAGTCTCTGCAATCGGATGGCTGTCTCCCACCCCCTCCTGGTTTACCGGATCCAGCTGATGACGCAAGCGTTGAAGCCACAAAGGAACTGTACGGTCACGACACATCTTCTTCCGATCATGATGTATCACAAATGACCTCTTTCGTCCCTGAAGTCGGTAGAGCACAGGGGAGAGGCACTCCGTGACCAAGTAAGGGCCCTTCCAGGGTGACTTGAGTTTCTTACTGATTCCAATCTTGGTTGAGGAGTCCAGCACATAGGTGAGGTCGCCCGTCTCGTAGGAATGTTGTTTTAATCCAATGTCATAATCTTTCTTTTGGCGGTGTTGAGCACCACCAATATTTGCCCTGGCAAGCTGATGTGCTTCTCTCAGGGTTTTATCTAAATGAGAGATAAACGAACACTGATACAGATCCCTCTTGTTCACCTCTGCCAGGCCAAACATGACATCTAATGGAAGTGACACCTCTTTTCCAAGCATAAGCTTATTTGGCGTAAATCCAGTCTGTCTACTCTTTGTTGCTCGTACTGCCCCAACAAACTGTTGAAGATTTGTATCCCAGTTGTGTTGCTTGCCATCAATAAAACATCTGATCATCTGTAAAATGATTCTGTTGTATCGTTCAAATTGTCCATTTGAGCTGGGGTGGTACGGTGTCGTTTTCGTCTTTGTTATTTCCAGCAGGCAACATACAGCTTTAAACAAATGGCCATCAAAATTCCTACCCTGATCGGTGTGGATTTGTAATGGGCAACCGAACCGAGATATGAATCCATCTACAATAGCCTTGGCGATGGTCTCAGCACTCTGATCAGGTAAGGGAATACATTCTAACCATTTAGTAAATTGGTCAATGATCATCAAAATGTACTTGTTCCCTGCCTTTGTCTCCGGCAATGGACCCAAAATATCAATGTGGACCGGCTCCATTGGTGACCCTGAGTGGTAAAAAACTGTCCTCGGTAACAGCCGGAAAACCGGAACTCGTCACAGGGCTGTATGCACGTGCATCATTCGGAGTGTCGTCCAGGTCGCACCACAATAGTACAGATTATCTATTAGCGTAGTTACAAACGCAACAACCTCACCTTCGCAAATAGTCGACGTTTAGTCTAAAGATACCGTAACTGAACTGACGTAACATCAATGACAATGCAGCTTTTCAAAATGCAGTTAGAGTTACTTCCCCTGTTGTAGCGACGTTGACAACTGGTTCTTACACTTTTTGTGTTATTAAAAAATACAATATATACTCTTGCATTGGAAATCAGACTGAAAATGTTCATAGATTGAAGGAGACGTTTCTATCACTGTGAAAAAAAATCATTTCATGAAGGAATATTTCTAGACTGTTCACAACTGTACATCGCCGACAATATGACCTTCACCTTGGTTTATTGTGAAAGCAATTACTCCGCGAAATCTAGGTCAAACATATTTTTAGAAGGTATCATATTTTCGTTTAAATCCTTTTATTTCAAAATGACATTATATGATAAAGAAATTATTAACCTCGTGTGTTTCCGTATCATTAATATCATATAATAGGAATATAAATATATGTATTCCTATTATATGATAATAATGATACGGAAACACACTCTGTTAATAATCTCTATTTCTCATATGGCTTTGCATATGTTTGGCAAGCCCAGGTCGTCGGCGATGTAAAACAATTTATTAGAATATTTAAATTAAGAACGAAAGACGTATGTATGCAAGATTGGTTTGTCCGTGTGAGTGAATCTTCCACTTTACAAGTTTATTGCATCTTTAAGACCACCCTTCGATACGAGCCATACTTAACGGAAATGAAATCAATTAAATTGCGTCGCACTCTTTCCAAATTTCGTTGCTCAGCTTCTGAACTAAAGATTGTATCTCATAGACGCTCCATTTCGACAATTATTACTGACGCTATCTGCCCGTGTTGTGGGGATGGCCTTGAAGATGAATACCATACTCTACTAGTTTGCCCATTATACATTACCATACGAAATAAATATATACCAATGTATTTACACAAGTATCCATCAAACCAAAAGTTTATTCAATTGCTGTCCAGTCAAAATCCTTCTATCATAAATAATTTAGCACTTTATATATCAAAAATGTTTAATATGCGATGTGAACATCTCGCGCTCTCGTAACAAACCAATGATCAGTCTGTATTTATGCAAATGTACTATAGGCCTCACAGGCCATCATTTACGAAATAAAGAGTCTGAGTCTGAGAAAAATCTGTTTACACTAAAGGCACTCAGATCCAATACTTGACAGTGTGCTATCTTAACTTTACCAATAACCAGGATAAGGTTTGATACGTTTGACCCTGTTGTGATAATTATTTGGTATAAAGTATATTTTGTAAAGAAAACTACATTGTGTCAAAAAGGGGATTATGTAATATCATATTATGTCGATGAGTTAATGAATGAGTACTTCTTTAACGTTTAATTTATTTTGGATATTTGCATAGTATTACACATTAAATCTAAGCATTCTAATGTCAAAAAGAAAGTTAAATTAGTGCGCAATTACAGACAACTTGCGTTTTTGTTATGAAAGTCATGACGTTCTTAAAAACAAAAGATAACAAATTCGTTGGGTGATGAAGTGCTTTGCCCAGGAACCACTGGAATTCGAACTCGGGTCGTTAGCATGAGAGGCCAGCATACTAACAACTACACCACCGTGCCTTATGGCCCGAATGGACCATGACCACAAAAAGTTAACCTAAACGTCGTGAACAAAAGACATATATGCGAAATATGTACAAACTGTAAACTGACATCAAATGTGTGTGTGTGTTTGTGTGAGAGAAAGAGTATATATCATAATAAACAAACATACAAGAATATATCACATAACTTTCACATTTCAAATACGTACCCATGTATACTGTACTGGACCAAAGTGATAAGGGATATTTGAAAATTTTGATATAATGAAAGGTATATCTTCATTGACCAGCTGATGGAAAACTAACCATGAAATTTCAAATTTCCCTAAATTATAATGTCCGGTATATATGAGTTGAAGTATTATATCAAAAACGAACATGATTTACAGTTGCATACTGAATGATGACGTGGCACGCTTGCATGAATACTTAACTTTAACGTCTTCTTTACC
This sequence comes from Steromphala cineraria, assembly GCA_916613615.1. Classification (NCBI taxonomy): domain Eukaryota; kingdom Metazoa; phylum Mollusca; class Gastropoda; order Trochida; family Trochidae; genus Steromphala; species Steromphala cineraria. The sequence continues at coordinate 18,653,927 of OU744725.1, read as the reverse complement.
AAGTGAAGAACTACTTCTATAATTGATGATAATATTGTGTTCACCATGACCCCTTTACCACCCCTCACTGCAAACTTTTAATGTCAGTTAAGTAGGTCGGGGCATGTGTGGCGGTAGCAAATATTCTCAGTGTTACTGATACAGCTGAAGGGTTCTGCATGAACGAAATTAGGAAAATAAGGTCACGTTCAGGCCGATACAAGTTTTTTCATCGCCTCCAATCACAACCTGGTTCCCCGGCCCTGTTCCGCGTGCGCTACTGTATAGGCCCTACTGTAGCGCATGCAGAACAGTGTCCGGGGAAAAGGTTGCTCTTATCATCGCATTGAGCAAATATTTCTAGTGCATTTTATCTTTGTAACATGCGACATAAAATCATCAGATTGTAACTAGATTACATTATTATTTCAAACACATAAAAAGGTCATGTTCAGTTTCATTTTCAGTTTATCATTAGTTCTATATTTGGTAACGTTTGGTAACATGGTGTGATTACTTTTGATATTATTTTTAAATGCATTCGACTAAGAAATCAAATAATGAAATGTTGTTTTTACACATTGAAACTTTGATAAAAAGAGAGAACCGGAAGTATTTATATTTAATGAATTAAATTATATCAAGCGTCACATGAGTTTGTTTGTAGATGAACGACGATAAGAAAGAGTAAACCATGTTTCATAGTCCAATATATATTTCCAAAATTTATTAGGGATTTAAAAAAAAGGATTTGGGTAGGAAAAATATAATCAAGCTCTTCATATTGTGTCAATTTAGCTGCATTGAGTTTTACGCACACGTCCTGAAAGTGGTTAACACTAGGAACAAATTAAAGAAGAGTACTCATAATATATCCCTACGAGGAAAAATAACACCCTCTGTAGACTTAACCTTTGGGATAAAAGCAATTATCTATGTTGAAGGGCCTAACACCTTTGTAAACAGAACGCTTTGTGGTGTGACCCTCAACGAATTAAGAAGTAGGCTAATCCCACGGTTCTGTCACGGATGTTCTATACTACTGACAGTTGAAAACTGATTTTGATGACTGATAGTGAACTATTCATTTAGGAAGATTAACAACGATATCTTAAGACTTCATCCCACAGGTATGTGTACCGTAATATTTCATCTTATTGTCAATACTCTCATCGCCATATTTTGCTATGTTTGTGTATCGCTGTGTATTGTATCAAGTTTTGGTTATATTTAAATTCAGGATACATGTTTTGAATAAGAACTTAATTTTGGCTGTTTACCTAGATGTATACCACGCTGAAAATATGTAACACAAAAACTTGAGAGTGATAGTACAAAGCGAAAACTACACAGCAGATCATTCGAGCAAAACGCGTTTATCGTATAACTTACAACAATAACTAGAAGCAAACACTATGCTCTGAGTGAGTCACTTCTAAAAATCGTTCTAAACAGAAGAAGGAAACTAACATATTTACACTACGAACGAGTCAATTCACATAACAATCGATTATTGGCATACATTACTACATTATTAGCGCTTGCCTAGAATCGCACACTGACACGATGGCTGATGGAATATAATTCTCGCCCTGCTGCAATTGGAGAGTGCGGCATGTTACACCTATAAAATATTTGATCTCATAAGAAGAACAGGGAAAGTGTATAATTCTAAACAATTTACATACTGTGGTCGATATATACATGTTCATCCCGTTGACCCTCTAACTAGTATTTGGATCAATACAGTGGCTTTTTCAACACATTTTATATAATTTTCAAACTGTGACATGGCTAATTGTAGTTTTATTAAATGACAGTGTGACGATTGACATTCAATAAGTTAAATTTGAGATACGACATAGTGTTCATCTTGAATACTTCTATATGCTTATTTTTATTCCCATTCGCAATAGAAAGGGAAGTCATAAATGTTCATAGATATATATCAACTAGGTTCATATAAAACAAATGGTTATCAACTCAATCATTTTGCTGTCGCCTTTGTTAATTCGGATGTCACTGACTTGAAATGAGCACATAACTTCAATCCGCAGTTCACAAACTTGATAATCAATATATGTATAACCATTTATTGAACTTTTTATTTGGACATTTAAAAATACATAGTTTGTATTTTGTAAATGACCATAATTTAATTGGTTGCTTTAAAGGTGCAGAAGCACGTTTTTTTAATAACTTTATATTTTAAAATTTTCACTGATAATTAGCGTTAATGCTAAATGTATTATTTTGACAGTGTCAAAATTATCACTACGGAAACCAATAATCCATAAAGTCAGAGGATAAAGTTTGAAGATTCACATAAAAACTCACTGGCGGTCATTTTGTGGGAACACCTTTAATTCATTTTGTGCAAGAAAAAGCAATCACATTGCAACACTTTAGGTAATATATTTGAATTATTACTGCTACATTTAGTTTTAAAACATTGTCTTTCAATTGGAACCATTGATTTTTATTTTCCTGTCATCACCTTATATTCCCCCTAAAAACGTGCTACTGCCGCTTCAAAATACATTCAACAGCAAGTATTAAATTCTTACGATCTTTCAAATAAATTATTGTCTTTATTTAAAAACATTTTTTTAAATTACAGCTACATTGATGTGGACAATCGTTGTTGTGTTGGGTTCGATTGGCGTGGCCGGAAATGCAAGATCGGAGGACATGTGTACGTATCGAAACGACAAGGATGGTCTCCGTGCAAACTGCTCAAATCTTGCCTTGACAGGTGTTCCAGATTACATCAACCCAAACGTAACTTCCATTGACTTAAGCCTGAACGATATCAAAATCTTACCAAATAAGTCGTTTGACACCTTCAGGCATCTACGAATACTAAGTATCAACTTCAACAGAATTACCGCACTAGAAGCTCTTGCTTTCAAAGGTTGTGACAATTTGGTTCATCTGGATTTATCTCACAATTGTCTGAAACTGTCGTATGAATCATATCCCGAAACTGTATTTGACGATCTTAAAAATCTCAAATGGTTGGACTTACGATCGAACTTCAAAGGTTCAACTGATGCGTATCCTGACAGGATTTTCCTGAATCTTAAAAGCCTGGATACTTTGAAAATTGATACATTTCGACAAACTGTTTTTGGACCCTCATTCAGTCACCTTTTGTCCCTTCGGAAGCTTGAACTTGGGGGTGATGACTGCGATGCCAAGATACTTCTAAACAATACATTTCTTTCGTTTGCAAATTCCTCATTAGAAATATTAAATTTAACATATTGCAACATGCGTGTTCTTGAATCGGGCACATTTGTACCACTGTCGAACCTACAAGAGCTTATTATGCCATTCACTAGTTTATTAGCACGTTGCATACAGAAGCTTGATGTCTCATCAAATAGTTTTATTTGTAGTGGGCTTGAATTCTACTTGCTGATGAATTCTTTTGATGTCATCGAGAATGTTGACATTTCAATGCAGCAAAATGGACTAAAGACTCCATTTGTTAAACAAGTCTCAAAAAGGCTGCTTCAACAAACCAAAACTCAAACACAGGTTCACAAACATTTCAGAACAGAGTTCTTTTATAAACTTTTTAACATACCAAAGAATCTGAAATATCTGAATATAAGTGCCATATCTCATAGTTTTGGAGATTTATTGTTAAACGTGACAATAACGCATGGGTACTCACTTGCAAGCATCAATGCATCTTTTCTTGGAGTAGATAACGTTAACATGCGAGTGACTGGACTAGAGCAATTAATGCAGCTTAATATATCTGGTAACAAAAACTTAAAATTACAAGACTCATTCTTCGACTCTTTTCCATCTCTCGAACTGTTGTTCATGAACTATATGTCATTTCGGCAAGAAAATGTCCACCAAGGTATACCCTTTTTTAAAAGTTTGAAAAGCTTGACACATATTCATCTCAGTCACAATCAACTTTTAACACTGCCGGTTGATTTGTTTAAAAGCAATCATGCATTGATATTCGTCGATTTGTCACATAATTTATTCAGTTCAATTCCTATTGATGTCCTTAATGTTCTAAATTTACTTTCACTGGATATGTCATCAAACGGTTTGGGATGCATTGATGGTGTGACTCGGACGAACATTGAATACCATACCGAGAAGATAAATGGGACGTTCAATCTCCAGCTCAGGGGCAATCTACTTTCATGTGCTTGTGGAAGTTTTTATTTTCTTGTCTGGCTGCATGAAACAACAGTCATGATAGACAATAACAAAAATTTATCTTGTCTCCTTGCCAATGGGGACGTCTCAGACACGAAAACTGATGACAAAGTCCATCTGTGGAGAAAATGTACCGGTCAATCATTGTTTTATGTTTCGTTTAGTGTATTTACTCTTCTCGTTTGTGGCATCATGGCAACACTACTTGTGAAAACAAACAAAACCTCCTTTATTGAATGTTTCATGGACCTTCTTCGAAACCAAATTGAACCACGGCGACGTCACCACTATGAGAATGATCTATATATCTATTATCCAAACTTTGACTACCAATGGGTTTGCCATGTTTTGCGTCCAAAGTTAGAAGAACGTAACCTGCGCCTCTTCATCGTAGATAGAGATTTGGAGCCTGGAGGTAACACTGCCGAGAACATTACCAAAAACATTGACAAATCGTGGAAGATCCTTCCGTATTTTACCAAGAACTTCCAGACGGACCAATGGGGTATCTATACCATGAGCACTGCCCTTAGTGCTATGAACAACAGGAACAGGGACAGGATCATCCTCCTCCTTCCAGAAGACCAGTATCCTCGTGTTCCTGAATGTTTACTGAGGGTGGTTCCTGAATCCTGTATTGTACGTGTCCCTAGGCGATTAGCTGGAAACGATCCTTTCTGGGATGATCTGTACAGTCTGGTTGTGCAAACTGATGGTGTTTAATATTAGTTTGGTTGTCTCTGATGTAAATGATTATCATAAAATCTTTATTTTGACGACATGTATATATAATTGCTCGTAGCGTTGAGGAATATTTTGTATATAATGTTTTAATGGAATTAGATGAAATGGATATACTAAGATGTTTCCATTGTTAAACTGTCAGAAATGTATAAGTAGATCCAGTAACAGTCATGGCAACCAACATATAACCATGTGTTTTCAAATTGGAACATCTTGAACTAAGTTTATCATGTAAGTTAAATTGAGTGTATTTGTAATTGTCTTTTATGGTTTTTGTTTCTCAAGATTCACAGTGCGCAGTGTCTCAGAGTATATCCCAAATAGTACGAATAAAAGATACAATTGACATTTCTTCTTAATTTATTACCGGTAATATATAGTTTGTACTGATGGTAATATAAAACGAACGGAGTGAACAAAAAACAGTTTAAATATTCAGTGATTTTACCCGAAAAAATACAAACATTTTTACCTTCAAATTATAGCAAATTGACATTTTACTTTATTTAATAGAGATCTTGATATATTCTAAACATCATTTAGGAATACAACGTTTAGACCGACAACAATATAAAATGGTCAAATATAATCTTCTGTAACATATTACATGTACTTAGTTATAACGTTATGTAACAATTGGCCACAATGATCTTGTGCTATCACTGATCATAAGCACGTGTTGAAAATACATATTTTAGTGACTCTCGTGGAAGTTTGGAGAAACAAACAATGAACACTATTTTCCATTCAATGCATTTTAATAAACTATTTCATATGAACATTTCAGTGTCTCAAAGAGGATTTATCAGAACGATCTTGTTGCATTTTAATTAACTATTTCATATGAACATTTCAGTGTCTCAAAGAGGATTTATCAGAACGATCTTGTCGCCTTCCTCAGTGAGAGTGACTCCTTCCAAATTCCCAATGTACTCTCCGTCAGTAGTGTAGACTTTCACAGAGCTGCAACAAGAGGATGATATATATATGCATTGCAGGGCAGGGGATATTATGCTTATAAGATGAGATGTCCATTTGGGACATACGTCACATCGCCAATTGCTAACATATTGCTCAAGCGGCGCTTAACAAAACCTCACTGACTAACTCATACACTCAGGGGCAAAAGAAACGATACCATATAAAATACATGATAGGTCAAGCTACGAGTGATATTTACGGCTGAATCTGGGTTAATTTGTTTCTTCAAGAGCTAACTGAACTAAGTTTTTAATTTCAAAGCTATATCTGTTAACGCTTTTGAAATATTGTTGAAATACGGACCTTTAAAAAAACGCCATTTTAAAATCTCCTTAACTAGACGAGATAGGAATGAGAAAATGACCCTTTTTCTTGTTTTTAAACCAACATACAGGCAAAATGCGTGAAGAAATTAACTTCTACCCGGGTTTTTTAAATTGATAACATCTTTTATTTATAAGATTTTTACATTTCATAATTTGTGTATTCCAATTTAAAAGATTATGACCAGAAATAACATTGAAAAAGCTGTTTTCTGATCCCTCGTCACAGTGATAGAGTTATAAATATCAAACTTTGATGTTTGAAATTCTTAGTATTTCTTCACAACTAATTTGTCTATCACAAGGGTTCGTAGTCGCATTTCATTTACAACAGGATTTTGTTCTGTACTCTTTTGGAGAAGTTGGTATCGTTTCTTTTGCCCCTGAGTGTATAAGGTAGGTCAAGGTCGTCTTTAGTACGTGCTCATGTGTATATAACACTTTTACGTCAAGTGATGCCAATCGTTCGCGGAGTCAAAAAGCAGATCGCCGCTAAAAGAGGGCATAAGCTTTCTCTTTCTTATTATAATGACTAACGTTGAAGCATTATCATTGAGGTAATTGACCATTTAAATAAATCATCCATAATTTTCGCCTTCATTAAGCTCAAATGTAGACTAAAATTTAGTCTATGAAATATATTATTTTTGAACTAATTACATGCTTTTCAACATTTTTATTTCTTTCTTGGTGTCATTTCATAATGTGAATTGCTGTAGCCTAGACTTGCTGAAGGAGAACCTAGACTGTATTAAAGGCTCCTTTTTATTTACAGTCCTGAAGCTGGACTAGCTCTAATGGTTCAATTGATAGTCACATATAGTTCATTTAGTTGGCCTTTCACGCATTCTAATCTGTATGTTATGCTACTTTTACACTCCCTGTACCAAAGAACTGTTTTTGTTATCACTTACTCGAGTAGTTCCGTGTTGGTTATGAAGAGTCTGTTGGTCTTGGGATCGAACACGGTCCTGGTAGCCCAGTGATTAATGCGCGCTCGATAGGTCCATTGCTCTCCAGTCCTGAGAGAGAGCTTGTACAGTCCTGCCGATCCGTGTCCATAAAGTGCTTCGTCTTTAAATAAATAATGTAAATGTCAATAACTTATAATTGCAAAGGACACGAAAACCCGAATGTATTCAAATATTTTGTTGATCTAAGCTTAAATGTACAGATTAAATGATAAATTTCCAATACTCATTCCCGATATCTTGCAAACGTTCAGTAAAAAACGTAACTGCACACGAGCTGATGAAGGTTTGAGTCTATTTTGGACGTCACATGATGAATAAGATAGAAGGGTCATGTGTAGAAATTCCAATTTTCTTAGTGCAAAGCAACTTTGATGACTTGTAAGCTGTTAAAAACTGTTGATGACTTCAAGGATTTGGAAGAGAAAAATAAGAAACGTTTACCCCTTGTAACTTCAGTGACTTGCCAAAATTATTATAGTTTACTATTAGTTCAGTCGCACGGATAGTGCCACAGTGAGAATTTTTTTTATCTCCTAATTAGGTGATACTATCTCCTAATGAGGAGATACTAACTCCTAATTAGGACTTAGTTATCACCTAATTAGGACTTAGTTATCACCTAATTAGGACCACCTAATTAGGACTTAGTTATCACCTAATTAGGACTTAGATATCACCTACTTAGGACTTAGTTATCACCTAATTAGGAGATACTTACTCCTAATTACGAGAAACTAAGTCCTAATTACGAGATACTAAGTCCTAATTAGGACTTAGCTATCACCTAATTAGGACTTATTATCTACCTATTAGGTGATTGCTAGGTCTAACTTCTAATGACCGATAACGCCCATACTTTAAAAGTATATTATACATGATCTATGCTATAAAAGACTCACAAAAGCACTAAAGATCATAATATATTTTGTCTTTCATATAATAATAAAAGTTTAGGAGAAAGTTAATAGACTCGTGGAAAACATTATTGATCGAGGACGAAGTCCGAGGTCAATATTGTTTTCCTCAGATCAATAAAACATTCACCATTGCATGATTGTTTTATTATTCAGAGATACAAAAACGAAAAGACAACAAAAACTACGGCTAACTACGGGAATTTGGTTCGATTCTGATCATGACGTCATTGTCCACTTGTCCCAAAGCAATTGAACCTTATTGCTGTAGATCACGTAGTCTTTTTCGTATTTTCCTTTTTGTATCGAAGCGTAATAAAATAACTGTGAACTGGTGAATTCGGTCCAGCCCTCTTTCTATGAACCCGAGGAAAACAATATTGACCTCTGACTTCGTCCTTGGTCAATATTGTTTCCTCAAATCCATTAACTTTGTCCTCGGTCAATATTGTTTTCCTAGGGTCCATAAAACAGGTATAGACCTCATCACCAGTCAATATTTATAATGTCATTTATTTCATTCAACTTATCAAACTACATTGTAAATATTTGTAAAAGGATAAACATATATAGGTCTGCAGGTGGGCGTGTATATAAGTAAAAAAGGTTAACTTTTGAATGACCTCCATGCTGAATAAAGTTTTGATTGATTGAAGTCCTAATAAGGAGAAACGTATGTCCTAATTAGGAGGTAGTATCTCCCAATTAGGAGTTAGTATCTCCTAATTAGGTGATAACTAAGTCCTAATTAGGTGATAACTAAGTCCTAATTACGTAATAGATAAGTCCTAATTAGGAGTTACTTATGTCCTAATTAGGAGTTAGTATCTCCTAATTAGGTGATAGTATCTCCTAATTAGGAGATAAAAAAAATTCTCACTGTGGCACTAGGATGCTTCCGTAAATATGTCAAAGTAAAATTAATGAAAATTCTGAGGTGAAGTCAACATTTAACATTACCTGTTGCGTTTTCGGAAAACTACGAATTTCAAATCACATGATACTAATTTGCACTGGATATGAAGGTACGTGATCAAGCTTAAGATACGCACCTGTACGTCATCACTAAGATGCATTTACCCAAGAAATTAATGATATGAATGTCTAATTTGATGAGATGAATTTTTTTCCTGCTGGAATATGAGAGCATATATAGGACAGCTAAGGATATTTAACTTAATTCGTAATATCATTATCGCAACAGAAAATCAACATATATGTGAATGGGCATTTCACGTGTACGTTATGATATGGTTATCCGCGGTAATAAATATTCAGACTTACTTTGAAAGTCAACAGCGTTTGGTCCAGGTCTCATGTAAATGGTGTCAAAAGAGCTCATGTTTTCTCCGTTGTAAGCAATCCTCAGTAGACAACTACATGGAGTCCCATGTTCTGACCAGTACAGCATTCTGTAATAAGAAAAAAATATGAAATATTCCAGTTTTCTCAGTCTAAGTAAACCTAGCCTCAATATTATCCTTTTCACTCCTATACTGAGTCCAAAAAGGTCTAGTAGAGGGTGGCGTCAGCCGATCTTTCTGCGACCTATGACCCTCCAACGATTTACGTGCGAAGGCAGACTATTGTGGCTTGGTAAGCTGAGTTCTGATTGGTCAATTCGATACGTGAGCTGACGCGGCCCTCTACTAGGCCTTTCGAGACTCAGTATAGGAGTTAACGGATAATATATTAGTCTAGGTTTACTTAGACTGCAATTTTCTAGAAATATTTAGATCAAGACGGGGTTTAATTGATTGAATAAGTTTGTGTTTTAGCTTTGTAACTTCTATGAATTGGAAAATTATATTTCTAAATAGTTTTTGCTGAGTGGGGGATATATAATATCTTCAAATTTGCAACAACAACAAAATTTTAATGCCAATAAAATGTATCATCCGAAGAGGGTAAAAGAAATAATTCATCCAAATAATGAGTTTCCGTACAAAAAATTATCAAGTAGTCATAATCAAAACCTAACGGAGGCTATTTTCTTGTGAACACCTTTTACTCGTATAAGATACAGAAATGGATCCGCCATGCTAAACTACAGATATTATCGTGTAACTTTAGCTTTACTAAAATTTATTTTTCAAACAATATTCATGAAGAGTATCAATCTTACGTTGAAACTGAATAACTGAGTCAGCAAAAAGGACCACGCCGTCTGCATGTAGCAATTATGAAAGATCTCTATATAATATTTTCATTAATGAAAAATTCTCCTAGAATCACTTGTTAGCATGTCTTCGACAAGTTCTTCAACAAATGATAAGAAAAGAACTAGTGATAATATACATCCCTGGCTTACGCCAAATATGTATTAAATATATCATCCATTTGTGATTTACTAGTTTTTAGGATGCTCCCACATAACACAGTTATATAACCGCCAAGGTATTCGTCAGAGGCATTTTTCATTACAATCATTACATTCATAACATTTATGGTTGCTTATACAGCAATTAACATGGTGGTCAAACGAATAATCATCTCTCTGCCCATATCTTTAGCGAAAAGAGTTCTAAAATAATTTAGCCACTCTTCCACTGTTACAATTTCAGATATATTTTCCCTACAGAAGCAATTTTTTAGAAATAGCTAAAATGTTTTTCTTAGCTGCGCCCACTATTTCCGCTAAAATATCAATTTCATAGTCGGATTTCTTCTTATCACAAAGTCTTTGAAAATCCTTCTTTGTCTTTAGATAGAGTTAACAATACACTTGGTTGTTTGTTTTTCTCTGTTTAGTAAAACATACTTATACGGCTCGAGTCCCATTGCTGCCTCTCGATATCATGTGTGTCTGCACGTGCATGCTCTGTGTACTCGTTGTCACGTGACATGTCATGTGATGTTTTCAGATTGACTGCAGATGATCGGATTCTGTTCGTGTTAGGATATCACAATTTTAAAAATATTTTTATAGCAAGAAAATACCACGCAATAGTCAACCACACTCCTTCCTTGATGCCCAATAAATGTAATTTCTCCATTTTCATCTTTCCCATTTCGTCCATTTAAGACATGCATATCAAATTTACAGCATAACTTTTCTTTTTCTTTAGATCGTTGACTTTTCCCCAACGACACGTGCAACAGTGCAATTGAAAGTTATGTTTACTCACTGTCTATTGTGATCAGCCGCCATTTCATTGGCATACATTGTCCTTGAAGCCACCAATCTTCCGTCAGAGCCGCCCATGTTCATTGAGTATATCCCCCTATTATATACACTGAAGAAAATCCGTCTTTCATGTGGATCCACTGTCAAGGAATGCACTGCAAGAGAATATGTAACGCTTTATAACTTCAATGATACCATGTACACATCTTAATCAGAGTTAACATAGCATGGCAATATCATAATAGACACAACTACAAAGCATAGCATAGCAAAGCATAGCATAGCAAAACTGTAAGTTGTGGAAAGGGTAAGTCTAAGTAAACCTAGCCTCAATAATACTCGCTTCACTCCCGATATTGAGTCTAGCAAGATGTAGTACAAGTTCGCGTCATCCGACCTTTCGCCGACCTATGACCCTCCAACATTATCCTTGCGAATACATAGTCTGGCTAAGGATTCAGGAAAGAATTGACTTTAAAGTGCTCACTCTTGCCTACCAGTGTGTAAACTCCACAGCTCCCCCGTATCTGTATGATATCCTCACACCATACATACCAGCTCGTACCCTCAAATCCAGCAACCAACACCTGCTGGAACCCCCATCATTCAGACTCACAATTTCAACCAAGCTATGGAATTCACTTCCTGCGTACTGCGACTATAACATGACACATGCTTTTTTAATCTGCCATTTCGGCATAAGAATATTTTTACGTAAATATATTTTGACTAAGGGGGCGCGCTTTGCCCTGCCCAGGGGATTGGGCACTTTGCCCCATTCGAAAAACAACACAGAATGTAATAGATTTACACACATATAATCAACCAATACACATCAAAAGCTATCATCTTGATAATCCAAGGCAACTATCGAACCCATATGAAGGATAGAATTAACATAAAAGTTGACAATATATGCAAAAATGCGCAAAATATTCCTTAACATGTCATGGACCTACATGTTCAACATTCTCAATGACCAAATATCGTTATGGATAGTACATGTACATTTCTTTCAACTACGAATGTGTTGATAATGTGGGTTATTGAATATCAAAACCAGTAAAATAATAGAATATAAGATGAATTGAATTGGTTATATGGACGAATTAAAGAATTCATACAACTATTTTGTGTCGGACTTGGCAGAACGGCATAAATTGCTTATCGTTTAGGGTTGAACAGTAATATACAATGAATTATATATTCATGATTTAAAAATCAACAGAAAAATATGTTTTTGGAACTGTTACTTGTCGTGATTCTTTAACAAAACAAAATCCTTTAAGTAAAATGGTATATTTCATTTTAATATAAAAAAAAACAGAATGCTGATATGAAAATGATAGTTCACCTTTACATTATTTGCTTAAGAAATGCAAAATAATAAATTTAACACCAATATGTTAACCAAAATGATATATGTTATAACACAGGGGGCAAAGCGCTCCCCCCGGCACGTTTTGCCCCATCAAGGGTAGCATTTGTTATGAACATCACAGAAAGTCATTAAAGCAAGTAATTACAAATTTCATTATTCAATGAAATAATGATACAAATTCATGTTACATGTGCACGAGAGTTCAATGTTCCGTTTTGTATTTTTATTAAATATTTGAATTTGAGACATATCCGTTCCATATAGTAAAATCGCGTTTTTTCGAATATTTGAAATTCTGCGTCCACAACTCAGCGATTCAAGCGTTGGTCACAAAGCTTCATTACGATTACTTTCATTCGTTGGTAATGACAAATTACTCCATTTGTCGATAGGTTTGCATAAGCAACTGATTGTTTATATCTATTATTTTATCTTTGATAGTTTTGTATCTGGATGACATATCGACCTTTACTATCTGATTAAATTCACGAATTGAAAAATATTTTTACTGAGATTAATTCCACTCGAAGAAATCGAAATTAACATATGACAACAGTACAAACAAATATTGTGTCTTAATACTTAAACTGTATAGGAAAATTCCTAACTAGTCTATTTATAGGGAAATTCCTATTCAGATTTTTCTTCAAAACCTGCTCAAACTATAATTTGTCTTCATTCAAATACTAAATTCAAATATTAATACCGCACCTCTATAACGGGTTACAAAGATCGTGCAAATAGATATTCACAATACCACCCCTGATATTCAATAACAAACAGTGTTCCAAAACAGATATAGTCTGTTTGCCTTTCAAGTAACAGATATACCTGAGCATCTTATTAACCCAACTCTTATTTTTATTCATCATAGTGACGTCGACGTTATTAGATTATTCATTACTCTACCTGTCTTCTATTTTAAACTTTTTCAAACTCGTTATCATTGTCAAAAAAGTATTGATAAAAATACTATTTGTCTAGTGTGAATTGATAAAGAAGTAAAATTAATCTATGATAAAAGCAAAACAAGGTACACAACTGGATACAGAATAAGCTCTTGCTTCCTTCGTGATAGTGTCATTTATAAAGGGACAGAAAAAAACGCTTCAAATGTATGTATTTGCATCCTTAGTGTTGCAGCTATCTAGTTATGCAATCTGTTTGCTTAGAGAACCCGATGACCTTGTTGAGATAGACCCGAACTTCATCTCGTTTACCTTATGTGGAAACAAGTTCTTTAAAGGATGGGCTTCAATGTTAAATGTGATTCATCGAGATTCTTACTTATTGCAAGACTCAGCAGAATCATTAACCGTATATTTACGAATGTTATGCTCTACAAATCGGTGAATATATGTAAGTGTCTGGGGCCCAATCTTCATCCCGGTTTCCTTCTGTTCTAAGGAAATATTGACAAGAATGACACTCAATGTTATTAACGAAGTTGTACCTTTCATAAGTGTATAGTGCATAGTTCATGCTGCATAGAGCATAGTGCAAAGTTCAAAGGTTATGCATGTACAATGCATTGGTATTGACGAACAATTTATTTGAAATTGAAATGCATGTTCTGTCGCTATTAATTTATAATTTTCTCCACTTTTAATATAAATTATTAAAATTTAGTTAACCACAATTCTTGTCAGATAGGAACTTAGATTGGCTTTAAAAATGATGACTCCTTCTGATATTGGTTACGGTGTAAAGATACCGAGACGGCGGTTTTGGGAAGTAGATTATCGAATATAAATCATCATATACAGCAAAGTATCAATTTTCTACCAGTTGCACAGACTGGTTTATCTACATACACATTCACATAAACATAATAGGAAGCCGTTATTCCGACTCTCATTGGTGTGTAATGTGATTGTTCGATGTGTCTGAGATCCGACAAAAGCCTGCACAAAACCGTATTGAAAATGACTTATACAGAATACGTCAAGTGAAACGTTAGTCTATTTATGGACCTATCAATATGATATTCAACTCATAAGGTAGCCATGAGCATTATTCATTCAAACATGCCCATTTACTCTCGGGCAGTGGGGGTATTTTATTCACTCAAATATCGATTCTAGTTGCTATTTTGAAGGTATTCTTTATACACAAATGTATGGCGTTAAAAGCATGTACCATGTAATATGTAAATTCTACATGTCGATTCAATTGCATAATCGTATTATTTCTTCTGAGTTTTGTATTCACAGAGCATGCTAAAAAATAAGCTTTTGAAATTGCATTACTTGTAACTACCAATGGCACAACGCTATAGGTAGTGAGTTCGGAGAATACAGTGCAAACGTTTTGAACAAATTTCAAACGTTCAAGAGCATTTGCTTTGTTTCAGTAATAGATGAATGAAAGCATAAATTAATGAATTGACATACTGTCATACACAAGTATGGAGTATATTCATTAATGACAATTTATTAAGCTTTTAAGAAAAATGAAACATTTAGCAAATCAATTAATTACACGATGAGGTACATTAGTGTAGTCTTATCTTAAAACTAAAAAGGCACATTGTTATCTGTTACCCCGATGATGAACTAGAATATGATTAGAAGCTGTTAGAAGTGTATAATGATAGTTATATCATACGACCAGAGTCTTTCATCGATTAATGATATCAGATGACGTATCACCTTACATTGCGTTACGTAACATATAAATGTTCTGGCCTGAAATTTTGAATTACTTCTTCTTCTGCATATTTCACGTGCATATTTCTTAAGAAATGGTACGATATAGACATTTCTGACTGCTTAGAGTGATGTGTTTAATCAAATCATTGTATGGTGATCACGCTTTTTAAATCACCTTTTTAAACATGACAATCAAGAGCTCTTCTTCTGCATATTTCACGTGCATATTTCTTAAGAAATGGTACGATATAGACATTTCTGACTGCTTAGAGTGATGTGTTAAATCAAATCATTGTATGGTGATCACGCTTTTTAAATCACCTTTTTAAACATGACAATCAAGAGCTTTGAAGAAAATGTTATAAAATTATAGCCTTGTACATGACACACGTTATATGAGAATATAATGAGACAATAGTAATGAGGGTGATACTTAAAGAAAACATTTTCACCAAATCTTAGATCTTGAATTAAACCTCAATGAAAATGCTTGACATATTTCTTTATGTAAAATAATGATATAAAATACGAATATTTGTTATAATATTTTAACACGTTAAACCCTAACCTACTCACTATATGGTACGTTTTGAAATTAAAGGGAGGAGAGTGTTAGCAACAAACAAATACATGTACGTCCCCAAATTTATGATATTGACATATAGAAAAATTGATATAAAAAATTGAAGCTTGAAGTTTCTTGTGTCACTTTTAATATGAATCACAACTTTATTCATCATTTGTCTTCTATTTTATCATTTTAGATCTATCTTTAATAGGCCTATAAAACATGACAAATCTCGCAAAATTTTAGTGGAAATATTTGTTTAAAGTTTCGTTGTTAAACTTAAAATTGACGAAAATGATAAAACATGACATTATGCAACTTGTAAGGAAATGAAAAGCCGAAGAAAATTTCTACTGCAATTGACCTACTTAACCGTGTCTACAAAATTAACAAATTATCTTTTAATTCGTTACGTTAAGCAACAAGAGATAACAGCGTAGACTGGTTACCGAATCGCGCAAGTCATTGCAACATACATTATGAACATACATGTACATGCACACCTACTGCAAGCGATAACCTACTTGTGTCATATGCAGGTTATGGGTGCGATATGCTTAAAGTAAAGACACCCAGTTCTCAAAATGTTGACACATGCTAAACTAACAATTGTGGTTACCAAAATAATGTGTCAAACGGTTTAATTCAATTTTTCATTTAAAAATTGTGAAATGTTGTTTCTTTTGTGTTTATTAAATTATTGTTTTCAGAGGTTGTTGAATACCGTTGACACAAGATATTTGATATGTTTTGTTAGAAGAAGGATTGCAGTGCGAAATCCATTTACACAATCATGCTAAACATAATTATAATATAGGCGACAAGAAATTCCTTTGTTATTATCTAATTTCCAAACATTATGTGTTTTTTTAATCATTGTTTTCAGTAGGCATTAACTTGTACAGAAATTACGATCACAGATCGAATAGGGTGCAAAAACCATTGACTGGCCGATACAAAAATGAGGATAATGGCAAAACTGACTTCACTGTTTTTCCTTTTATTTATCTTTTGAAGTACGTTTACTGTTCTGTAACTTATTGATAAACTTGTCTAAGAAACAAACTTATTTAAAGCCGCTTACGATTTGCTTGACAATCAATTCAGAAAAGAATGTGTGTTTATCAATAGTTTGAAACCAACTGCTTATGAGTTAATATTGGAAATAATGTCAGTAATAGTTCTAGTCTAAATGGGTTTTATTATAATGTATCGACGATTGAACAGAGGTACGATGAAGATGAAACGATCAATTCGCTTTGTATCAGCCTCAAAATATTTTCTGAAAAAACCCACTAATATAGTATTTCAACCTACTAATACCTTAAATTTCTAAATGGCAAAACACAAAATCTCTGTCTTT
Source organism: Steromphala cineraria (assembly GCA_916613615.1). Taxonomy (NCBI): domain Eukaryota; kingdom Metazoa; phylum Mollusca; class Gastropoda; order Trochida; family Trochidae; genus Steromphala; species Steromphala cineraria. The sequence goes on along the minus strand of OU744725.1, from coordinate 18,636,731 downwards.
TACAGGAGAAAGCATAAACATTAGGAGGAGAATTTGCAGTATTTTTTTCATTTAAAACAAACTATAAAGAAGTGCATAATCTTTAGAAGATATAAATATCGTATAGTAATCGTAGATATGTCTGTAACCTGCTCAACATTTAATGAGTCGAATTTTGCTACGATAATGATAAATGTTAGTCACTCATAAAGCCTTTAGACTAATCTTACACTGTAAGTAAGTATTACAACCTAGACGATGGCTGTGAAATGATATGTACAGTGTATGCACAGTTACAAAGAAAGAGGGCTTTGAGATAACTAGATCCACATGCGGCACATCAAATTCAATTTATATAATATTCCTTTCACATTATATATCATCATGTAGCAAAGAGAATGTTAACAAACGAACACAAAGGATACAAAAATAGGGAACCAGTTTGTTCAGAAATAATTCATTTAAGCATGTGGTGGTCTGGTTAGTGAAATGTATCTTGATATGCCTTAAACTCAGCATGACATTTTCCTAGTTAACTATAGACACATTTTTAATTATGCCTACAAATACATGCTGTGAAATCTACAATTGCCAGTTTATCCGTCACGATGGTTAAGTTTTGATAATAGAGATAATGATTTATAGCATGTACCTGCAAGATACAATTTGTTCTATTGAATCTAGTGCCTGCAGTACAGGCTTGGTTTAACCCACGCAGCCATTGACCTCTACTTACATGTACTTTCCCTGGCACCTACTACTGATATGAGAGCAACAACGCACTCTGTAATCAAAATACTCCTTCTCTACGAAATATGACATCATAGTTGTCTTCGTAGCCTGTTATTCAGACCCTAATGCAAAAAAAAATTATGGAGCCTTCTTAAGTCTAGAAAATATTGTCAAGTCTAGATGCTTCATAAGCATTATTTGTTAACAATCATAATGATATAATTAGTAAATAGCTCCTTTTTAAGAGACTAGTGGTTTAAACATATTTTATTCACTGAGTATGATGGGATTGGCAAACAAGCACATCAGCGCTTATGTTAATGCCGCTCCCTACAAATCATGACCATATAAAATGTGTGACGTTCACAAACAAAAATACATGTCGTGCAAGCATTTCTAGAAAGAACAAATAATATGGCAGATATTAATGAAAGGAGAAACTAGTCTATTGCCTTAGTTTCGGCTGGGATAATCATTCAATGTTAAGATTATTAAGTCATGAAGCAGATCACAGGCCATTGAGACGAAGGGCGCCAATTGCTGCTTAACTCTACTGATAGAATAAACTTAAGTGTCTACGAGGACATCATCTTAACAGATTAGTTAGTTAGTAGATTAGTTATTAAAAACATAAAAAACACCAAAAGTTACATAATAACATTTGACTTTAGAAATCTGAACATAATTGTCACAGGCATTTAACTTTGCAGGTAGTTTTCACAACAAAGCATCTTAACATCTTTTATAAACATTCATTGATCGATTTCTGTGGATTTTAAGTGGATAACTAAAGTTTGGTACCATAAGGAAACAATGGTATAATGTGGGTGCACACCTTCATTTTTCACAAAAGCTACATCTCGGTATTGATTGTTTTACCAGTATCAACCATTAGACGTCGCTATAATATTGATAAACACAGTGTTCATTGATTGAGAATAGAATATATGATCTATATAGCCCTGTTCTCCCCATTCTGTCATCAAAATTGATCAAATGGATCATTTCCAATAACACACATTTTAAAATGCCATGACATTAAAAATCAATAGTGAATCTATTTTCTTATATGAATCATTGTTTAACCATTCATTCATCTTTCTGTATGTATATAGATATCACTGGTTTTTATTAAACAAAACCTAAACCATAAATTACAAATTTCATAGAAAATATTATAATGTTTTTACTACAGAACACTGAATAATAAAGTAATGGAAGAAAGTTAAACATAAACATTCAGGCAATGCAATTTTATTACATTTCAATAAATCAAAATCGTTGAGACAGAAGCATTCAAATTGAGCAGATCAGGCATACTAAATTCTGTTTAACCTAATCAATAGAGACAGACAATTGTCCAATGCAACAAACTATTATTTCAGTATAAGCAACAATGAATTGAAAGTGATACTCTAGATTATGTTTTTACACAGTCTTTTTACAAGCATGATATGATATCGATGCATACTGAATAAGCAAAGGTCAGTTATTTGTATGTGAACTATTAACACAATGAAGATGTTTTAATATTCCTATACAAACTTTTAGGAGAAAAAAAAACGTTTCTAGACATTACAAATGATATATGACTTTTGTTCATTATTTGTAACATTTGTTAACATTTCAATGAAGCCAGATACTCGCTGTTCGTCCATCCCAATTGCTGCATTATGTTATGAATATAATTGGCACTAGCATATGATCAATAGTTATCGATGGATTTATGCATGCTTGTTGGGATAATTTCCAGCTTATATTTCTAAAAGTCTGTTTTAACAATAGTTGTTTTTATATGTATAAATATCTATTGAAAAACTTGTTGTTATAACAACACATTCAACTTTAAGACAAACGTTTGAAATTCGCATGAAAATAAGTCTTACTCATTCTCAAAATTAACATATAAAACATATTATACATAATAATACAAACTTGATTTGAAATCAAATTCAAATTGACAATAATGAATTAACATTTTTTTCAATACCATTACAAAGCAAAGCATTGTTGTGTTCCAAAGTTATGAACATAGGTTCATTGTGGCAAGTAGTCACTTTCCATAACATAGTTGACAAAAATGGAAAACTTCATGTCTATATAGGTATTTTATTGAACAAAAGAAAGTCTACTAATATTAACCTATGAAATATATGCAAGATTCAAGAAAAGCTAATTTGACAGTTTTAACCACATTTGATGTTTCAATTCATACTCACAACAAATACAATAATTGGGTTGGAGATAGGTTTACGACAGTTATGTCTTTAAAGCACAGTGCACACAATCATCGAGTATTCATATGTACATAATATGTATTGCCACACCCAAACACAGTCAGCCCATTACTTTTTAACATTTTGAACTGAAGAATGAATTGCATCAAAGTTGAAAAAACTGAACCATTACGGAGAAATGTTTATTCGCAAATAAGGCAACAAAGGTTCGACCTTTTGCCAAGTACTATTGGAATATAAACCATTCAAGAAAGAAAAGAATCTAAATATGATATAAGTTCTTCACTTGCATATCTTTTAAATGTTTCGTATATCTTACATTGAGTTCAAAATAGACTCGATTATCTTTTAATCACAATGGCAACAAATGTTATTTACAGTTTGGTCGAATGTGTAGAAAACCTATATGAATTAATAAACAGTTTCTTTTTTTATTTTGTAAATAAAAACAGGTAGCAAGAAAATTATTCATTATTCATATAACACTAATTGCTTCAAGTGGGACTTTGTAATATGACAGTATCTGTTGAAATGATCATTATTTGAAAGGTCTGCTTCTTAAATGTTAAAACTCATATGAACTTTATGAAAACATTAAAAAAACAAAATCATATTTGTCAGCTCTAATGGCGTTAGAATAATCTTGAAAATTTCATAATCAGTTTTGTATTCAAAGTTTCGTGCTAAACTGTTTTTACTTACAATTATAAAAATTATCAAGAAAGAATCTTATAAATCTATTTAAGCTTGTCATTGTTGTATATTTCTTTTTGTATTATATTTTGTATATATAGAACTCAAACTGAAATCAGACACCACTCAGTGTACCATTGAAATTTTACTTTTCATAAACAAGTTTAGTAATTTATACACAACAATTGAAATTTTTGATGTAATGACATAGTATCTTTGTGAGTATATCCCAAGGAATATTGTATATCAATTTGTAGCCTAGCTGCAAAATTTGTATCTAGTAAAGTGAATGTTACACTATTTTGATATAACGTTTTGGTCTGATCTTCCGTCGGTTCATGTCGACATGGTAACGACGCAGTACAGTTATGCACAAATATCCAGTTTTGGTAAAGGAATGGCACGAGATCGATAAATTACAATAGAATGGAATACAATAATTGAGAAAAATATGTGGGAGAATCTTATTAAATAAAGCTTGAATGAACATTTATATCTCTGGCTGAATATAACATAGCATGTTCATTTACTCTTCAATTATAAGCATGCATCCGTTAACTAAGGACTATCAAATGAAAGCGTTCTAACCAACTTCAGATTTTTGAGGACCAGTCTTTTTTAAGTCTCGAGACGATGGTTGAACCATTTGATTCCTGGAAGGGTTTGCTTGAACTCTTTGATTTGCAGATTGACTTGGTTGAACTCGTTGACTCAGAGAAGTGCTTGGTTGAACTATTTGACTCCCGGTGGGTTTTGGTGGACCCGTCAGATTGCCAGAATGTTTTGGTTGACTTATTGGATTCCCAGAAGGTTCTGTCTTTGGCGAACTAGACTCAAAAGCTCCTGATAACGAGGGTCGGCTCCTGGAAGGGATTGGGGTACATACGGCGTATTTTAATTCCCCATCTTTCATCTCGTCTGTCTCTGATATTTTGTCAGAATCATATCTTCCCCTGCGAGTCCTTACAGTCCACCCCTGTTTTTTCCTACCCTGGTTGCCGTCCTGCGCCATCGGTCGCTGTAAAGGGTTAGTCAGCAATGATGAAATAAAGCTGCGTCACTCTCTGTAAGACATGATGTGGAATGGATTTGATAAGTAATCTCACAAAAACTGTGGGTCTCACAAAAACAGATATTATCCAATGAATATGTGGTGAAATATCCTCTTACGACACTACTAGTGCTTTGTGATTTGGAACAAAATCCCCAACACAAAAAGTGAAAATATCTTGAGTACGTTTGTGTTTGATTTAAGAAATATTCAGACAAAAGTCCTCCAAACACGCATGAACAACACACAATCAGTAAGTTAAATTATCCGAAATGGCACAACTCACAGTGTATGCTTTGATCCATAGGAATTCCCACGCTGTATATTGCGCTTGATATAAAATAGAATTCCTTCAACTGTCGTTGATCACTACACAAGAGATAGGATTCAATGAATACTTAAACAAATTACTAATAACACTATTCACCGCCACTTGTATCCATTTGGTACTCCTACGCAACAAGGTGCAGGGTGAAGTGATAACGTTTGAATTAATGTTGGTGGATGAATCTACACTCCAAACTCATCGACACACATCCTCATGAGAAGAAAATTTATCCAGCTATCTCATTCTAGTTGTCTTCAACTTATTAGACGACAATGTTCTGACTACCGACGACAATATGAAGCAATTTCAAAGCACCAGACGACACTTTGAAATAATTTTCCGGACGCAGACGACAAGTTTGTCCCAGACCCGAAGCGTCGTCTGCTCGGCCTACCCGTTCGTCGTGTAGTGTCAACATTTCCTCAACAATTATCTACCCGGTTTATTGAGAAGATATGCAACGCAACATGTGCAAATTATCCCAACACAGGCTGCTATGATGAGCGTTGGTGTTTGCTACACGGTGTCTGTCAATATATTCATGTACCGTGGCCATTCAGCGTTTACTGCTTTGTAAACAAAGCTGAATAGCTAGATTGTAAAGCTAACACAGCCAGAGTTAGTGTCGGCCCGATCGACAAATGACCTTAGTGGGTGACATGACATTGGATAAGGTGTTCTGGGTGTATTTGTAAAAAGCGAAACAGGTTTGCACCGTAGGCTCGCCGTCTCGATACATCTCCAAACCTGTCAGACCTGTGAGGGCCTTGTCATATCTTTAAAAGGGAGCTACGAGACAGCGTGGTGATTTTTATATGCAACCCGGTGTTAGCTTTGAATTATGTTCGATAATAGACATGACATTGCGCTCAGGCGCGCTTCCCTACCGATTCGTTACGAAGCAATCTCCAGTATAATCATCGACCCGTGTTGGCAGTGTGATAGCACGCATGAGTTGTTATATGGTCCTTAAGTAACTATTTATAAAGCAAATGTGCTATATTCAAATGTGACGTAAACGTTCAACCGTTTATAGAGCGTTCCTTGTGAGGTAAATTTCTGCCATTTCTAACGACCAAGCTAAACGCTTTGGATGTTTGAAGAATAACTTTATGATTATCAGTTTTTTCCGTGGATAACAACATTAATGTATCTTGCATAAGTATGACATGTGTAGTGTGTGAATGACGAAGGTGTTTTGCTAGCATAGTGAAAGTACGATACGTGAGTAGCATGTTATGACATATTGACAGTGAATTTCAATATAAAATAGGTTGATTAAGAATTTGTATACTTTAATTGATAATGGTAAGATAATGCTTAATGTATTATTTTGACAGTGTCGAAAATCTTATTACACAAGCCAATCATCCATAGTCAGAGGACGAAGTATGAAGATTCACATAAAATCCATTGGCGGCCATTTTGTGTGAACACCTTTAATTCATTTTGTGTAAGAAAAAGGAATTACATGGCTAAACTTTACGTTATATATTTGATTAATTATTGCTCTATTTAGTTTAACTACATTGTCTTTCAATTAGAACCATTATTTTTCATTTTCCTGACATCATTTTATATTCCCCCTAAAAACGTGCTACTGCCCCTTTAAGAGGTCAGATGCATCTTAATGAAATCTTGGTGCATGATACGAAGGTTCGAGAATGATCATGTCATGTTTCTCGCCTACCAACATAATTCTATCACATGGGATCGCATTTCTATTTCAGAATTCATGATATCAGATCGTACATATAACTGAAAGAAATACATATGACGGGATGATTTACAGGAAGACTTAAATGACACAGGTAACATAAAAGAAATGAAATGGGACACTTACTTATACACCCTTTTCAAGTACATGTTTGACACTCTTAGCAAATTTGGTTTCATATTTATCATAAGTTATAAAATGCTGTCATTATATACTTGAAACAAAGTAAACAAATGGAGTACAACTGACAAGATATATTTTGAATCAATACTGATAAAACTTCTTTGAGAGGCATTTTAGAAGTTGGGATGACAATAATGCTGAGGAATATACGGATGACAACTTCTTTGTTCATTGTATGCGACGTTTCGACACAGATTCTTGTCTGTGTCGAAACGTCGCATACAATGAACAAAGATGTTGTCATCCATATATTCCTCAGCATTATAATACTGATAAAGATGGGTCGTTTATTGATTGCTGAGAGTTATCAGACGAGTAACTACCGTGCTTTAATGTCAATAAACAGAGTAAAGGCTAGACTTTTGTTATAGACACTCATGTACTCATGGAAACTTTGGATGGTAATACAAGAGTGCAATAGTCAATCAATTCCGTATTGCACGACTGACTGTTCTACATTGTTCAAGCTTCGGCAATTCTCGGAAATTTTAGAACGAAACAATAATTTTCCTAATTAAAACATCGGAATTAATGCATCTCAATGCATTGGTAACAAACCTTGTTTTTAATATGAAAACTAGTGTTATCATAACTAAAGAAACTGAAAACAGTTTAAAAAAGAAACCCTACACCAAATTCCATGATCATCGCTAGCGATACTTCGAAATTATGACGTCATAGCCGACAACGACTATGACGTCATTTTTATGTTGACGTTTGAATGAGGTCCGTCGCTTGGAACCCTGAACTTACGTTTTTCATATTCAGAACTTTATAAATAATTTCAACGGCATTACTGTTATCATTTCATATCATTTTCACACTTGAGGAAATTAAGCTACGCAAAGTACATGTAATGTTTCATATCATCAGTCAAGCGTGCACGTGTTATAGGTAATCGCCTTGTTCGCATAATGTATCGATGCACAGTATGTCGTCTTGGATTTTAAGAAATTCAAAATTACTTGTAAAAAAATTCGAAGATGTCTTCGACCTCGTTGTTCCTCCACGTCCATGACATCTTCTCGTTCAATAAAAAAGGAGCCAAATTCACACGTATGACGTTCTGTATAAATATCTATTATGAATAACGATGAAATACTGGGTTCTTTCAGTAAAATAAACTGTCGAAAAGGCAAAAATGACGATACATTTACTCGCTACTAGTCAAGTACCTGAAGTACTTTCAGTTGTGAAAACAATTGGGGTTAACTCCAGGTTCCAGTTTAAAAAACATCTAAATAACATTTTTCATTAAAAATAATTTAATACATAGAATACTTGTTGTGGCTTGCCAAATAGGAGGTTAATTTCATCTCGTGACATCGGTAAAATTTATATTTCTCTCGTGGCTGCGCCACTCCTGGAACATCAAATGTATTCAGGGCACTCGATGAAATAAACTTTTGTTTTGAAAATTTGACCTATCGTACTTAGAAGCCTTATGGACGATCCAATGAAAATTGAGGGGGAAATCATTTCATTTTGCTCGCATTTGAATTTTTAATCATGAAATAGATAAACACTTTCAAATTAATGATCAGTTTTGAATGAACGACTCCTTGTTTAACATACCAGGAATATTTTAAACATGTTATATGGCATTTTTATGGCTTATTGTTAACACACTTCCAGACAGTAAAAGGTCCTGAAACACGAAAGTGTGCTTTCAGGCTTCATATCCGGGAGGTATTAATTACATGTAAATACTTAAACTCAATCTTTTTGTACTTTAACCCATTTCCATTTTCGCATGAGCAAAATGTTTTGAAAGCTGTAACCTCGATCCGGCTTATCATTGTGTTGGCTTTCGGTTATGTTTGAATGTTGAACATCGAATGATGTAACTGAGAATGCATGAGGTGTAGTGCACTCCTGAAATAATCAACAAGCCCTGGAAAAATAGGATACGTATTCCAATACCTATTTAAGTAGACAATATTACAAGAAATTATATACACCTTTGCCCTTTAGCAGCGCTCTCTGAGCTGGATATTAGTACTATACAAATAATTATATTAGTCGTATAGTATAATAATAAATAACTGACATCCGCCATAACCGGGGTAACCAAAGAGCAGTATCTTTCAAAACAATAATCGACTGTTAACATAAAAAAGTGACGTCATCTATGGATTAAAATATTTGTCTTGTTGAAGAGACAGTAAAATATTTATAATGGTCCAGATCGTTTAAACTTATAATCTTGCAAAAAACATCGCAAAACTACCAAGGAATACAACACCTTAGTAAACACTATGGGCATACGTAAATTGTTTTACCTGGTCACCATTGTATTGGAAGTTACTTGGTTGATTGGAAGTGTGGTTCAATTTGGAAGTAAATTTAAACGGCAAACATGTTATTCAATTTGAATTAACTTAAGAGATATGAACATGAGGTTTCAAAAAATCCGAAGCGAATCAGGTAGGTTTGGATCCGGAAACATCAGATCAGAACATTAGACACTAAAACATTTCATGGCAGGACTACACTGGATTCCGATGTTTGTTTTTTTCTGGGGAGGGAGGAAGGTATTGAGTTACGGACACATTGTCAAATCTAACACATTTTTTAAAAAGGTCATCGAATTTACTGTAAAATCTAAAACACAAATTTAGAGGTTATATGGTGAATATGGTGCATGTGAAATGTGTTTTGTGTATCTGGTCTAGCATGGAATGTTATAGGGCAATCGGCCCCTTTAGGCGTAATGAACTACACACTAAAGATAAGGCCATTTTGCAATCTAAATAAATATGGCTCAACAGTTTTTATAAAGTCCTACTGTTGATCTAACAACGACAAATATGAGAGGTCGTCCAGATGACATTTCGTGTTTAACTTAGGAAGCCGCGAATCGATCAATCAAGGTCGGAGTCACAATCAGTATTTCTCAATTGCAATTGGAAAGTACACTCAACCATTTGAAAACAAACAATCATATCATTATAAAAAAGTACATCTCAGAAATCTGATAATTCAGCCAGATTGTCGCTTTGGGTTTCCGAATGAGGCTGAACTCCCCACAGCTCAATCAGAAATGTAATACAGTGTGTATGTGACAGCCTCAAACGAGATTGGGCATCTCTTCTGAATGGCTGAGCGCCAGTGAATATAGGATCAACAGTAGGACGTAATTAACTGTTGGGCTAAGATTGTTAAGATTGTACATTTTCATTTGTGAACGACATTTTATTGTGTTGCACCATTGGTTTTGCAATTGTAAACACCTTTGCTGTATTGTGGATGTATTGGAACGAAAAATATATAAATATTTAGGTCAATTTATCATACACATCAAACGCCACAAATTGCTGCAATATTAAACAATTACTCACTGACTCGCTGTCTGATTCACTCACGGACTCACTCACTCATGCACATCAAAGTGAAAATCGTCCATAATTTAAGTAAAATTAACTCGAAATGAATTGCTTGCTTTTTGCCATTTAATTCACGGTACAACCACAATAGGATGTTATATTTGTGATTTATGATCGAAAATAGCGCAATGTGCACAAAACAGACCATATAAAATGCGGGATAAAATGCAACGATTGATAGTTACGACCATTCTCTCCCCACAGAGGCAGACCAAGTCATGTTGATTTAGTCTCTGTTATATTACGCCGAATTTGTTGGATGGAATGGGAGATGCCTGATTGGAGGCAATCCAAGTTAGTTTTGCAATCAGCGACGCTGTTCTTAAATCTTCACTTTGGCTACAGAATCAAGGCAAAAGCATTGTGATATGAACCACCCTTTCCATGCGAGAAGCGTTGTCATTTGATAAAGAAATTCAAATGGATTGTGATGCGGGTTATTTTCCGCAAGGGGAAACTGCCGAAACACACGGATTTCGGCTTAATAGAACAGAGGCTTAATCAACACGACTTGATCTGCCTCCGTGGGGAGAGAATGAGTTACGACGGAAATCCGTTTTGGTTCTTGTTTTCTAGAACCCTACAGTTTATATACGTAATCAAATCAAATTTCCTCAAGGTGATTGTTTTGATAACATTTCATATCTTTAAAAAAAATAACATCCAATATTTTCATGTTTAATTCCTAAAATTTGGTCCAAAAACATATTGAAAAAGTTGTTTTAGGACCCTAAACTTGTATTTGAACAGTCATAAAACTAAAAGTATCATACTCTGATGAATGGATTGTGAATTCTTCAGACCTCATGTGCCTTTCGCTGGGTACCCGTGATTGTTTTTACTTTTACTTTATATGTGACTTGCAATCAACAAATAAAACGGTTCGTCACCCAGAGATGTAAAGAGTAGCAAGATATAAAAAGTAGCAAGATTTGCTTTGCACAAAACGGAAATGTTGCTTTAAGCATACATGTATATACCGCCTTTCTGATCATACCCTATCCTGATATCAAAGATGATGAACAAGTACGAAGCCTTTCAGATTATACCTGCAACTTAAATAATTTTAGACTTCCACATAAGCACTACATGAATTATGCCGGCGTAGTTAGTGCCTGACATAAAATCCATGGGCGGCCATTTTGGTGTGAACACCTTTAATTCATTTTGTGTAAGATAAAGGAATCGCATTGCTGAACTTTACATTATATATTTGATCTTTTTACTGCTTCATTTAGTTTAAACACATTGTCTTTCAATTAGAACCATTTATTAATCCAGCCATCACCTTATATTCCCCTAAAAACATGCTACTGTCCCTTTTATGCAACTTGTCAATAGATATACATGTACTTCCATTTTTTTTAATAGCATTTATCAACATTATGACTAGATCGAGTTCATCTTTTCCAAAAATCTGATGAGGAAGATTGGCTGAATATGGATCCAAATTGTAGAAGTGTCGATAGTTATTCATGACATGTGCATTTATTGTAATGTCAAAATATTGATGTGGGTCAGTGCCTGTTAGTTTAACCAATTCTTTGTTCTGAAGCGTGGGCCATCGGCCTATAACTATACATATGTTAGATTGTACATGACACAACTGAGCCTGTTAGTACGTGTGACAGTTTAGAAACAACGTCCTGCAATAATTATGTTATTTTGCAATCTCCCTCCCTCTCAGTAATACTTCACGGTTTAAATATAGATAACCAAAGGTCAGAACAATTTCGTGATCTGTCCCGAAATGACTGTATGCTAACGTTAACGGGTTACACTTATTTGTTTCACACACGAAGCAGTTGTCATTTCTCAACGGGCATCGAATGAATGAGAATGTTGAGAAACATGCTGCACTTGTTTGTTTCGAGTGTGATGCTGGCAAGTATATCGGCGGATGAAGGTAAGAGGATAAAGACTAACATCTCTCGATCAATTAAATGGACTACATTTAAATACATGTTTAAAGTGCCACGACAGTGACGACATTGAACGAGACTGACTTGATCGTCTTCTTGGTTGAATCATAAGTAAAAGTGAGCATATGTAGCACGTTCACAGATATGCGCGAGCAAAACATATGATTGTTGACAGCAATAACTGTTCCATAGTGACGAGAGGATGACCAATGGCCGTACTCCATAGATAGAGGTTTATTCATTTCCGGACTGACGATCATATCTAATTAAAGTCATTTCCTTTTATTTGCTGGTAGGTCAATGATATCTTCACAAAATCAAAACTGTTTGGATGTTTCAGTTTAAATTTTCTGTTAATCATTAGAAGTTAAATATATGCGTTTTATAAAGTCTTGAGTATGCATTATTCCTAGCTTTTGTACAGTTGATATATAAGCTTCTATCCAAAATACATAAATTTTGATTCACGACATTACAAGGCATTGTTGTTTTGTTTAACATTAATCATTGTAAACCTCTATACTAGCATCCTATCAATACATGTAGTTAATTTCAATGAAAAGTAAAATTGATAAAATTAGTTTTCAAAAAACCTTTTCAATACTAACCGGAAGCCTAAAGGACATGATCTTTAACAAAATCAAAAAACGTGTAAACTGCACCTATTTAAGAGTAATTCGCGTAATGGACTAGAGCTGACACTTTGTATATGTATGATTATTTATCGTAATGATTGTAATCATAATATAATTATAGAATTTTTATTTATCAGAGTTTAACTTTTGCATCAATGAGCATTAGTACAAAAACGCCGACATCCTATGTTTGTTTCAGACCAATATCAAAATGATGGTTTATTTTTACGTACGGTTTGAATCAAGATACGAGCTAAACTACTCACAGAAATACAATCGAATTTTTTTGTGCGTTTATTTTCAAGTTTATCACTCGATAAATATGTATCAAATTCCTAGAGATGTTGAAATAACGAAGTTTTCCAAACTTTGCCTTATGAAAACAAAGCCAAAATATAATACCTTTTTGCAGGTACATTGTATAAAATGCCGAAAATGTGCATATTTGCAACAAATTTGTAAACATGTAAAAGCTTACGTGACTATCGGCAATGCATGTGACGATAACCCTGCAACGCTCTTTCTATTGGACTTGGTAGTTGCGAGTGTTGCAACTGCAACTCAGCAATTGATATGAAAAGTTATGAATGAACTCGAAAAACAAGTATTTTGTAACACGATTTTAGATCGTTCAACAGGAAAGAGACCAACGTGCTTTTTCAATTATTGTATGAATTTAATTTTACAGGTAGACATTGTAGAGGAAATAAGATTAGATAATAATGGTACATTAAACAAAGCGTTTTCACGGGCCGAACTGAGATAACAGCTGACGTGCCGAGTTCGAGTCCCGCCTGTGACCGGGTGTAAAAACCTTGGAGTCAACTTTCTGTGCAGACTCTTTCAGCGTTGTCACAACCCCTAGTGTATAGTACACAACCCTAGCCCTGTGCACTTAAAAGAACCCACGAATCCGTTGGTAAATGGCCAGATGGTGGCAACATGAAAACGTGCAGACACCTAGTTGCAGGTACAGCAACGTGCAGTATACATGTACTAGGACAAAATAATGTGACTATGTGTCCCAGTCCACCCAGCTGTAAATGGGTACCTCGTAAGGATTGAGAGTGACATTAACGCTGTGCGTCACATGACTGCACGTGTTGTATGCTCCCTCGGAATGTAAATGTATCCAATAAGCTCATACAATACACTTACATCTATAGCCAAAAATGTAAATTCATCCACTAAGGTCATACAATACACTTAATGCATTCCGCG